>CABFVZ010000535.1:282944-296897 GCA_902151445.1 Timema monikensis
GGGGGGATGGTTATTGGTTATATGTTTAGGTCGCTTGTA
The DNA here is from genome assembly GCA_902151445.1 of Timema monikensis. NCBI lineage: Eukaryota > Metazoa > Arthropoda > Insecta > Phasmatodea > Timematidae > Timema > Timema monikensis. Next base: position 282,984 of record CABFVZ010000535.1, read on the forward strand.
GAGTTAAATCCACCAACAGGAGCTAAAAGAAATATAGAGCAGGCAGTAGTGGCTCATGAATACGGAAAACCTTTCAGGCGCAGTTTCTCTTTTGATTCGTATTCAAGGCACCTTATACAATGTAAAAACACAGGTTGCCACCAATTCTTGTGGTCAGGCTTCCTTTGCGCCGCCATTAAAGATGGTGGATGGGCCAGATCTCATTGGCATCATTATTTTAGTAACTGCTCATTCAATTTCAATAATTCTTTTTTTTTTATCAAGAAGATCATAAAATATTCTTTAAAATTCGTTATTATACATTTTTGGCTATCTCCTCTCGTTATCCTTTTAATATGTAAAAAATTGTTAATTTTAGGCAATTACTCACTTTGCGCAATTATTTGTTTAAGTTGCGCTAATAATAATAACGAATTAAGCTGAGCTAAGTAAAAAAAAAAAAAAGTTATGATTCCAAGCTATTGTGACAGAAGTGAAACCCAATCCCCTCCCATGACTGAGTTGTGGGACCTCTCCATGTGCGTGCATCAGTCACCATTTAAGGACCAGCTACACGAGTCCGCACAAGCGCGGATGAATCATCGCGAGAGCATTGTTCCGCACTTTTGCGGACCGTGTAGCCACCTACCACCGGAAATAAATGTTCGGAAGCTTCCCAAGCTAATTGAACAACCAATATTCTTCTTAATTATTAGTTAGCTATTAGTTACGAAGAATAAAGTTTTAAGTTAACTTAATTTTATGAAAATAGTTGAAAATCTATGCGAGTAAAAATAAAAATAAAAACTTATTTTGTAATAAAACTCAGTCTATAAAGAATATAAAAATGGTTTTCTTCTTTTAGTTACAATAATCTTATGCTTGGTTTAATAAAATGAATTAGTTAAAAAATCCTACGCGATGTTATTGTAAATAAATTAACTTTAGGGAGATAAGGCTACCGACAGACAAGTTGATCAAGTAGAGGCTCTTTATTAAATAATTTTTATTGAAACATTAGATCAATGGACAAGACATAGCTGCTCCTGTGAGTAACCTTATCGCCAACTAATGTTTTATCAGTCACTGTCGTCTGAAATCCATGGGGTTCAATTATCGCCACCGGAGTGCTTATCTCGAAACACGGATCACTGGTACTGTACCGATTACCACTTCTTAAAGCTACGGCCACAATAGCCTAAAAGAGGGTGGACAGAAACTATAAGGAATTTAATATTACAAAAAATATGAGCATTTGCAAGTTTAAGAAAAATTTTAATTATTTATTCAAGGCAAAACAACAGTGGTAAATAAAAAATACATAGCCTCACAAGGCAAGCTGAAGAGTGTTGAAAAACATATAAATATGGCAGACTGCTCTTGCGCAATACATTTGAGAATATATTTCACAATCTCAAGGTAAATTATTCATTTATAAGAATTAGTCTGGAAGAGACCCAATAACAATCAAAAATCGTTAGTATAGTAATAAAGAGCTTAAACAGCCTCTTTTAAACGGTTAACAACGCACCTGAATCACCATTGTGAATTCAGACTAAACAAATTTAAATTTCAATTCTGATATTTGTAAAATACACAAAGGTTTGACAGCTCAAACTTCTGTGAGAAGATTCCGAGTGTAAAGTTAAAACTAAAACTTATAAACCAACAAAAATGAATTATTTTAATAATTTCTTCAAAGAAAATGCATCTACTAAATATTACCCATAAAAGAAACATTATCAATTTTTAAAGTTCAAACAATTATTGGTGACCACAGAGCAATACAAATTATATTTAAGCTAAATATTCCAAGTTAGAAAATAAATCAAAAATGGCTACCTATTATCATAATATCTAAAAATTACAAAGAGAATAGCGCCCAAGCGGCAAAAGAAAACATTAAGTGTTTCATAAACAAATTTACTTTCAAAAATAAATCTACTAGTGAGAAATTACAGACGCCTACACTGAACGATTTAAATTACATAATTAATCTAAGTGGTCATAACACTCAAAACACATTAAAGGTCGTTTGAATTTGAAATATTCATTTAAAATATATAAGTTTATATATTTCCATCCTGGAGTAATAACGTCCAAGTCCAGACAAGAACCTCTCGTCGGATATAATAGTCCACTATGCTATCTGATTATTTCCAAGTCCAGAACAGGACCTCTCGTGGAAGGGTCAAATGTAATAGTTAGCCATATTTGCTGAGTTCCCTCGTTATATAGGTCTAGTTGATGGGTAAAGAGGTGGGAGTTTTCATATTAAAATTACAACTCCACACGGCTAATACGTGCTAACAGCCCTCTCTTATTAACAGTTGCCAAACTTGGCTCGACACCAAGTCACGTACACCGGACATCTGGAGAGTTGGCAGTTAAACTTGGCTCGTTCCCAAAACACGTATGGCGGACATCAGGTGTGTTGGCTGTTGAATCTAAGTACGCCCATCCAGTCACGTACACTAGACACTTGAGGAGTCGGTAGTTCAAGATTGTGAGTGGCCCATTTGTAGCCCAGCCGGGCCAATCAGTGCATTTCTGGATCCCTCTATAGGAACATGTTGTTGCTGCATCATTCATAGCTTGTTAGGACTTCTCTTCATTTTAGAATTTGATGTGAACAGGTTGGTCATGGACTTGTACTAAGCCAGAAGACACAATGTGTAAGTAAATCACATATATTATACATATTAAGTTTTTTTAATCTTAGATATTGCAAAATGTCTATGAGTATCAGCATTATTTGGAGTGGGTAGTATTCAAGTAAACTAGCTAGTCTTGCTAGTGTTACTATTGCAGGATGTCTATATGTATTGGATTATTTGGGGCGGGTAGAACTAATGTAGCATTAGCTAGTATTGCTAATGTTACAATACTTTTGAGCAGCATTGCCAACTTTAAGATCTCGATACTACTTGTAATATAATTTAAACCGCTGTACAAGATCCTGGGGATCTAGTGTATTGTAATAGTAATATACATTATCAATTACTCAAAAAAATACTTAGCAGATTAATCAATGTTGTCTAAACTTAGTGCTTTAGAATAAAAATTCTTCATCACTGATGAAGCTCGAACCGGTAGAACATTGTTCTTCCAATGGCTTCCACAACACTACTTTCGATGGCAGGAGTGCAGTGGCACGCGCATCCATTCGGCTCTCGGACTAGAAAATGCGGTGTGGTGAGGCTCGTGTAGCCATAGCTTTAGCATTCACGTTAAGTAGTGTTATGTCCAAATGTGTAATTTAATATCTTGCTGTGTGTGCGTAAGGTAGGCCTACTGTTAATATTTAATATGTATATTCCAATGGTTCCAGTCAAAAGGAAACATTCAGATAACTTTAACGTTTGTATTTTTTGTAATGAGGTGGAAACCTAATACTTAAGCCTAAAGCAGAAACATACTTAATCGTCCAGCATGCATCAGAACGGCGTCAATGTGTTTCGAAACGATTTTTTGAAATATCACCCGAATAAGCAAAACCAATCATTATCGTGGCACAAATTGTGTCTCGCAAGTTATAAGTTAGCGAAGAAAAAATTATCGGAAGAAAATTCCCATTACAAAACCAGTTAGACAGTGCTGAACAATGACAAACAAACTATGAACAAGAAGATAAATTAATTATTTTATATGAACGGCCAGAAGCCAAGAAATTGCTACAAGTAGCTCGAACTAAAGCTGATGGAGTGTTTACAAAAATATGTACTTGTGAAACAGACAATTTGTTCACACCATGAAATAAGACACCATAAGCCAGGCCTTGGAAACTACAGTTGCATTAGGAGGAATTTAGGAAACAAGAGTGGACGGCTCTCACAAACAATTCCTCGTGAACTTCTACAAGAATCACTAAGTCAGTTATTAACATAAATAGGAAAAATCAATCTCAAAATGTTCCAGCTAATGTTAAAAAGAATCCATCTCTCTTCTTACATGGAGCTATTGACAACAAAGATTTTGTGAAAGAAACCTTAAGAGTGGCAATAATACAACACATGTAATGGCAATGGTCTTGTATCAAGAAAGCAATGACTCTAACCAGATTGTAAATCTTCGAACAATAACAAGTGAGATGATTCGAAGTCTAGACATTTGACATCATACATCACTTTCCTGTCTATTATTATTATTATTATTATTATTATTAGCAGCACCGCGTCTTACTACCCGTTCGGGTTATACGCACTTACACTAATGTGTAATTGTAGGGTGACTGTGAGATGAAATAGAGGACCTACAGTTTAACGTGTAATCCGAACCACGGCGGAGGCTTGGCATTCCTCACATTCACAATTTGTGAGCTGTGAACTTTCCTGTCAAACTCTAATGGAGGTTCGTCATCTGAAAACAGCCCCACTTTCTAATTCATATGTGGAGATGCCTCCATCACAGAGCTCTACAGACAATAACAATTCTGAGTGGTTACGTATTGTAACTATAACTGCAAATATATTTAACACAAATAAATAAACCTGGACAAACTGCAGACGATGTCTGCTATATCTCTATCATATAATCTCTGGCCATACGGGTAGTACTAAAGAAAATTCCATGCATATCAGATGCTTTAAATCAAGATGCGTTACGAGCATTTGCCCAAGCATACATTATAATTAATTCTGTCAACCCTTTTTACGGGCCACTAATCTTAAAGGATTTTTGATACGAAGAAGAGATTAATGAACTTACGCCGAGGTATTTCACCAGAAAAGCATTGCTCAATGAGCTAATTCCACCAGGTAATTGCAGGAAACATTATATGACATTTAGTTGCACTTAATCCTACTATGTGCTTGTTTTGTCGAAGACTGTAAAAATGTAGGCCTATCAGTTTATGTCTCACTTGGATGATGGATATCATAATAATCTTTTTTAATGAACAAAGTGTATTGATGAAATTATTTTACATCTTTACTGAACAATCCATAGGTACTCATTCATTACTATACATAATTATTGTTTTCGTTGTTTTAAAAATAAGCAAATACTCCAGTGAGAAATGCTATGGCCCACAGTAACTGATTGCAAGATTAAGATTATTTTAATCTCCCCACCAAGTAAAATTATTTGAATAATGTGCGTTAGAAATGGTTTGGAACTGTTTCTTTAAGTGATTTAAGATTTAATGAAGAAATTAGTAATTTCACTTGCAGTATGAACCATTTGTTTTTATTAAGCATAATGATTTTGAATTTTAAAAGGATAAGGAGAGGATATAAAAATGTATAATAACATTTTTTAAAGAATATTTTATGATCTTCCTGATAAAAAAAATTCAAATCGGTTGAGCGGTTACTGAAATAATTACTTCAATGGGACCTAGCCCGTCCGCCATCTTTAATGGCGGCCCAAGGGAAGCTCGACTATATTACTATTATATTATTATTATTATTATTATTATTATTAGCACCGCGTCTTACAACCCGTTCGGGTTATACGCACTTACGCTAATGTGTAATGGTAGGGTGATTGTGAGATGAAATGAAGGACCTACAGTTTAACGTGGAATCCGAACCACGGTGGCGGCCTGGGCCCGACTATAAGAGTTGGTGGCAACCTGTGTTTTTACATTGTTTAAGGTGCCATGAATACGAATCAAAAGAGAAACTGCGTTCGAAAGGTTTTGCATACTCACGCGCCACTACGGCCTCGTCTAATAAGACCCCCACCTTCCACTTACCCTTGGTTCAGCTATGAGACCAGACCAACAATGGTCATAAAAGTCAACAAAAGCTCTTACGGTGCAAAATATATTTCAGTTAATTAGCTAAAATACCTATCAAAATTGACTATATACAACAGTAAAAAGGAATTGTGCTCCATGTATTAAAAAACCCACACCTAATTGCACTGCCATAGAGGCAATGCACAAGGATATGATGAGTAGGCTTCTGCTCCATGGAGGTGTGATTAATTATGTGCGGGTTTCTCCCCTGGGCATCATCCGAACAAGATGTTTCTCGATTGAACGACCCATACCTTCTGCTCCACCATACATGCGAGAGAGAAAGACTGGCCCCAAATGCAGCGATTTATCACTCAACATTCCCCAATAGCGAGTGGCCCTTCGCGGCTATCTAGAGCAAGGAAGAAAAGTAGCGACAAAAATATAATATTGACACCTCTACATCGAGTGTATTAAAAGCGTAATACTATTTAAAAATAGTTTGTGTACTTTCCACACTCGAGCCAATTTATTTTTCTCCCTTCGCCCGCCTCTGTTTGGTGAAAAGGGAGGTTTCTCGACCATTCCCGATGATCTTCCCTGGCCTAGACCACTCTGACCTCCTCAACTACTAATTAAAGCGTTCTGACCATCCAAAGGCTTTAGTACACTAACCTTATAGACTAATCATTGATTGGAGCTGTAAATTATACTTACACAGCCAAAGCAATGGATTATACTTATACAACATTGTATCATGGGTCATGTGTCAAGCTTACATGACATTTGATCATTCATCATACAAATGCATCACACTTATATGACACTTTATCGTTGATCAGAGTCAACCTTATCTACCGGTCTTGGAACTCTCTCTCACCCTTCCTATACTCTCCTTCGTCCCCCTCACAATTTTTTTTACAGCGTCTTACTACTTGTGCAGGTTATACGTACATATGATAATTACTCTAATGAGGTAGGGATGAGGAAGAAAGCATTTTAGAAATAATCTACCCTCATGTGCGTGGAAGGAGAGTGGGAAACCATTTAGTAAAAACCACCGTTAGTAGACCCCAACAGAATCCAAACCTCTCTATCCCCCCGTTATACCAGCACGCCAGACTAAGAGTGACGTCATAGAGCACTCGGCCAGTGAAGCTGGTTTTCACCAATGCTCTATCTACCAACACTACCAGCCTGTGGTGTTTTTACAAACGGCAAGTTTTCATTATTTCTCTGCGAGTTGCGCATCAATATTAGACGCACAACAACATATAAAAAATGGAGGGAAAACACAAGATCATAATCTATCTTAATACATACCCAGACAGGTATAGGAAGGTAATGGGGAAATAAGAGATAAAAATGATACTAGTATGTGTAGAAATCAAACCCTGAACTTTATATCTCAATAATGATAGAAGATAATAGTATGGATAAGTGCACCTTGACCTTAGCATATTCATAAAAGGATGGAGAGGTGAACAATATTCGCTAGATGGTAACCCTGAACTGAGCGTATCCATACAAAGATAAGAAGGTGGAAAATGCTAGGAAGATGACGACAATGGACTTAGCATACCCATAAATGGATATTTAGGTAGAAAAACAACGAGACAAGAGCCCGAACTTAGCGTAGTCATACATGGACAGAATGTAAAAACATGTATGAAGAAAGGGACTTTGAACTTAGCATATCCAAACATGGATAGGAATGTAAGAAACGCTGATGGAAACTTTGAAACTATTGTATCCATTCAGGAATAAGAATTTTAAAAAATACAACAGATAATAGAACGGTGAACATAGTCTAGCCACACAAAGATACGAATTTAGAAAATACTATTAAGAGTGGAAGCCTGAACATAGCGTATCAATACATTTATAGAGAGGTGGAACATATCACGGAGAAAGGAACCTTGAAATTAGCATATTCATATTTTGGATTTACTTTGAATTTGACATATTCATTCAAGGATAGGAAGGTAGAAAATGTAATGAAGAAGTAGACTTTGAACGTAAAACATTCATACAAGTGCTGTATGAGTGTAGAGAATAACATGGCGAGAGGATCTCTGATCATGGCATATCCATACATGGATAGGAAGTTAAATAAAAAATGGAGCATGAAATTTTGAACTTAGCATATACATTTAAGTAGAGGAATATAGGGCATATCATGGCGAAGGGAACATTGAACCTAACGTGTTCATACATATATAGGTAGGTGGAAAAAGAAAAGAGCCTTGGACTTAGATATTTCTTCTCTCTTGTTAAGGCGAGTTGACCACTTCAGAATAATGCATAGTTATGGTCGACAATGTTCAAGTATAAATGCCGTAAGATACATGGCTTTGACGAGAGAAAGATAATAAAGTACAAATGTCGTGTGGATTTTATTTATGACTTTGGTCAATGGACAGTGACCAAGTACAAATGTTGTCTAAGTACGATGCGTGGGTATGATCAATGAGATATTTTCAAGTAGAAACACAGCTCAATCTATGAAGGGCTCGACTCAATTAACAATGATCAAATACAAACAAAGTATACAAATATGACTGGCTCTAATCAATGAACAATGATAAACGTACAAAATGAATCTATAGTTATTGTTACCTAGGGTCTATAGTCTGCTCTGTGTACTCATCTTCCAACTTAACAGTAGCGCACACAAGTTTCGGGATAAGCGCCTCGAGGTTTGTGTTGAGGCAAAGGGACAAGGGCGACAAGTAGTGTTCTCTTTCCCAACCATCAATTATGTATAGGTTTAATTGAGTTTATTATACGTTTATTAAGTTGTGTAATAGCACCACACTAACTGAAGGATATTATTTGTTGGTCGGTTGGCCGGACTGTGAGATGCTTTAACGTTTGTATTTTACATGGCAGTTTCTTCCATTCAATGTCTGCTTTTCAAATTGTACTACTAAAGTTCCTGATCATGATAATAGCTAATGTTTGCTAATAAACCATGTTGTACAAGCGATTTCTTATTTTATATATAATGAAATATGGCGTAGTATGTAGCGTTTGTAGTGAATTAACGCTTTAAAACGCACGCTGTGTATAAAATTCATGAGTACAATCTTCTATTTCATCCTGCTGATTATCATATATTATAATGGAGTGTAATAAGCCTGGTTCCCTTAATATTACTGGCAAACCGGTGAATAATTTTGAGGCGACAGAGACTGAAACCATATCTGCTAACGTATAAATAACCATATTTAAAAACCTAGGGATAAATGCTGTCAGCCTCTATAAAATCTTAACTACCATCAAGCCAGAAGAAACAAACGTGTCAAATGTGTCTATTGACTTCCAGACAAATCTCGAACAAACTTCACTGTCAATTATTACATGACGTGTCTATTGACTTCCAAACAAATCTCAAACTAACTTCACGTCAATTATTACATGATGTGTCCAATGACCTCCAGACAAATCTCGAACAAACTTCACTTTCAATTATTACATGATGTGTCTATTGACTTCCAGACAAATCTCGAACAAACTTCACTGTCAATTATTACACATGATGTGTCCAATGACCTCCAGACAAATCTCGAACTAACTTCACCGTCAATCATTACATGACGTGTTCAATAACCTCCAGACAAATAAACTGTTCATTATAAACAACTGGCGCTTTGTCAATTCTCATACTAGATGTCAACTGTTAAAACATTATTTGGTATTCACAGTCAACTTTTAAACCATTTTAAAACTAAAGCCATTTAATAAACACAATAAAATTATTGACGGCCTTTATATATTGTTTCAAAAAATGTAAGTTAACATTTGTTAATGATGGTGTACCATTCACAAATAGTATTCAGTTTATATATAAAAATGAAATCCGGAAACGAGAATCGATCCCGGGATATTTGTCTCAGCGTGCCAATACTCTATCATTGGGCTATAGGCCTCTTTGTACAATTTAACGACACAAAAATACATCATAAGTCACTGTGGTTGTTATCTGATAACTATAATGTTGATGACGATCCCAAACGTCTAGCATTTACTTCGTCTTAAATAATGAATGCTGTATGGCCTTGAACATACGACAGTGGCGCGTCAAGACAAAAATTCAGGGTTAAATTCCCATATCATTTTTAACATATATTCGAATAACTTTTGATACTCCGACATTGTTTGCTCATATAGCATTGCAGAAGTAATACACCAATAAATAAAATTTGTAAAAATAGGTGGCTGGCTATATTGAGCACTTTTTAGACAATGAAACAAGAATCAATATATTATATTTCGGGCTTTTATGAATTGGTCATGCTATTATAAGTGCTTCACACGTTATATAAATCGCCACATTTAATCATTTAATTGTTTCAAACAATGTTTATTTTGAAATAAAGAGCGAAGAGAAATATCTTCTTTGAGTGGAATAAATGTTTTATATGCAGGACAATTTCAAACGTTACTAAAACTACTATAATATAGTATTCATGTGATCTGCAGCTACCCAGTATTCCCGAGAATATTATTACCGATAAAATAATAATATAGGGAAAATGTGAGCTGCTTATGAACCCTCCATATTACCAAAACTCAACCAGGATTAAAAAGTATCAAGGTATATTATACATTGGCTTGCCTATATTCCGTTCACGATAGGTTTTTACCTGGATGACAGTTCGAAAATCATATGTTTAGGTTTTGGGTTGCCAACACTTGTAAAGGATCACAGTTTTGTTAAAAATGTAAAGATCTTTAATTACCTGTTATATATTACATTTAAAATAAAGTAAACTTAAGTTTTCTCATACTATTTCATTTTTTTAAATAATTTCTTTTTATCCAACTCGAAACAATATTTTAAACATAGTAAAAAGTACTTATTTTTCGTTTTGGAACGTTACTGATTTTGTGTAATATAGTGCACACATAAATATTTTTTAATACAGGCATCGTATTTACTTGTAAAAGAGAAAATTGTCATTTTTTTTACATACAATAAATGATTTTATGATTATTTTATCGTATTTTGAAATATTTAACTGAATAAAATAATTTTCATTAACTGCGTGTCTGCATCATTGTAAAAAAAACTTGTTTACCGTCATGTTCAACCACATGGTTTAAATTTGTCGGTCACCATTTTGAAGCCGTGTTCGTTAGAAGTTTTTGTGAAAATGGTGTGAATATTTTTTTAAGTGAAATAAAACTATAAATAAACTTTGTGTCCTACCTCAAATAAATATATAAATAATATTGAACTAAATTAATGTGGTTAACTATCACATTAATATATTACCATCTGTTTTAATTACAGTCATCCAAAGTGATAGATGTCAGCTGTTGGCGTAGTGATATATTAGGGATTACTTCTAGTAACATTTCGAGCTGTCATCCAGGTAAACTTAGCTCGTGAATGACTTATACATAGATGAGATGATGTATGTATTTTAATTAGTTACTTTTGACAACATCTAAATACTTAGTATGTCGTCATGTGAACTTTGTAGGTAAAAATCCTACCGTGAATTATTACACCATGGTGTATATCTTATAAGATGGTGTCATAGTGTAGTCTATCAAAGTAAGACTGTTACCTTTCAGGGTAAACGCACTATATAAATATAGTATCCAAGAAAGTAACCACTCTATTTTATTTAAATATATGAGCAAATGGAGTAAATCTAAATTGGATAAGTTTCGTGACATTTACTGAGATTTGTGTTTATTAAATGCTCTTAGGCTTGTGCAATTATTTTGTTCTGATTTTTAATGACAAGACGATGGTGCCATATTTGTATCGATACTTTCTTCTTTATATCACAAACCTAGGTTTTAAGAAACCTTAGAGACACCGTTCTGAACTTATGAGGGCAGCACGGTGTTTAGAGGCCGATATTTAAATACCCAGACAAGGGACAAGACATGGGAGAGTGGGTAACTCTAGCGGGAAAAGGACTTAAATATGTTTTAAGAGTCGTGGTTCGATTCACCAAATGTAATGTCAGATTTAGCTGGAAACAGGTCTAAAATTATACCCGGTTTAGTGGACTATGTCCTCCTGAATCTGACATAAAACATAAAGGAGAGAGAGAGCTAGAAATAATATGAGAACTTCTAGGCCTTTTCCACTGTTAAAGGATGTCCAGTTAGAGTATATTTAAAAATTATCACACTTTTCCAGGTTTTCCGGAGCCAATTTCCAACTTTTCCATTCACCATATTATTTTTTAAATTAATATTGCAATTTAAAGTAATATTTTTTGACGCATACTCATTCTGAAATTATGTCTCACTATGAGGTGTTTAAAGATACTAGCGATGGCCAGCCAAATAGTTAGATTTCAGAATGAACATAATATTGGAATATTAATAGATCGTCTTACACCAATACAGTTTAAAACTGTTGTGCGAATTTTTCTTTTTCTTCCTATAACGTAATCAATTCTTGTGCATTCACATAAACATGACTCAACTTTAGATAAAGACGCTGTAGAGGTGTGAAAAGACAACTTGAAAATCATATGTAGAATTGAGATTAGCGTGCTCTAGTGAGACAGCTAGGGGTTAAAACAGATTCGAGGTGTGTATTAACTGGAAGAAATATGTGATTTATATCATTGTAAATAACAGTTATAATTTTACTTTCTCGCTGTCTTACAGGTAAAGAAAGTATTGTGATCGTAAAAAAAAATTGAAATCAAGATTTTGATGAATCTTGACGTTTCATGACCCCCCTAAATCCAAAAAAGTGGTCTTTGCAATGACGCCTGTCTGTGTGTCTGTTTAAATTTAAAATTAAGAGTAGTTTAAGAAATGGGAAAAGAGAAAAAATCAATTTTCTCAAAATCGATTCTTAACGATTTTGATTAAAATTCGTATCTAGGTGTTGATTAAGATTATAAATAAACTGGCTATTTTCATTTTACCATGAACATTAATTTTAGGGTACCTTACAGAAACAGAAACTTCCGTATTTCCGCAACTATTTGAGATACTAAATAACTTATCATTGTAAAATTGTAGTACTATTAAAAATAAAAAACTTTAATATATTTTTATAAATCCAACAATATCTGAGATATTGGCAAATATATTAATATATTTTTGTGACCTTTAGTTGTCAAGAGATACTAATTAAGTTTTAACGTAATAATTCTCCAATGCCAGAGAGTAATTAAATATAAGTAAGTCTCTAAAAGTTTGTGTTGTTTTTCCTTAAACCTCTTAGGAGAAATGTTTGTACAACAATGATCTATATCCATTTTAGAACCAATAGTCCATATTTACATTTTTTATTGGTCAAAATTTATGAGGAATTTAATAGCAATGCGATGGCATGAAGATTTGCAACACCTAATAAAATGTCGAAAATTTTAACCGGAAGTTGAAATTTTTATACGAAATATTGACCCTTGTGGACCTAACATTGATATTTTTTTTTATCAGTCCAAACATACAAATGAGGACATTAATTCTTTAAAAACAAAATTATAAAATTTAAAACCGGGACTAAAAAAAAAGTTTTTTGTAAGTATAGTGCAATTTATGCTTGGGTTTGCTAGTGTATATTATTTCGTTTCACATATATTACGAATTTTGAGTAAATATCTCCATTTATCAAACAATAGAGCGAGAAAGTCCGTGCGGAGTTCCATATCATTTATTTTTGTGTGTGTAAATATGTGAAAGTTCCAGAAATTTGATCCAATTCCCTGACTTTTCTTTGACCAAACAAATTCCCTGACTTTTCCTTGTTTTCCAGGTCACTGGAAACCCATGTGTTACCAAAGATACACATGTTCAGATTTTAGCTAAGAATCCGTTCTAGGCCTACAATAATATCACGTGGAGCAACTTTGGTTCACGTTCGTGTGCATTATAATTCAGTTTATGACACATAAAAAAAACAACAACCGCGAACTAGTCCTCCACTCCACTCCACTCCACCCACCTGTCATCCAGCACAGTGTAGAACAGCTGGAGCCCCAGCCAGTCGCAAACTGAGACCGAGCACGAATGTAAGGAAGGAGTGCCAGGGTATATACGTGACACACACACACTCACACACACACACACACACAGTGAAGTGCGAGCCGCCAGACAGGAGAGACGTCGAGGATTACAAGCAATTTGCAAAAGTCATTGAAACATGGAGCTATTTTCTTATTATTTCATCAGACGGAAATAACGTCTGCGACTGAATCAAGGTCATAGAGAGTTGCAATAGACCATTATAAACTAGTCTGACCTCCTCCCCCTCATTCCCC
>CABFVZ010000535.1:296927-312108 GCA_902151445.1 Timema monikensis
CCCCCCCCCCCCAACTCTTCAGTCTTCACTCAACAAACAACTAACTATACGTTCAGACATCAGCGTACGGCTCGAAGATTTAAAGATTTTGACACAGAGATATATGGTCTGCGTTAAATCGGTATTCACGATTAAATTATTTGAGTTTTCATGGTTGAATTTTTAACACATCAATAGCTAATCAGTCTAAAATAAGTTATTAAAGTGCTTTGTTTTTTGATTCAACTCATTAAGTTACTAAGATTATTGAAGCAAAGACCTGGACACACGATCCCGAGTAAGTATAGGTTTTTAGACGCCAAAAAGTACAAGCGTGTTTTATAGACACCTCATTTTGTGAATATATTGTTCTGAAAAGTTGTAATAGATAACATGTGAAGTGTTTAGAGCAGCATATTTGAAAGAAACTCAACTCTGTCATCAGTCAGCTCAAAATAGTAAATTTACAGGAACAATATTTCACAGAGATCATTTTTGATTAAACATTAGTGGGATAAAGAGTTAATAGATGTTCCTAATACAGAACATTGTTGAAATATTAAATAATATTTGTATGAAAAACTGTGTGTGAATAGGAAGTTTTTTTACCATTTTAGAATTGCTTTACAGATAGGCCCTGTGCACACATTTTTATTTTGTCATAAAAGGGACATACTGTTGTTATTAACAAGAAACTTTGTCGCTCTATCCCTCATCGCCACAGAGGAAAATTTCAAGTACAGTAATCATTAAAAATATAATGTACTGTACAAATTTCTGGTATATCAAGTGATCTTTTCTTTAGCTTTAACTCCCATGCCTCATACGAGACGGGAAATGAGTAAGGCCTGCTAAAGTCTGTTCACGGTAGGAATTGTTTTCGGAAAGGCCTTTTTCCTTACCAGAAATATATTATATAGCAGGATATTGGTAGGAAAAAGGACCTTTCAGAGAGTAATTCCTACCATGAATGGAGTATATGATGCACGCATTTAAGGTCGAGCTTAGACAGATGAGTCCATTTTAACATTTAATTTTCAGCTTGAAATAGATTTTGAAATGAAGAGGGGTTATTTCTCCGATCTCCACATATCGAAATTAAGATTAAAACATACTAAGTAAAATAATTATATAAGGCCACACAAATATATCGAATGCTAAGGCTAAATTTTAAGACCAGGATTACCTTATATTCAAAAAGGTATACTGTTTCGCATATTATAAGTGTTTCTTAAATTCCCAATCGTAAGAAGATACTTGGTGTAGTAGCTTCATTAAGTTGTATGCCCCTCCCGAGAAAATTTCTGGATGCGCCACTGGTCTTTTAAAATAATAACATAACTTGTCAACGACTGAGAACAACTCTCCTCTTGCGAACTGCTTGCCGTAGTAGCTTAAAACCAACAAAACCCAAAGATAAGAAGGGAGTAACCGCTCCTGCAACTGAGAAAGAGGTTAATCATAAGAAACAGAGTAAATAGCGATACAGCGTGGATGTCATGAAATAGACTTACCTCTATATTCGACTTTTTACTGTGTACCTAGAAATTCAAGACCTAGTAACGTCGTGTTTTACCTCATTTATTTGTTGCCAGTTTAAATTTCTTAACAAGATTTTGGAATAATTCAAAGAGTTGAACGATGTATCGCCGAGTGGAGCAATATATCCCCACCAAGTGGGACGATATATCGGCGAATGGGGCGATGTATCGCTGAGGGAGACAATGTATCGTGAGTATGACGATACATTACCGAGTTGCATCAATAATAGTATTTGTTGCGTTTTTAGCCAAGTTTACTCGTACCTAAAATGTACGACACTATATTTAAATTGCAGCGTTCCAACACCTGGTTGACCATATTATTTTATAGCTGATGTCTTAATGATTAGTGAATTTTAGTTCCTACTAGCAGTAATCTAAAACAAGAACTTGAGAAAGTACATAAAACACCAGATCACAACTATGGCAAGTCGGGATCAAACACACACACACACATATACGGGGTGTTTCAATGACAGCGTTCAAAAATTAAACATGATATAAGGAAGGGATTCTCTACCGAACATTTAGAGTTAAGGAACGTGTGGTCTGCGAAGCCAACTAAGGGGGATATGGGCCTAAACATGTCAACACTGTTACTAATGTCCGGTTTATTTACAGCTAATCATTACATGTAATATATTTACATTAGTTGTAACATTACGGACAGGTAGTACTGTACAGTATGCCATATCATTGACAAACCGGAGGAAACTACCATCTCGTCCCTCACAACAGTTGCTCAAAATGAGGGCCATCAACTCCAATGTAAGCATAACATCGGCGTGCGAGATTCTGCCGCACCCGTTCAAATATCCTTAGCGTGTTGCGAATCACATCACAGGCGACGACAATCCTGGCAACCAATTCCAAGTCTGTATCCACTGAGGTCTCATACACAAGTGAGTTGAGATATCCCCTCACGAAATAACCTTCAGGCTCTTACCTCACATGTTTAGGCCCATATCCCCCTTAGCTGGCTTGGCAGACCACACGTTCCCTATCTCAGAATGTTCGGTAGAGAATCCCCAGTGTCCTGTTTAATTTTTGCACTATTTCACTGGAACATCCTCTATATCTTGGTAGAATATACATTATAATAGACGATTTATCATGAAGGACGATTTATCATGAAAGACGATGCATCACGGTATATGATGTATAGTCCACGTCGATGTACCGTCCATAACTATATATACCTAGTCCATCACGATATATAGTCCACCACGATATACAATCCACCACGATATACAATCCATCACGATATTATAGTCCGCGGCAATGTATCGTCCATCACGATGTTTTGTCTATTTCCTAGTCACGTATAAGAACTTTACTATACAAATTTCAAGGCAAATACTAAAATAAGTTTATCAAATCTGTACAAAATATGCAACAGTAATTGGTTAAATATATCTAAAAATACATTAAGAAATACAATTTTATAAATAATATTATTCCATTTAGTCATTAACTTAAAGAAAACATAAATATAAAATGAAGTAGACTACCTAAGCAATACTAATAAATATCCACAAGCTCATTAAATTAGCACAGTGATTTAATTTTTATTTCCTAATTTAATGAGCGATACAAATCCGGTGCACGACTTCCTTCGGAGTGGAAGTAAAGAGGTCAGTGCTATGTCGATTGTGGCAGGTAAAAGATCCCAGGAAGGTATGTGAAAATACCTTTCCGACAAAATATGTAGGCTCTATTTCGCTCGCTTGCATAAATCCATGGGCTGAGTGGTCTGATAGCCCACTCGACCTGAAATTGACATATCAAAGAAACTGCAACAAGGAAAAACCGGAGTGGCGAAGCTTTGCCGTGACCTTATGCTCCACATGTGGGAGGTTAGAGGCCTTAATAACATTAAATTAGGAAAATAATACAGGCGAGATTCATGATATTACTAGGTCGTTCAGTTGTTGATACCTCACCCGCTTTCAAGGAATGTAACATTCAGAATATACAAAATAATAATTTTACCAGCTGTTCTCTATGGGTGTGAAACGTGGTCTCTTATCTTACATGACAAAACAAATTTAGGATGTTCTAAAACAAAGTGCTTAGGAAGATATTTGGTCCAAAAAGGAATGAAACTCCTTGAAGTGGAGGAGTCTAAATAATGATGAGTTACATACTCATCACAAAGCATTGTTAAGATAATTATGTCTAGTAGATTACGATGGGCAGGACATGCAGCGAGAATGGGAGAATCTAGAACCTCGTTCAAGATACTGACTGGTAAACCCAATGAGAAAGGTGGTGTACTTTTGTAAGTGCGACTATGAACTTTCGAGTCCCTAATGCCATAAAGTAAGTAATAATATTAAATAATAATTTAATAAAAATATTAACTTTGAAAACATGCGAATAATTCGAGATTTTAGGACTCACTATTGGAAGCTATTCATTCGCACACTCCTAGCTATACACATACATTTGTGTCCGTAGTCCATCAGTACCAAGATGCTCTGTATAATATCCATCCAGGGTTGCCAACTCTTTAGTTTCAAGCTATAGTAGGCTACAAGGACCCAAAATAGATATTATTTTAACCGGAATGATACTACATTTTGTTACAAGAATTATATGTTTAAGAAAAAATAACGGGCGCTTAGTAAACAAGTGCTGATAATAGCTTTAAAGTTGATTAATCTAACTATTTTTATAATAAAATAATAATTAATGCATTATAATGTTTATTTGTAGCAGAATCCTAGGATATTACTTTAAGTAAATCTGTCAGTATTGGATTGTACAGGTGCTTAAGTTAAATCAAAAGTAGTATCCAGATCGTACGGTTGGCAACGCTGTATCTATCATTCCGCCACTACTAGACACAGTCAGTCACGATGACTTACGTCACCAGACTGCAATTGTAATCATGCTCCTATGTACATGTTGCGTCATGAAGACAGTCAGTTGACTATCAGTTGGGCTACTTTTAAATTATTGAGAATGAATGTAAACGAATAACTGATGCTGTTTAAAGTGCAAGTGATGCATTGCCGCGTAAAAGCGCTGGTTTGAGATCCAGCATACGCTAGTTGACGACCGTCAGTCTATGCAAGCATAACGGACCAGAAATAAACTAGGCGGTGAATTGACGATATGGGATATGATTGTTGTGTTTTTGTATAAAAATTATAAAATAGCTGCTATACAGGAATTAAGTGAATATTAAATAAAAGTAAAAACAAAAATGAAGTTCTATATTCCTATTTTTCCATCTATTTCCTAGGATTACATTGGTTGCATTTCAATGTATGCTCTAAATTGTATGTATTTATTCAATAAAAAAATTATAATTTGAGCGCACATAGAAATGCAAGAAATGGAATCAACGAGTGTGTTTTATTAATTATGATAGGTCATTAATGGCTAGTTAAATGTGTAAAACAATTATTAAGCACAAATAAAAATATAAATTAAAAATGCTTGTGTAATAAAGTGAGTAAAAAACTCTACAGTAGTAACAATTTAAAATATTTAAGCACCACGGGTACTTTAACCTAATGTGTTATGGATTATGGGTTAGTTTTAGAGGAAATATACTCAAATTTGCGTGGAGGGAGAGTGGAGAAACATGTAAGAAAAGCCACCCTAAATACACCCAACTGGGATAAAACCGCAATCTCCCCATTTTCGGCAATCGCGCGGGAGTAGCGCCTTAGACCATGCGGCCACCAAAGCGGGTAAAAAAAACAACTCTTACAAACTTTTTTGATAATGTGCCTTACTAACCGTCCCGGCTATACACATTTTAATTACTCTAGTGGGATAGGCATAGGCCTAAGGAAGGTAGAATTTAGAGGAAATGAATCCATCTTTTCGTGGGGTGATAGTAGCAGCCCATTTGGAGAAAAATATTCTTAGTACACCCAGCCGGGATTCCAGCACCAATCTCTCCTTCCTGGCAAACCACACTAAATAAGTTTGGCATTCAATCCACGCGTCCATCGATGCGGGTAACATAATCTGATTTGTGATCACTGGAAGTGTTGCAAATGGTTGTTTTTCGATTAATTTGATTACACGAAGTAGGCCTACGATGGGTTGATAAGTTCTCTACTTATAGGATTAGGGCTTGTATTTTATTTTAGTAGGCCTATCAATGTGCACTTTTGAATAGCAGGCAACGGCGTCGCTTGTTTTGCTAGTAAGGTTAAAATTGGCACACAACTTTCAGTTTCGCATAGTCCCGTATAGCTCAGCATTGATTGGTTCGGCAATTTTAGTGATAAATCACCCACCCCATTTTCACACAAAATTAAGTGGGCAGGAGAGTCACACAAGGGATTTTTTTTAATAATAATTATAAAGTGATTACATTTTAAGTGAGATAAGTTCATTAATAAATATATTTTAGCGGTTTCAACAATTAAATACGAAAAGGTAGCGCAAGTTTTTGGGGGTCAATTTGTTTCCCCAAATCGAGTTGTAAATTATACTGTAGGGAGAGACTAATTCCCGTTGCTATGCGCTTTACCTTCCGGCTGATGGACTACGGTTGTGTTCGAGTTATTCTGATATTCCTCTACTAAACTTCGTGGTCAGTCTTATCACAAACTAAATGCTCACTTTGTGTCTTAACATTGAGAAAGACAAGTCAATTTTATAGTAAGTCCAAATGAATAAAACATCAACTTGTACGGACGAATTTATGATCGCTGCTGATCTGAAAGGGCGGGATAGAGTTTGTTCGAACACTAATATGTAAGGGCACCAAATAAACTGGCCGATAAGCTATACAAAATAGTTGGAAGGCTGGGTGGGTTAAGTGGATGACATGGACCAACTGCTAGACAACCTCACATACAGGAGCACAAAGATATACACTAGCCTCATGGCTTCTTTGGTGCTGACTGACAGCTCATAGCTGACTACATAATTTGGTCTGGTAACTTTTCAAAGCCGTCAGCTGTCAGTCAGCACCAAAGAAGCCATGGGGCTACTGTAGACAACCAAGAAGTCGACACAGGAGAACAAACCTGTAAATAGACCAGCTGCGCGCTAGACACCCAGAAATATACTTGGTCGATAACTTGTTGGCCACTTGGTTGTCTCTTTTACTCCTATGTAGACTACGAGCTTGTCTACCAGTTGGCCACTTAGTTATTTAGCTCTTTGTACTCCTATATGTGAGGTTATCTATTTCTTTGTAATCCTATATGTGAGGTTGTCGATCTCTTTTACTCCTATGTACGAGCTTGTCTACCAGTTGGCCACTTGGTTGTTTAGCTCTTATTAATCCTATATGTGAGGTTGTCGATCTCTTTGTATTCTTATATACAAGCTTGTCTGCCAGAGCGGTCCAATTCATGTCTGCCAGTTTGTTGTCCATCACTTTGTCTGCACCCGTCTTTAAGGAGTTTGAATAACTCGACTATTGTATTATTATTATTATTATTATTATTATTATTAGCACCGCGTCTTACTACCCGTTCGGGTTGTACGCACTTACGCTAATCTGTAATGGTAGGGTGATTGTGAGATGAAATGAAGGACCTACAGTTTAACGTGGAATCCGAACCACGGTGGAGGCCTGGCATTCCCCACATTCACAAGATGTCTTGTCAGAGGTGAAGGAAGGGTTTGTAAATCAGATAAATCTGTGCCGGGACCGAGGATTGAACCCCGGCCGCCAGCACATAAGTCTGACACCTTACCCCTAGACCACCAGGTCACCGTTTCGACTATTGTAAATTCCTATACTTGGTACTTTAATAGTTCACCACCACTACTTAACGAAAAGAACAAATGAAACACCCCTTAATATACCGTTGGAAAAGCCAACATTCTGACAGCTTGACGTAATGTTTATTCTTTAATGAAACACTTTCGTTGCAATGCATGCTTGCTCAAGCAGACTGCATAATCAAAGCAAATTTACCCAAACAAAAGCAGTTCGGTTGACTTTCTTATTAAATATATTATACTTTGAAACAAAATTTTCAAAAATAATATATCAAAAAACTAACTGACAGGACCCGAATACAAGTCCTTCAGCCGGAGCGAAGCGAGTCTAAGAGTGGTGGAAACTGGAGCTTCCCGTAACGGCGCGCACCGCATCGCCTGGATTTTTTTATTTTTTTGCGCGGCCAGATACGGGCTTAAGCGAGCCAATCCCGCAAATTGTGCGCTATCCTTTACGATTAAATTGTTAAAACCTTTAAAATGTATTTATTAATGAATTTTGTCTTATTAATCTTATTCAATCATTATACTCTTCTTCATAAAATCAACAATTAAAGTCTACGTTTACACTACTATCCACTTAATTTTGTAAGGAAATGAGGGGAAGTCTCAAGTTTCCCCCCACCCCCCTAACGGTGCTGAGTGAGTCAACTTAGGCTAATATAATATTTAATGAAGCACGGGATATTTGCATACTTTTTTTTAGTATAGTATATATTGTGTATCTCTCCACTAAATTCCCATACTGCCTCTATGAAGGTGCGGGTACATTTCTATCGATTTTACCTGCCTCATCCTTATTCCACTATCGTAATTAATGTGTGTGTGTAGCTCAAATGGCTAGCGATACGTGATTAACATATTATTATTATTATTATTATTAGCACCGCGTCTTACTACCCGTTCGGGTTATACGCACTTACGCTAATGTGTAATGGTAGGGTGATTGTGAGATGAAATGGAGGACCTACAGTTTAACGTGGAATCCGAACCACGGTGGAGGCCTGGCATTCCCCACATTCACAAGATGTCTTGTCAGAGGTGAAGGAAGGGTTTGGTAATCAGATAAATCTGTGCCGGGACCGAGGATTGAACCCCGGCCGCCAGCACAGAAGTCTGACACCTTACACCTAGACCACCAGGTCACCACTGATAACATAAAATACTCTTAAGCTGTATTTAAATACTGTCCAACTGGCCCAGCAGTAATTTATGTATTTGTAGCCAAGGTCACGTGTTAGTATAATTTTATTTACACATGTGTAGTAAGTCGTTGATAGATAAGAAGGGAGTAACCACTCCTGCAACTAGAAAGTGGTTAATCATAAGAAACAGAGTAAATAGCGATACAACGTGGATGTCATGAAATAGACTTACCTCTATATTCGACTTTTTACTGTATACCTAGAAATTCAAGACCTAGCGACGCCGTGTTTTACCACATTTATTTGTTGCCAGTTTAAATTTCTTAACAATATTTTGGAATAATTCAAAGAGTGGAGCAATATATCTCCGCCGAGTGGAGCAATATATCTCCACCAAGTGGGACTCTGTATCGCCGAGTGGGACGATATATCGGCGAATGGGGCGATATATCGCTAAGGGAGACGATGTATCGTGAGTATGACGATACATTACCGAGTTGCATCAATAATAGTATTTGTTGCGTTTTTAGCCAAGATTACTTATACCTAAAATTTAGAACAATAAATTTAAATTCAACAAGGACAGCCGGAAGTTTAGGTACTGTATACTGATCCGTGTTAACCTTTCGTAGGTTATTTGTTCACAATATTGAAACTACGTCATGGTCTATCGTACCGTTTGTAACATTATTTCTTTTGCATGGCCCATTTTAGCTTGCTACGGTTCTATGATGCATGTTCACCTTACTATGGTCCCATGGTTCATCTTTATCTTTATCCGATGCATTGACCAATAGGGTTAGTGGACAAACATAACCCAAGGCTCAGTTGGTATTTCTACAGTTGTCGCCCATCCCAGTCCATCTACCAAGTTTGAAATCTACATTCTTTGCTGTTGCCTATAAGTTTTGCATGTCGTATTTCTAGTTCAATATTGATCGACGAGATCTATTTTATTCTAATATTCAATAATTCTGAATTTACAGATGGTGTACATTTTCTAACCCAATAATGATCGACGAGATCTATTTTGTTCTAACAACCCTCCAAGTTTGAACGTCCAATGTTAGATAGCTTACGTGAAAAAAACAGCGATATTTATAAGATTGATGAAAAGGCTAAAGTACAGCGACAAATTGGGAAGAATTTGTTTTAAATAGGTAGATTTTGTTATTTATTATGAAATCAAGCTGTAGTGGCAGAGCGCCTAGTTTTGAAAGCTGACGTCTCACCAGTGACTTGAGAAATTCAACTCACCAGCTAAACTAAGTGCGAGTGAAGGATACTCGTATTGTTTGTCTGTTGACTAGAGCGACACTAACCCAGATGACGAAACGCTTCTTTCTCTTCGGATGCAACTTACCAACAATGGTTTTGTTGAAAGAAACACGACAATGTATAAAACATATTTAAGCAAAAAATAAAATAATTATTATCCTGATTTTTATTTCACCTTAAGGTAAAACAGTTTGTTTGTGTGGAAACTGACCAAAAAAACCTAATTTTATGAATAAGAGTAATATTCATATTTATTTTTTATTTGCCACACGTCTTACTAACCGTTCGGGTTATACTCTAATAAGATAATAATAAGAAAGGTTTAATTTATATGAATCGTACGCGCATTTGCACGGAGAGAGCGAGAGAGAGTGAATAACTATTTAGGGCCATTCCATGTCAAGTGATCCATTGAAACAACCGGCACTCTTTAGATTTTTATAAAATTTGGCACGATTGTTATTTATGCAAAGATAGTTAAAAATACAAAATTTCATAATTCTTTATTATTTAGTTTTTGAGTTATAAATTTTCAAAATTTCAAAAACGAGGCATTTTAGGCTTCATCGTCCATCATGTTTTATTTAATTTCTTCAGCTAGAAATAAGATAGATAAATGAAATAGAAAACATTTTATAGGGTTTTTATTGGGCTTTAAAATGATATATCACATGCTCACATTAGGGCATTTTAAAAGTTCAAGGTCATCAACTCAAAATTTTAATTTTTAATTTCTCAAAAAACTTATGTTTTAAAATTTTGAAAAAAATCACACTTTTTCACTATTATCTTACAGGTATGCATGCCAAATTTCAACTTGGGATCTTGATGGGATCAATTTTGAATTAATTTTTAATAACATTAGATCACCAAAATAGTACCATCATGGTATGACTCATGCCAATATATTGAAAATATTTAATTTGCAAACTTATAAAAAAAATTGAGTTTAAAAATATGTTTATGTTCTTTAAACAGCTTCATTATCTTTCTTGTTCAAACAAGTTGAATCATTGCTGGGTTTTTTTTTCCAAGAAAGACATGTCTTTTAGACCAGTTACATTTTTCATGAATGTGCATGTCTGAACCTGCAAGCTTATGTTGCTTCCTTGTGTATCATGTCAGTCCCATGTTTGCACTGAGGAGAGAAACACTGATATTGTTTGCTGTGATCAAGATATTCTTGTGTTTATTATAATAGTGTGTTTATGTTAAATTATTTAAAAATGATTACTCATTTAATCCTAAAACAATAATTGTGTATATTTTATTTTAAAATTAACAAGGAGTTTAGTGTGTAATATGGAAGAAATAATGAGAAAATCTAATTTTAATATCTACTGTTGTAATCCTTTTAAGAAAGAAGGGCATAAGACTTTAAAAAATGTTAGACCTGTTACAAATTGGATGTGCTTAGCGCATAGTGATATTCAAAGTGAAATGAAAATATGTGATGGTTGTAGAAAACAATTGTCTCAGGAAAAGTCTAAAATGGTTCAAGCCGACAGTGAGGAAAATAACATGCCAGGTCCTAGTGATGTAGGTGACAATTTTATTCCCATGGACTTAAGCCTAGAATATTTGAATAAGTCTTTATCAAGTCTTGACGAGTCCCCCATTTTAAAGAAACGTTTGTTTATGCCAAAGTACTGTAAAAATAAATTAGACAAAATCAAGAAATGTTTATCAGATAAAATTTTAGTGAAAACCCCTGAAAATGACAGTGATGAAGAGAAGCAAACAGAATCTGAAATATTGGCACAACTAAAAGAAAAATTTCAACAAGTAGAAAGTACAAGTGATAAGATTACAATTTTGACATTGTTACCAAAGAGCTGGTCGTGCAAGAAAATCGAAACCCAGTTTAATGTTAGCAATAGAATGGCAAGGAAAGTAAAAAAACTGGTTAAAGAACAGGGGATTTTATCTTCGCCTAATCCAAAGCATGGTAAAGTGTTACATCAGTCAGTTATTCTAAAAGTAGAAAATTTTTACAATAGTGATGAAATAAGTCGTCTTATGCCAGGAAAAAAAGATTTCATTTCTGTAAAAAAAGGTGATAGACATCGTGAACATTTGCAAAAGAGATTAATTTTAGGGAATCTAAAGGAAATTTATGAGCTTTTTAAAAGCAAATATCCTGTAGAAAAAATAGGATTTTCAAAATTTGCGGATCTTCGTCCTAAAAATTGCATCCTAGCTGGCGGAAGTGGTACACATTCTGTTTGTGTTTGTACAACACATCAGAATGTAAAGCTAATGATTAGTGGAGCATTTTTTAAAAACACAGTATTAGACGATGGCACTTCACTAGATGACTACAAATCATGTCTAGCTAAAATAATGTGTGATGTACCACTGCCAAAATGTTATCTAAATCTATGCACCTCTTGTCCTGGAACAGACTATTTGAAAGAACAATTGAGTGAAAAAATGGAAGAGGAAATGATTGAGCAAATAACTTATAAACAATGGGTATCTGTTGACAGGTGTAGTTTAGAGACATTCACAAAAGGCACAGAAGATTTTTTAGGTGTATTTCTTGAACAACTTGTCATTTTAAAAAAACATTCATTTATAGCTAAAAAACAATCAGCCCATTTTTCTTATTTGAAAGAGAATATAAAAGAGAATGAAGCTGTTATATCCTTTGATTTTGCAGAAAATTATTCTTTTATACTCCAAGATGAAGCTCAATCATATCATTGGAATAATGATCAAGTTACACTCTTTCCTGCTGCAGTCTACTTCAAAGATTCTGAAGGACTAAAGTTTAAAAGTTTTGTATTTATTTCAGAGAATCTCAAGCATGACACAATAGCAGTGCATTTATTTCAGAAAAAGCTCATTGCATACCTACGTTCAGATGTCATTCCATCTTTAGCAAAGGTCTATTACTTTTCTGATGGCTCTGCTGCCCAATTCAAAAACAGGAAAAACTTTTCTAATCTATGCCATCACAATGAAGATTTTGTATTAAATGCAGAGTGGCATTTCTACGCAACAGCTCATGGTAAAGGAGTCTGTGATGGTCTAGGAGGTACTGTAAAGAGACTTGCAGCTAGAGCAAGTCTCCAACGACCTTATGAAGGTCAAATCATGACACCACTTCAATTATTTACTTGGAGCCAATCAAACATACCATCCATTCATTTCTTTTATTGTACAAATGAAGAACATTGTGAGGAGTATAAGTTACTTGAAAAACGTTTCCTTGAGACAAAACCTATTCCTGGAACACAAAAACTACATTGTTTTATGCCTGTATCAATAAACTGTGTAGAAGCAAAAGTGTATTCAGTTTGTGATCAAACATTTAAATATTATTTAACTGGTAATGAAAGTGCAATGCAATTGGCAATGGAGGCAATAACAGGATTTGTTACATGTGAGTACGATAACCATTGGTGGCTGTCTCATGTTTTAACTGTAAATTTTCCAAGTGAAGAAGTTATATTAACATTCCTCCACCCGGCTGGGCCTGCACCATCTTTTGTCTTCCCACCAAGACCCGACACACTCTCTGTTTCTGTCAAACAAATTTTAACAAAAGTTGAACCAACAACAGCAACTGGCCGGACATACACACTAACTAAAGAAGAAATGGAATTTGCAAATAATGCTTTGAAGAAAAATATTCATTCAAAGTGACCTTTACACCAGAATATAAAACGTAAGCTGTTTTTTTTAAATATTATATTGTTTTATATTTGTATTATCTTGTTTATGGTATGTATTTAATTGTGTTGTATCTGTTACCATCTTAAATGCCAAAGGCCTATTTATAAAACATATGAATGTTTTGTAGGTTTTTAGTTAGTTTTTATTGCTACTTTTTTAAAAATAATTTATTGAAATCTCTGTAGGCTACAAAACACAAATTCATTTTGGTGAATTTCCAAATTATATAGGCCTATTTTAATTTAATGTTTATGAGAGCCTCTAGCATGGTATTATTTTGGTGACCCTAATATCATTAAAAATTAATTTAAATGTGATCCCATTGGGATCCCATGTTGAAATTGGGCATGCATACCTTTGAGATATGAATGAAAAATTGTGATTTTTTTCCAAAATTTAAAATATATGTATTTCGAGAAATTCAAAATAAAAAATTTGAGTTGGTAACCTTGAACTTTCAAAATGCCCTAATGTGGGCATGTAAAATATCATTTTAAAGCCCAATAAAAACCCTACAAAGTAGTTTTTATTTCATTTCTCTATCTTATTTCTAACTGAAGAAATAAAATAAAATATGATGGACGGTGAAGCTCAAAACGCTCTTTTTTTGAAATTTTGAAAATTTCTATCTCAAAAACTAAATAAGAAAAAATTATGAAATTTTAGATTTGTAAATGTCTTTGTAGGAATAGCAATCGTGCCAAAAATTATTAAAATCTAAAAGGGTCAGGTCCAAAAGTGTATAAAATTTGGATCATTTGATATGGAATGGCCCTTTAGGAAAACCTACCATCAGTATAGCTGATCGAGATCTAACCACGATCTCATCATCAGCAGTCTAGTATATTGCGAGAGGAGCACCTTAGACCGTATGGCCACAAGAGTGGCTAGTATTCACATTACCTTAGTCGGTAGTGTGGATACCGACAGATGTAAAGGTCTCGGTTTATATTATAGACACACACACATATATATATTATTATTATTATTATTATTATTACTAGGTGTTTTGTCTTACGACATGTCCATTCCTTCTGTCAGTGAACCTAGACCACCATGCACCCTCCTTCAGCTCCCAGAATTTCATTTCCTTCACTTCATCTATTATGTGGATCCTCCTTCTTCCTAAGCTCCTCTTTCCCTCAACCTTTCCTTCTATGACGACGTGCAGAAGACAGTTTCTCTTAAGAGGATATTATCTGAAAGCTCAATGCTAGTTCTGAAGTTGCGGAGACCGTGCGCGTGCGAGGGAGGTGGAGCTTAGATGAATACGTCAGAGACAAGTCATCCAGTATAGAGAGGAAATACTCGGTGAACTGACAATCGCCTAGTCCTCTTTTACTCTGTCATTCTTTCTTCAAGAGACAACACTCACGAGCACACAGAAGGGATGTGTAATTATCTTGGGGAGGACATCAGTGTAAAGAAAGAAAAGAATAGTAAAACGGCATTGTACTCTTCGTTTGCTCTTTCGGGTTCTTACAGGCGCTGGACTGGTCGTCTTTGTTTAACCCAAAGGTCTCGACCCAAGCGTGGTCCTTTTTCTACCACCTAAGTAAAGTTGCCATTTTGTAGTTCATAAACGAACATATCTATTTTCAGAAAATAAAAATACTATATTTTATACCATTCACTAATCCATCTAGTAAAAGTAATATAACCTAGAGAAAAAAATGATTGAGACTTTATTTTGATGAAAGTGTTAGAATCTACATTAGGCCCCTGTGCCCCCGTGTAACGATGCACCATCTATTTAACGTCACAAGTCTTGTTTCAATCGTGCGGGAAAATCAATAATTTTATGGCCGTTGTAGTAATGGTAAAAACGCTTGTAAAATCTGAAATTGACAT
>CABFVZ010000535.1:321813-324313 GCA_902151445.1 Timema monikensis
TTTTTTTTCACACTTTACAAAATGCCTGCAACTTATTACTTTCAACGCCACTGATCCAGTATGAGAATTCAGAAAAATGCTCAGGGCTTAGACAGAGCTGGTTACATTTTTTTTTGTTAGACATTGCTGGTTTAGCCTAATCAGTCCTAATTCACTGTATCCAACGATAACGATGCCAAACCTTGAACAAGAACCAAAACAATGGATCACTAAAGTTAAAGAATTGTCATGTGCAGGCCAGGAGATTTCTGCGTTCACCTTCTGAAATAAAATGCTACCAAAACTTGTGTTACAGCAAGTTTGAGCATGGTAAGTGCCCCTCAGCTTTCTTCATTGGGGCAGTGGCTTATGAAGCAGTAAATACGAAAAATATTATCGTTGTTTTTTTCTAAGTGTGACATGAATTGTCATTTCCCTGACCTTTTTAAAGCTTCCCTGACTTTTCCTGACTATTTTTTTATTCCTGACTTTCCAGACCGTAGGAACCCTGAATTATATTCATAAAAACATCATCCATATATATCAAACGTACATACATTCATACATAAATATAACCATACATACCATTATACTGTACACATAACATTTTACATATATTATACCATAATACATACAAATTATTATACTTCCACCCATTCATTCAATACATAACTTTTATATAAATAACCTGCATACAATAAATACAATACATATACATGTATGGCATCATACATAATATATAAATCCATTAATAAGCAATTGCAATCATACATATAAACAATATTATAAATGCACATAAATATATAAGGATATATACAGATTAAACTTATGAGATATCATTCAAGTGTAAAGGGGGAGTACCATCATAGGTCTAAGCACCAATGACTAAAACCATTCAAGCTAAAAGTCATCACTTGGTTTATGCCACCATGGTGTAAACATACCCGTATAAATTGTTAAATAAGGTGTCCTCTAATGTCTCTATTCATTTTCTTATCACTAGACAGATACTTAATGACAGTAATTGAGCGAAACCTACATAACTCTACGAAGTTTCATTTACGTGCACAGATCAGTCATACATAATACTTATATGACATGTGTTTATCATCATTATCATCCATTTATTGAAGCCAAACCTCATTACTATGGACATTTGATCATCATTCAATTATCAGAACCATTCATCATACTAACATTGCATATGATAATCCTTAATTGATCAGGATCATGCATCCTATGACATTGTGCTTGTTAATAATCGAATGCATAATCTAGGTTTGCCAACCTCCCTCTCTACTGATGACGTCACACGCGGTACGAGGTGAGCTCGTTCGAGTCACTCTCTCTTCGTATTGAGCACTGTGCATCAATCAGACGCATACGTCACACGCGGTACGAGGTGAGCTCGTTCGAGTCAATCTCTCTCCGTATTGAGCACTGTGCATTGATCAGAGGCATACGTCAAACGCGGTACGAGGTGAGCTCGTTCGAGTCAATCTCTCTCCGTATTGAGCACTGTGCATCAATCAGAGGCATACGTCACACGCGGTACGAGGTGAGCTCGTTCGAGTCAATTTCTCTCCGTATTGAGCACTGTGCATCAATCAGAGGCATACGTCATATACATCATATGACATTGAACGAGTTATTTATTCCTCAATCTGACTTCTACTTCAATGATACCCTTCCCTAGTCTAAACAGGTCTCAGCTTGTCTAAAGGAAGGTCGAGTGGATTGGAGACAGGTAATGATTATAGAATGAAACGATTTAATACATTTGCTTTATTTATACAAAAAAAAAACCTAGTTGCATTAGTTTCAAACCTAGCACAAATATAAATTAAACATGACTAATTAATAGGACACATCATACATAACAATACTAATGGGAAGAATGTATAGTTAAAATCAAAAGCCCAACACCTAAATATATAATCATGTTGAAGATCCAAAAAGGATTCTTGCTTGTGAACATGTAAACATGTTTTATTAGAACGAGGGTGTGTCTAGATTCGACCAATCTAGTGATCATTAAGATGTTTTTCACATTGTTCAAGATTGTTCACACAGGGTTTATTCGCTTCACACTGACATTATTGAAATAAATACAGATCATTAAGACATTGATTGCAGGATGATCGTATAGTATTAACTCCTTGAAGTGTACTTTCTAACAAACGAAGGTGACCTGGTGGTCTAGGGGTAAGGTGTCAGACTTCTATGCTGGCGGCCGGGGTTCAATCCTCAGTCCCGGCACAGATTTATCTGATTTCCAAACCCTTCCTACACCTCTGACAAGACATCTTGTGAATGTGTGGAATGCCAGGTCGCCACCGTGGTTCGGATTCCACGTTAAACTGTAGGTCCTTCATTTCATCTCACAATCACCCTACCATTACACATTAGCGTAAGTGCGTATAACCCGAACGGGTAGTAAGACGCGGTGCTAATAATAATAATAATAATCTAACAAACGACACACGTTAAAGAAAGGCTCTCTAATTATTTTAATGTATTA
>CABFVZ010000535.1:331813-360454 GCA_902151445.1 Timema monikensis
CCTGATAAATATTTACAAATCAGCACAAGTGTTTCTAAAGTGTTATTCCGACCAAAATTGTGTTTAGGAACCTTGAACGTTGACAAACTTTCTTTGTTTCTATAGTTACTTTTCCAACAATGTATACGACAATAGAGAAAGAGGATTGTTACATATCTGGAAAACCGTGAAAAAACAAACGGAAAATATCGGAATATTTGTGAATTTGGGACATAAAACTGACTAGTTTTAAATAGCAGGTCTCTACATCGAAGAAAAACGAACTGAAGAAATAAAGTACGCTGTTTTAAATACGTAGTGGAAGTGCGGGTAGCATGGAATACCATTTACTTTTTCAATAATATCAAGAGTATTTTCACATTTTGCCATTGAGTTACATATTAAACTTATAGTTAATGTTTTTAACTATTTTTAGTGTTTAAAGCAAAATTAATAACTTTTAATGTCCTGTAGAGATGTGGAACAATTGAAGACAATATGGGAATACTATACATTCCCATCTCCCCCTTCCCCATCCCCCTTCTTATAGCCCACTCCTCTCTTAACACACTATATTTTGAAGTATAATAGGCTCTATGTGCCACCTCGACAATTTAACCCTTCCACCGCAAGGCAGAGGACAATTTTCTGCTAAATGTTCATGACTAGAACAATTCAAGTCGCCAAGTAGGCAGTGTCTACTTACTGCACAGTTCTTCTATAACTGAGCAGGAGTTTCCAAACGACGCGACGGTCCACGATGTTTCTTGGAAAAGTAATCTAATGCAGTAAAATTGAAAATTTCAGCCAAGAAACGAAAGTTTTTACTTGAGTAGGGAAAATTCATGAAAACTCCAAGTGATGTGATGTTCATTCAGTAATAAACAATAAACTTAATTGCGTTTTGTTTGAATAATAACTTGCATATTCGCGTGAGTGCCGTTTAAACCGATTATGATGCGGCCCTGAACTAGATTCGTATATTCAATTGTAGCCCTCGGGCACTTTGAAGTATGAAACGACTGTACTAGTAGGTATAGACTTGTCCCTCGACTATAGGGTTCAGTATGAAAAATAGACAATTGACAACACGATCACCACATTACTACAGTCAGGGTGGTCACAGATAGGGAAAACGAGGATTAATCAGGGAAAAGGACGTAAAAAGAGGGTAGCCCATGAGGTTCCGGATCCCCCCAACCCCTCTTTTAAAGGAGGTCCACATAATATATGCTACATATATAGTTTGATGAATTTGGTTCAAACTTGATATTTAGGCATAATATGTTATTTCCTTCAACGGTTTTTAATTTTAAATTTTGGCTCTTAATATAAGATGCTTTTTTTTATTAATTAATATTATTGAAAAATTTAAAATTTTTCGAAAGTTTCTTTAAGAGTTTTGTTTAAAATGGGTTTCTGGGAGAAAATTCACTCAAGGGTGATTTACTAAGGACTAGCAAATTGTACTGTATCTTTAGCCTACAAAATTATATATATATATATACACACCCCTGTAAGGGGGTTCGACTTCCCCCGAACGTCCTTGGATAGGTTGCAAGCTTGTCTCTTGACTCACGAGTATTTGAAAATCTTATAGATAAGATATGATCCAAACATTACTATGTCCTTGGATAATACTGGGTCATCTCCAGCCTGTTTAGAGTTGGATATAAGATTCGGTCACACCTACACTTCCACGTCCGTATTGACATTAAGAGATAAGACTCATGGCTCGTGTTTATTCTGAAAACTAGGGCTAACACAAGCTACCACACTAGTGTCAGTAGTTTACATGTCACGTTCCCATATAACTAGTGTCAGTAGTTTACATGTCACGTTCCCATATAACTAGTGTCAGTAGTTTACGTCTCATGTCCTCATATAATTAGTGTCAGTAGTTGTTGGCATGTTCCCATATAACTAATATCAGTAGTTTACATGTCACGTTCCCATATAACTAATATCAGTAGTTTACGTGTCATGTTCCCATATAACTAGTGTCAGTAGTTGTTAAGTCATGTTGTCACGTTACCGCGGAGCCAAGTCTGTCTGGCTCGCTGTCTGCAGGCTCAGACAAGGGGGTAAGGGTCAACGCACATCCACACAGCAGCAAGAGAAGAGGTGAGGGGAGACACTTTCACTCCAGACAGATCAATGTTTCGAACCCTGGGCCCAGTGCCGTGCGCACGTCACAGCTGCCTGCCTGCCTTCCTGCCTGCCTGTGAGACTCGAGTCTAAGGGCTACACACGAAATACGAACACGGGTTCACTTTATGATGGAAAGGAACACGTGAGGTCGTGTGGACGAGTGTGAATACTTACCTTACAAGAGAATACATAGGTGAACGTACAATGCATGTTTTATTATACTTGCCCAATAAGAGAATACCTGGGTGAACGTACAATGTATGTTTTATTATACTTGCCCAATAAGAGAATATCTGGGTGAACGTACAATGTATGTTTTATTATATTTGCCCGACAAGGTATTACATGAAAGCAAGTATAAGGTTCATAGGTGCTCTTGCCCCTGTGGGAATACTTATGTAACATATAGATTCATACTTGCAGCCAAAGAAAATATATATAGGAGGCGTACCATGTACTTACTGAAGGATATTGTAGGAATGATTTTTTTTTTCAGTTAGTATTCAAAGAAGCACTAGTACATTCAACTATTTGGAATTTTCATTTAAATTTGATTGTTCTGTAAAGTTAATCCATTCCCTAGATGCAATTGTCACGAATCTGACGGGAGGGTATAAAATCAGTCGACCAGAACTTGTGTTTGCTTTACACTTTACAATTTACAGTAGTGTTGTTTGAGAGGCCATCATCTCACACCTCGAATAAGGCGTACGGGTAGCTTAAGGAAAATCGTGAATAGGAACTTTTTTGTGAAGACCAACATTTTTCTCAACAAAACTGATTTTAATTGTGTTGATTTCAAAAAGTATTTTCTTAAATCTAAAACAATTCCTTTAAAAGCGGTTTTAACTCATTAAATTATATGTATTAAATTTTCCAGAAGTAGGCCTATTAACTGCAAATTTTTGATTTTTTTTTTATATTTGCCTTAATAACTGGCTCTATATGAACAAAACATATTTTACAAAATTTCCTGACATTTCCAAATTTTACAGGCAATATTTTGCAATTTTCTCTGAATACTTTTTTCCAGTTTTAATGGTGGATGATGTCTGTTTTATTTATTATCGATCCCATTTTAAAAAAAGTTTGTAATTACTAAATATAAACGGTTTTATCAGTTATTTTTAAAAAATGTTATTTTATTTAGGTATTACTAACTTTTATTTTAGTGTTTAGTTGCAAAATTAATGTGGTATTATAGACATATTTTTTAATTCCCTGACTTTACCTTATTTTTAGTTAAATTCCCTGTTTTCACTGTCATCCAAAAATTCCCTGACTTTTCCAAGTTTTCCCCGTCTGTAGCCATCATGTGAACGTGTAATAACCCAATACGATCGACTGAATACTTTTTAAACTAGTAAATATTTACTACTACACATAAGAATTACATGTTTAAGTAAGTAGCAATTTGTTTTGATTTATAATTACTTTTTATCTTACTCGGCTAAGGTTTTAAATATATTTTAAACTAATGGTGGATTAATTATTAACTATATTACAGTCTATTTGATTTTTGCCTTTAGGAGGTCGGGTTTTTAAAATTGCTTGAGGTACAGTACATCTCATATTCTTCATAGTTTTTAAACATCACTTCACATAAGACATTTTAGCGCGGATATACCATATTTGGCCTGCTCGACTACGGGCGAATGCAGCGGTCATTTTAAATAACTAACGTTTTGTCTCAATCTTAAACGTAAAAGGTGACCTGACAGTCTAGGAGTAAGGTGTTGGACTTCTGTGCTTGAGTCCGGGGTTCAATCCTCGGTCCCGGCACAGATGTATCTGATTTCTAAACCCTCCCCTCACCACTGACAAGACGTGTGTTAATCACAACTTGTGAAAGTGTGGAATGCCAGACCTCCACCGTGGTTCGGATCCCACTTTAAACTGTAGATCTTCCATTTCAACTCTCAATCACTCTACTATTACACAATAGCGTAAGTAAAACCCGTACGGTTAGTAAAACACGGTGCTAATAGTAATAAACGTAAACAAAACCTCTCACCTCCATCTCCAGAACTCAAACACTACCGCTAAATCAGAGTGGTGTCCCGACAAATGGTACCACTTATGGGCCAGTTTCCAATGCGAGAACGGCCCATTCCATTCTGGTTTAGGTAGGTGTCGTCATGTACTTAGTGTAGCGCCGCAATTGAGGCGTACTAAATTTGACTATGAAACTGGCCCTTATATATATATCTATTCAGCCTATAAAAAAAAGAGCAAGGCTCATTATTGGGTAGTAGATAGCATTTCAGTTAGTGTAGGTTAAGTTAGGTTTACCTCATGTAACCAGAACAATCTAAAAGTGGGAAATTTCAAAATGGGGCTTTAGAAAATGGGAGGTACCGATATAATAAGAAATAAATGGTACGGAACTCCGAACGGACATTCTCGCTCTATTGTTTGAAAATTGAGATATTTACTCAAAACTCGTAATATATGTGAAACCAAATAATATACACTAGCAAACCAAAGCATAAATGCACTATACTTATGCAAAACTTTTTTTTTAGTCCCGGTTTTAAATTTTATAATTTTGTTTTTAAATATTTAATGTCCTCATTTGTATGTTTGGACCGGGTGACCTGGCGGTCTAGGGATAAGGTGTCAGACTTCTGTGCTGGCGGCCGGGGTTCAATCGTCGGTCCCGGCACAGATTTATCTGATTTCCAAACCCTTCCTTCACCTCTGACAAGACAGCTTGTGAATGTGGGGAATGCCAGGCCTCCACCGTGGTTCGGATTCCACGTTAAACTGTAGGTCCTTCATTTCATCTCACTATCACCCTACCATTACACATTAGCGTAAGTGCGTATAACCCGAACGTGTAGTAAGACGCGGTGATAATAATAATAATAATAATATGTTTGGACCGATAAAAAGATCAACGTTGGGTCCACAAGGGTCATTACTTCGTATTAAAATTTCAACTTCCGGTTAAAATTTTCGACATTTTATTAGCTTTTGCAAATTTTCATGTCATCGCATTGCTATTAAATTCCTCATTTATAAATTTTGACCAATAAAAAATTTAAATATTGACTATTGTGTCTAAAATGGATATATATTATTGTAGTACAAACATTTCTCCTAAGAGGTTTAAGTAAAAACAACATAAACTTTTAGAGCCTTACTTATATTTAATTACGCTATGGCATTGGAGAATTATTACGTTAAAACTTAAGTAGTATCTCTTTACAACCAAAGCTCACAAAATTGTATTGGTAGATTTGCCAATATCTCAGAAACTGTTGGATTTATATAAATATATTTCGTATAAAAGTTTCTAATTTTTAATAGTACTACAATTTTGCAATGATAAGTTATTTAGTGTCTCAAATAGTTGCGGAGATACGGAAGTTTCTGCTTCTGTAAAGTACCCTAAAATTTATTTTCATGGTAAAATGAAAATAGCCAGTTTATTTATAATCTTAATCAACACCTAGATACGATTTTTAACCAAAATCGTTAAGAATCGATTTTGAGAAAATAGATTTTTTTTCTCTTTTCGCCTCTTCTTAAACTACTCTTAATTTTAAGTTTAAACAGACACACAGACAGAAGTCATTGCAAAGACCACTTTTTAGGGTTTGGGGGGTCTTGAGACGTCGACATCCATCAATATTTCAGATTAGATTTTCTTTTGCGGTCGCAATACTTTTACCTTTTGTGTTCAAAAAATTTAAAAAATATGTATATTTACGTATAGTTTGAAAGTTATTGGTTTTATAAAAATATCCTTCTTATAAAATATTTGTATTATAAAGATACCTATATATTTGTAATGATAAGTCATATCTTAAATAGTTTAGGTGATATTATAAAAAAAAAGATAATTTACTCTTAAGACCGGAGCCCTTAAAGTCATTTTGCCGAAATATTGAGAAAAGCCATTTAGTTTGGAATTTTTATAAATGTTTAGAAATGAAATTTAATCAAAATCGTTGGCGCCGATTTTGAGAAAATTGATTTTTTCTCTTCTTTCCCTTCAGTAAACAACCCTTAATTTTAGGGGTAAATATCCAATTCCAAAAACTCCTCGGGGCAACCTTATGAAAACGCTAGATACCATGTTTTAGCCCGATCGGTAAAATAGTTTAGGCTCTAGTTGGAGGTACAGACAGAGAGAAAGTCAAAAACAACTCTTTTAGATTCGAGGGGCCATGAAAAGTCAAGATTCATAAAACTCTAAATTTCGATTATTTTTTTTGACGCTCACAATACATTTTCTACTTGTAAGATAGCGAGAGAGTAAAAAAACATTTAAAACCTTTAATGATGAGGTACATAGTAAAAATTTGGCTGACGGGTAGAGAGACAACTCCAGAAACCAAATAAATCTTGAAATCATTAATTTACAAGAGTAGGTTGTAAAAAAAAGAGTTTGAAAAGGGGTTCAACACTACCAAAACTAATACAAATAACTTTTTATCAGTGGTAGAAAATTGAAAATTAGCCGGCAGCTAAAGGATGAAAACTTTAAATGTTTATGTTGGACCCGAAGAAATCGGGCAGAGGGAGTGAGCCTTAAAATTGAAATTTCTATATATTAGTTATAAAAGTGGGGGTTGGATGGAAGAGTTTAAAATTTCCAAATCTAATAGAATATACTTCTTTCCAGTCTGGTAAAAACCTAAATTCGGAAGGAAAGTTAAGGGTCCAGATTAACATGAACATTTTCAATTTTAAATAAGACCCTGGAAAATAAGGGAGGGGATGTTATAAAATAAAAAATAAAAACTTTTAAGACGTGTTAGAACATTTAAATTTGGCAAGCCGATATAAGAATATCCAAATAAGTCTTAGCGGAGGGGAAAAGGGATGGCGGAAGTTACTAAACATATCTCTGTGTGGTAGCGAAATGAAATTATTTAAAAATAACCTAGAGCAGGTTGGTGACGGACGGACGGACGGATGGCAACAAAAAGTGTACAAATTATGGCCTAGAGAAATTAAATTTAAATTGTCATAAAAATGAAATACTTCTAACTTTATTATTTGCCCTTCATAACTTGAACATAAATAGAAGGTCATAAAACTTTAAATTTACCTATCAAATCATGTTTATAATGTTAGAGCCTTGGACATTTAAAATTATTATAGACACTACAACTCGATGAGCCGAATACGCATATAGTATTAAGAAAACTAGCATTCTAGGACACCCTCGCCCAACCCCTTATTAAGGCCACTATTGCTATGTACTATTTTAAGGACACTTCAGTTCTCCTCCTTTTGGGCTATGGTATAATACGATCACACCTATTGTTTCTAGAATGTCTTTTTGATTATTTTGAGAAAATGTATGAAATATGAAGAGCAATAGGTCGAAGGAGGGGTGTTCATCCACGCTACCCTATCGAAAAGTATAACCAGTATGAGGCAACTCGACAGAACTTACGCAAAACAAACAACTTTATCGAGAGATCGCAAAAAGATTTCAACTTTAAGTAGGAAAACCTCATCTAAATGTATAGAGCGCTCTGAATGAAATCCAGAAAGAATAGGCATACACTAACACCACCCTTGCAGAATATTTATTGAGAAAAGTAGTCATCGAAACCTAAAATGCAGTGGGTGAACGTGCAAAGAAGGCTACGTACGGTGACCTGTCAATATGAAAACTAAACAGATAAACATAGACAACTATACTCCCTTTGAGCCAACGACCATCATTCACTTGTAACATATACCATAATGTAAAATAATGCACCATTTAATGAAGTTTCTATTTCGGATGTCAGTGAACAAGTGTTTACCTTACATATTAAATTAATTCTAACCAAACGAAACAAAAGGTTTAGAAAAATTGGATTAGGAATTTTGAATTTAAGAAAAATACTTTCCGAAAATGTATTTTAGGAAAAAACGGTCATTATGAAATTACCACGTTGGTTTTTAGGAAATCTTAGCATTAGGAATATTTTATTTAGGAAAAACATTTTAGGAATAATGTATGGGAACTAATTTAACCCCTAACATACCACGTAGATAACATATGTTCGAAACCCTCAGATATACGGAAAATATGACCTGAGAAATTAGAATTTAGCTTTGTATTAGTTTTTAATCATAGATAATTTAACCTTGTACGGGTTCTTAGAAATTAAACATTAAATAATTCTTAGTCGTGAAACTAAAATAACGCTATATTTAGAAAATATTTTAGTTATATAGATAAATTAAACTTGAATAATCCAGTTTCATAGAAAGTTTGACATGTGAAAACACTTCGCCGCATAAAGCATGTAACGGGTATAGGGGAACTCATCGAAGGTTTTCAGTCACAGATGCGGTAAAGTTGTACTAGCAATCATATGGGTCTCATTAATTTGAAGGTGAGTTTGTGATCATATAACTCGCATTTAGGGTGCATCCCCAAATTCTTACGTCTTATTTGAAGTTTTGCGTCACTTAGTGTCTATTGATTGAAGGAATACCTTGACATTCTCGACTTACTAATAAAGGAAATTGATTATGTTGAGTATCTGCCAGGTGCGCAAGTCTTGATCATGTGACCTGGCAAGAAAATATAGTATAAGCAAAGAACGAGAGAGATAGGTCAGTTAATTGAGTGGCAGAGTCGAAGTCGGAACGCGATCAATTTAATCTGAGGGTAGAATATTGCGCGATCTATTTCACAAAAGTCGGTACGTTGTCTTAACTTGTGTAAGAAATTTTCCGGGTTATAGTCTAACTAATAACTAGTCCCGTCTAATTTATCGATCGAGTGTTCCTGGCTGGACAATGTGTCAAAGTGTATTTAAATGTATTGTGTGCATGAGGCCTCTGTGTCGTCAGGTGTAATAAAGTTTATGGATTAACATTAAATGGAGTGTGATATAATCTATAGGAACAAGTCCTTATTATAGTGTAGTAAGTAGGTGGTAACTAGACGCCAACCAGGGATCCTAAATCTTGGCATGTTTTCCCTTTGCGCAGTATTGTTAGGAAATTGAAACCAACCACACGGGCACCATCCTCGAGTAAGGTATATCAATCGCGAGGAATGAGGGGGGTTGGGGAGGAGTCAAACAGTAAAAAACCAGGAAGGGCACAGCTGGTTCGTGCCTGAATCGACATATAAAGAAAAGAGAAGAACATCAACTAAGTACTCTCACCCCTCCCCCGGTGGTCCACTTTATAAGGATACGGAAAATCCTGGCAGCCAATTAAAATTGTAAAGGGGTATTATTAAGCTTCTGGACTCCCGATGCCTTTGTACATCTGCCATCTCACCCTATAACTATTCATGAACGTGGTACTGCAACGAGTGCATTTTTACCATTAAGGTTTTCATCCTATAATGCTATGCTTCACAGCTATTTGTCATTTAAGGGAGTTTTTCTTATGCACGAATGTAGCAGTTACGGGTGTATATTGGGAAAATCAGCCACTTCCTTCCGCTTCTAAGAATCTGTCTACTTGCGTAGTTGGTTTCAACGTAGCCAAATGACGGTCTTGAAGTTATCAGTGAGAGTTTGCTTGGTTTCCATATTTAAATACGGTGAGGTATTTTTCAGAAACAAATGTCACTGCCATTAGAAGATGGAAATGGCCTCTTTTTACTACATTGTCTTAGTTGCTGTATTCCACACTCATTTCATCTGACTCCTCTAAAAGTACTGTCCAAGTGAAACAGGTAATTTGATAATTTGTCTTCATTAGCAAATGTAAGGACATTCATGATCGTCAATAAAAAAATACTTGGGTTTGACTGCCAGTGCAAGATAGAATGACCTTTAGCTTCAGAAGATGGGACAGTATTTTGTGAGAGCTTTGGTTTTTCTCTTTATAAGCACTAAAACTACTGGAAACCACTGTTCACATATATTCACATAGATCGCATTGAGCGGTACAAATACTCCGAGAGACACTTTGAACGTCACATCCATAATCCAATTCATAGCTTTAAAGACGATTAATTATGTAAATAGACAAACTCTCACCGACTTTTTGATCAAAATAAAGCAGTCAACTGTCACCATCATTTTGGTGCATCTCTTGGCAATGTCCTGCAACTTATCGATCCTCTTCAGTTCCCACGGCAAAATTTTCCTTCAAGGCAGGCACCGTTACTATTTTCTTAAAAATATTTCCATTTGTTTCCCTTAACACACACTACAGTTTTGTTGGATGGAGAAAATCCGTTCCCAATTGATTTCCTTAATTTAATTGAAATAAAGTGCAATAAAACTGGCAACGTCTTATAATGTAAGCAGATATATGACTATCTTAACTAGTTGTCTATAAACTTTATTGCATAAATAATACATATAAAGGAGCTTATTGAAAGCTAGTATTAAACAAGCATTATTTAAATGTTATAAACCATAAAACTGGGCAGTTAATTGTTCCAAGTACTGGACTAGACACAGGCAAGATATATGTGTACCAATTAATAAAATAATCCCCTATAGAGAAAAGACATATTTAATATTGGTTTGACCTTCTGATGTAATCAAGGGTCAAATCATTAAACAGTATAATTGTTTCCCCCACACATGGTGTGAAAACATTTAAGTTACGAATAATTCAAAGATCATTAAACATACAGTGCCTGCTAATAACAGCCCAGAGTCTGTATCAAACGCTTGAGAAAAAAAAGATAAATCAAAAGTAGGTCACAATATTATTATTATTATTATTATTATTATTAGCACCGCGTCTTACTACCCGTTCGGGTTATACGCACTTACGCTAATGTGTAATGGTATAGGGTGATTGTGAGATGAAACGAAGGACCTACAGTTTAACGTGGAATCCGAACCACGGTGGCGGCCTGGCATTCCACACATTCACAAGATGTCTTGTCAGAGGTGTAGGAAGGGATTGGAAATCAGATAAATCTGTGCCGGGACCGAGGATTGAACCCCGGCCGCCAGCACAGAAGTCTGACACCTTACCCCTAGACCACCAGGTCACCTAGGTCACAATAATTTAGTTGATTTTTTATCTTTCCTTATCGTCGGGTTTTCAGGCTAGAGTCGTCTTTGCTACTCCTACATAAATCATCTGTTGAACAGTGTGTCATTTTATATTGGGTATAATGGAAAATATCGTTTAAGTCAATTAATTCCCTCAGCTTAGCAAACTTACACCTAAGTATGGTTATTATTATTCTCATTATTGCATTGTGATTATTGAGTTGGGCTTTAAAATGGTCAATCTACAATCTATACTATTTCTAGTATAAGGGAACTTGCGTCTAAGGGTAGGTAAATTCTTAATGAAAATTATACGTGATCGGTAGTGTGGTAATTTAAACAGTACAAGTACAATTCAATAAAATTTGTCTAACCTATAAATTATAATTCAATACAATGTGTAGCAACTAAACAATCTAAAGTACAATTCAATACAAATTGTAACAACTAAACTATCTACTAACTTGTGGTTCCTTGACTTTTAAAGAATCAGCCTGAAGTTATTGTGTTACCATTGAAGTTTTTAGGTGAAAAGGATGGTATCCAGATCCTATGTATAAATTAGTAGCCCAATATCAGAGTGAGGTATTTGTAACCCTGTTTGAATGCATCAAACTCAAGCCTTCAGAGATTATTTTCAAATTGTATAGTTTAAAGAAACATTTACATACTGTATGTAATAAATGCAAGAAATCCTAAAATATTTTTTTAGAAATATTATTATTATTAGCACCGCGTCTTACTACCCGTTCGGGTCATACGCACTTATGCTAATGTGTAATGGTAGGGTGATTGTGAGATGAAATGAAGGACCTACAGTTTAACGTGGAATCCGAACCACGGTGGAGGCCTGGCATTCCTCACATTCACAAGATGTCTTGTCAGAGGTGAAGGAAGGGTTTGGTAATCAGATAAATCTTTGCCGGGACCGAGGATTGAACCCCGGCCGCCAGCATTGAAGTCTGACACCTTACCCCTAGACCACCAGGCCACCCTTTTTTAGAAATAAAATTGCAGAGAGCCTCGATATTTAATAAGATGTGGAATATGAAAAAAACTGCTAAAAAGGTTTTAATAAAATCATATTTTTGGTGAACAATACATTGCAATATTTTCAATGACTTAAGGCCTTTTTTGCTAAATATAAGTTGAGAAGAAAAGTTTGGAAATAGATTCCCTCTGAAAAATTTGACTTCACAAACGAAAGAAAATATTTACTCAATTATGGCAATTTTTTCTACAATAATAAATCGCATAGCTATTATTTCCAATATGTAAAGACAACATTCCTTATGGCAAAAAAAAAAGATTGAAGAAAATTTAATTCGAGGTAATATTTTACTTTTCAAAAAATAGTAGATAATGAATTAATCAATTAACATTACTTTAAACATACATTTTCCTAATTTTAAGAACTTATAATGTGGAATGTTAATTGTGCTAATATAGCAACTTAAATACAAATATAAGTTTATTATTCATCCATGAAGCCTTTACATTTCGTTCTAACAGATCATTTTTCTTTTAAATAATGCAATAGACTCAGGTTTATTTTTAAAGTAAACTTTTATTGAATAGTTTCAAAAGTAAGCGTTCACAGTTTATTAATACATCCATGGATTGTAGTGAAAATATTTACAATGATAAAATGTTTATTTAAGAATGAAAACATAATATGAAAAAATTAATAATACAATAATTTTGTTAATGTGTCCTAAAACATGTTTCATCAATTGCTTCTGTAGGGTGTAACACACACTGCACTCAACGATTATCTGGGCATCAGTTCTTACCTTACACCAAGCAGGCGATGGTCTACGGGCGACCCAAGCATGTTGCGTCAAGTTTGGGTTGCACACAGACATTGCACAAGGCGTTGGAAATGAGGAAATCCAACTTTGTGAATACAGATGAAGCTCCTTTGTATAAAAACCACGAAACCTGTAAAGAGATTGTTTGAATATTAAAAATAGATTGTTAACATTATTACTTAATAATAGTGTCTAAACTAGATAGTACATACTTTCAATGTATACAATTCTAAATCATTACCGGGCATTAAACTGTGTAGATTTCACGTGTCCTTAAGTTAATATATTAGAAGATAATCCATTTAATTTCCCATAGAAAAATATAAGAAGCTTTCAAGTTAAATATCCCACCAGAAG
This sequence comes from Timema monikensis, assembly GCA_902151445.1. Lineage (NCBI taxonomy): Eukaryota > Metazoa > Arthropoda > Insecta > Phasmatodea > Timematidae > Timema > Timema monikensis. The sequence continues at coordinate 345,051 of CABFVZ010000535.1, forward strand.
TTTATTCATAAAACAAATATAATAAATAGCATTAAAGTCCTTAAGAACACAAATAAATAATGAGAATAACCCTTAGTGGGTCATTTATTGTTTGCCAAGTTAGTACATTTAATAAAGTGATACTTTAAAAGCATTTAATAAAGTTATACTTTTAAGGCAGTTGTGTTTGATTCCGAGATTATTTTAAAGATTATTTATATGTTATATCAGATTATTATCATTCGGGTTTGTTGAAATTAACTTATGCATTACTGTTGCTGGAAAAAAAATCAATGCTCTACATTCTATAATATAAATAATGTTTAGTAGTTCAAATATTTCACAAAAATAAAACCAATTATTTACCATGATACATAAACAAACAAAAAATATTATTACTAGTTAAAGGAGGAGCCACTTGAATGAAAACAAAATTGCAGCTCCGAACTATAAAACTCGCCACGTGACACAATTTATGGGCCGCAAAAGTTGGCACTCTCTTCACAGATGGCGGCCGCTTATTTTGCATTGCTCGATTGCGGGCAGACGCCATTAGCGTTATTGGGCAAAGACTACCATAGCTAGTCTGGCTAAATTTATATTTGATGTTTTAAAATGGTCAATAAGTTTGGTTGCTTTGTTCGTAAACTTTATAATTAATTTGAATATATTAATTTTTAGTTTATTTAACACAGAGGTTATTGAAGAATTAATCTTAGGGGAAGGTATGGGGAGGGTGTTTTGGAAGTGGGGAAAAATTATAAAAACAATAATAAGCCACATATAAAACCCATCACTAACCTACACACCCTTACAGTGCGTTTAACAAAGATTCAAACCTCTAATTACCTCTATATAACAATAAACAACTATTGTAATGATCCTAATTTTTATATTTCATATTTTTCCTAATTTAAATATTTATTTTATTTTCGGTATAATATTCTATCCATTTATTCAGACATTTTGTTTAATTTAATTTAATTTAAATACTCTTTATATAATTCTATTTGATAACCACATCACACAAGCGCTGTGTGCGCTGTGTCTATTGCATAGTACTAACTTTTGCAGATGTCGGTTTATAGAAACTTTCCGTAATGACATCATCCTCTTTTGTTCGGACAGGGAAGTCCTGACAAAGAGGAACGACCATCTTCACTCTCGTGTAGAGACTCGAATCGTGTGGACGTCGTTTTATGTTATCTAATAACACCTAGGTAATCCTTACACGTGGGTCGTAATTCTTTGTTAAAGAAATATGTGGATATTTTTGAATTGGACATAAATAAATATACAGTATATAAATTTAAAGGTGTTTTGATGAATATTAATTGGTATTAAACTACATATATAACGTGTGTTGCAGTATCATGGGATAGAGCAGTGTTCTTAAATCTTAAAACCTGTACAGGTGCCGGTCCAAAAAAAATTTCGCCCGAATCCTGTAGGTCTGGTCTATTGTGAGAATAGCGCCTTAGACCATGCAGCCACCGAGGCAGGTGCAAAGAAAAAGTAGCTTCTGAGTTTTGTGCTAAAGAAACTTATTTTCGAACTTTAATTTGATTAAAATCTTCATTATTGTATGTCCAATAACTCCAATCTTCAAAACTGTTGGTGGACTAGTCAGTCCTCCTTCGGTAATATCATTGAAATTGTTAACATCTGTATCGCCCAGCTAACTATAAATGCTTCATCTCCACTCCTAACGAATTGACTTGTAGCAAGTATAACCCTAAATGTATCATATCGACGATTCTGGAATTATGTCAGCTGTTAGTTGAATATCACTTATCACATCTACATTATTTTCATGTATTGTATTTTTTGCTATATGACCCAAAACATAATGCAATAGAAGCGCGAACCACACAAAATTCAAACCAAGTAAAGTATACGGGAAACTAACAGAACTCAATAAGCAATGCTGAACGGGGCTGTGTTGTTGACCGGCCTCAACGCAGTCTTGCCAAACTTCAGTATTACGGCCGTGAGCCGCTACATTGTTGCGGGGTGAGCGGGACGCTACACGCGAGGTGCACTGCCACCAAATGCCGGTATTGTGCCTCCTGCTCGCCTGTCGACAACAAGTCGCCAAAAGTCTTATTTTATCAAGCTCGTGCTTATTGTTTTCTAACATTGTGTTGAGGTAATTCGGAAAACCAGATATTTCTTTCAGAAAATTTGAAATTCTACAAACTGTAGATAAAGGCCAAACAGCAAAACCTTTTAACCTTTTTTAGTAGAGGCAAGGACAATATTTGGGAGAATGGTAGTGATGGTATCGAAAGTATGGCAAGTAAGTGCTTCAAGTTTAGAAGAAACAAATAAAAAAAATATGTTGATACTTCGGAATGTGCAATACAAACCAAAAAGAGAAAAGGAAACTTTGTTATACATTACGTTAAGGATTAGTTAAAGCTTGGTTTCATTGTAGCCCCTGGAGGAGAACTATCGCCACGGCCTTTGTGTGTAGTATGTGCCGAAATTCTGTCAAATTACGCTATGAAACCTTCCAAACTTGCTCGTCATTTGCATTCGAAGCATAAAGATTTTACTGATAAGCCACTTGACTGTTATGAAAGATTAAGTAACAAAATGAAAATTCAGAAAAAGTTAAATGAAAATGATGACTGGTGACAAGTCGCTGCTTCAAGCGTCTTATTTAGTTAATCGTCGAAAAGCTAAAACGAACAAATTGTTTACTATTGGTGAGAGGTGACTTGGCGGTCTAGTGGTAAGGTGTCGGACTTCTGTGCTGGGGGTCTGAGGTTTAATCCTCGGACCCGGCATAGATTTATCTGATTGCCCGACCCTTCCGTCACCTCTGACAAGACGTGTATTAATCACAACTTGTGAATGTGTGGAATGCCAGACCTCCGCCGTGGTTCGGATTCCCCGTTAAATTGTAGGTCCTCCATTTCATCTCACAATCACCCTACCGTTACACATTAGCGTAAGTGCGTATAACCCAAAAGGGTAATAAGACGCGGTGCTAATAATAATACTATTGGTCGGGAATTAGCAAAGCCTTGCATCTTAGATGTCTTATGAAAAATTTTGGGTCCTCAAACCACTAAAAAAACTAGGGGCTATAGCGCTTTAGGACACCGCCATTCAGAGGAGAATTGTTAACATGGCCACCAATATTGAAAAGCAAATTCTAGATGGGATAAATAAATCGAGATGTGTCGCGATTCATCTTGATGAATCAACTGCAGCTGCTGCAGTGAAGGACTTCTTTGTTGCCTTGACTTCTGGACGGACCACTAGTTCTGAGATATTTAATGCTCTTGATGAGTATTTTCAAGCGCATGGATTAGTGGAGCAAATGCGTCGTAGTGTGTACGGACGGTGCTACGAGAGTGACTGGACGTAGCTCAGGAGTAGTTGCGAAAATAAAGGAGGTCGCGTACCCAAAAGTTGTGTCCACTTACTGTATGATTCAGCGGGAGAACCTAGCTGCAAAGAAGCTTTCCAAGATCATTAATTAAATTTGTAATCGAGCTATGAACTCCAGGCTGTTCACGACACTGTGTGAGAGTATGGATTCACACCATCAACATCTCCTTTTCCGTTCAGAAGTAAGGTGATTATCGTGAGGAAGAGTTCTTGCACGCCTTTTCGAACTGAGAGAAGAAGTAAATCAGTTTCTGCGAGAATAAAAATCTGACCTAGTAGAACCTTTGTTGAATGAGGAATGGATGGCTTAGCTTGCATATAAGGAACATATTTAAACTTCTTAACGAACTTAATATTTCGTTTAAGGGGTATTGTACAAATATTTTTACACTGAGAAATAAAATGGATGGGTTCAAACAGAAGCTGGCTCTTTGGGATAACCGCGTACAAGAGGAAGATATAAAAATATTTCCACTTTTTGGAGAAAAATGCATGTTGTGTCGGTTAACCTCCCAATGATTCGAAAATATCGATTCATCAAGTGTCCAATGGCAGATTGAGAAAATATTTTCCATGAAGCTCTTGATGCAGCGGCGTGTAGTTAGGATGAAACGTATGATACTTCAATATTTTGAGCACACTACTCTTGGATATTCCTAAAGCACTAGAAATCACACGAGAATCTTCATGAGGATTAAGAGCTACTGCGGCTAGCACTGCGATCTCGTTATGTTCACCTGAGAGAGTTGCTTGACAGCTCCTTTTCTTCGCTTGAACACTTCAATTTTTCACAAATTCCAAATTCTTTAATTACAAGATAAAAATATCTACGTGACGGTAAGTTTCCCTCAGAAAAACGATCAGTGTACAGTAAAATAAGCTTTTATTCTACATTCACCATATATTAAAATCACTTCAATTTTTTCAGCAACAGAATAATACTCCATAGTTCACACACAATACGTATATTTAAAATAAAGAAAATCCTTCACATTATTAATAACCATGTATCCTGTTTGGTGTAAACGTTTATTCAGAGGGATCGAAATTTTAAATTGGTCAACTTAATATATATATATTAGGTAGAGCAGTTTAAAATTTCGATCCTTGTGAACGAACTTTTTTTTTTGTGAGAGCATTTTGCCCGTACAAATTTGTTTACAAGCTACAAATTCTAGTAGGCAAAAAATTAAATAAAAACCGTTCCAAAAACATATTTATTTCTTTAATTAATTAAATATCATAACAAATAAACCTCAAATAAAAAAGTGTTTCAGAAAAAAGTTGCTTGTTTTTCCTGTAGAATACGATTCTGCAATAAAAAAACATAGGGTCTCATTATAAAAACAATAGGTGACCTTGAGACGACCTTAAAGGCGTCCACTAAATAAAAAATTTAATGCCAAGGAACTTTGTATGATTTTTTTCTTAAATGCATTATTTTTAAAGATATTTCACTGTGCCAACTTAAAAAAGCCATCTTGTAAAATTCAAAATATTACTCGTACTAAGATATTAAAGATTATTATTATTAGCACCGCGTCTTACTACCCGTTCGGGTTATACGCACTTACGCTAATGTGTAATGGTAGGGTGATTGTGAGAGTGAGATGAAATGAAGGACCTACAGTTTAACGTGGAATCCGAACCACGGTGGAGGCCTGGCATTCCCCACATTCACAAGATGAATATAAGATTAGATGAGAAATGTTCAAGTTGAATGTAATCATAACTTCACAACAATAATCTTGTAAACAGAGCTATGAACTGAAAAGGAGACATGCCCACATTAAATGGCCCATGAGGTCAGGTGTAGGGAGAAGTAAAGAAGTATAAATAAGATCAAATATATTGTAGGTCAAGGTGTGGCATTCACACAACTTGTAAAGAGTGACGTGAGAGGCAAAGGTAGAGAAAACGATTTAAAAAGAAAGTAGGGAAGACAATGAAGAAAACTCCTTTCCAGACAGCTTCCGAGGCAATGAATACTTAATCTTCTTTGTTTCCTAAGTTTCCCAGGGGGTTGTGATGTATAATCGCAGATCCGGGTGCCCTTGCCTCATTATTTTATTTTTTTTGACTGGGGTGCCAAATGCTCCAAAATAATTAAGTTATTATAAAAATATAGTAGTTAAATTAATTTATGGAAATGTTATGTTCTTATTTCTTTTATTTCAGTCAAATGGAAAAAATAAATAATGTTAACATTCCAATCATGAAGATCTAGCAGGAAATTTCTAGTAATATCAAAGTTTGTCAATATTTTGCTAGGCCAAACACGTCAAAATTGACTACATTTGTTCAAAGAATGTAGATTCTTACTATTAAGAATGTTATATATGATATTTGAAATTTTCATTTTGTGATTCCATTAATTTAGTAGGCATTACATTTTATATGGATCCAAATTAATCTAGGTCTATTAGATAGAAAGCACTCAACTCTTGGGAGAGGTTTGTCATGTTAACAATCATTAGGAGACATGGAATTTTAAAAAACATGATTGTGTAAATGTTTCTATAAAAAAAATTCTTCACCTAAATTAAACTCTAGATAAGCGGGTCCCAACTTTTTGAATGGCGTACACGCCAACAATTTCCGTAATTTGTAGTATCACGGAGATAAAACCGAATATTTACAATATAGGTAAAACATTTTACTATATCTTATATACTGGGCAGCAGTTTGGGCTTAAATCAGTGTTGCCACTCCTCACACTACTGTATAAATCTGTTTTACTTTTGGTTACACTGGGTCAAAATATATAAGTTTTGGTGAAGCCCTATTTTTTTATGATTTTAATTTGCTTGTTTTGTTTTGATTCTCACGGCGTACCATTGGTGGGAGGCATACCACAGTTTGGGAACCGCTACTCTAGATTATTGGTGAACAGGTTATCCGTTTGCAATTTATCCATGTGTTCAACTCGTAATATTTTCATCTTTTGACTACAAGTAAATTCAGCTTTTAGCAAATTGCACGAATTTCAGAATTCTGAAGGATCGCTATGAATTTCTAGCCTGACGCCATTTGTTATATTCCCATAAAACCAGAATAGTGTATATATTGTTTACCCAACCAAGGCAACGAGCTCGCAAGGATCGAGAAAGAACAGGAACATGCATTAGAGCCGATACTTAAGACATCAGTGCCTCAGGGGTTGAGTTAGGATAAGGGAAAGAGGTTAGGAAGGAGTGTCCTTTTCATTGAAGTGTATTTCCATGTAGTGACACAAAGAGGGGAAAATTGTCAATGTATATGTTACAGGGAAGGTTGAAACTCCAGTGAAGGTTTATTTACACTTGTGTAGGTACACTTTCACTAACGTTTTTGGTAAATGCAGGGAAGGTTGACATTATCTAGTGAGTGTGAGACTTCGCCCTATCAGATGTGAGAAAGTTGAAAATAAAAAGGGCAAGCATACTGCAAGAAAGTTTTTATTGATAAATTCTTAGCATTCTATTAGTACATATTTAGATGAGGTTAAGGTTAGGTAAGGTATAAGCATATTTATGAGCAAGTTCAGATCGACGAATAATTTTGTCTGGAACACTTTTTGTAATAGTCTATTTCCAACTATCTCAATTCATGAAGGTTAACCTCCACCAGCGAAAGTTTATTTTATTATTAGTTTTTAAGTTTCTCTACTCATTTTAGTTAAAGTGAATCATCACTAAGGACTGCCAACCATCACTATACACAGAGCACAATAACATCATTGGATAGAGCAAGCTGTCAGTTTCAAAACATTTCTTTCCCACATAGTAATCACCAGTGTTTATGCATTTTAGCCAGTGACAAACAAGTCTGCACGCCACGCTCGTAAAAATCTGCACCAGCGGAGGCAACCCAATTTTTCAAAGCTACGATGAGAGCATCGTTGTCGGGAAATGTTGCTCGCGTAGTCATCTTTCATCGGCCCGAACAGATGGAAGGCAGTAGGCACCAAATCCGGACTATACTGTAGGTGTGGTAGTAAAGTCCAGCCAAAAGTTGCAATGTGGTCTATGGTCTTCAAACTGGTATATGGCCTTGCATTATTGTTTTGCAAGAGAAAGGTTGTCTTCTTCTCTGGCCTGACCCTAAAAATTAGGGCCTTCAGCTTAGTCAGAGTCGCGATGTAGCTATCATAGTTGATAAATTATCCGGAGTTCAGAAAATCCAGGAGGATCACGCCTTTTCTATCCTAAAAGACAGTGCATAGCACTATATCCGCCGATGAATGCGTCTTGAACTTTTTCTATGATGAGTAATTCCCATGTCACCACTCCATGAACTGTCGTTTTGATTCCGGCTCGTAGTGGTGACACCACGTCTCATCATCGGTAATGATGCATTCCAAGAAACTGTCACCTTCAGTCTCATAATGGTTCAGCAGGTTTTGATAGACTTGCATTCGATGGTCTTTTTGTTCCTGTGTAAGCACCTAGCACAAACTTTGCAATATCCCAGCGTTACCAACATTGTTTCTAATGCATTAGAACCAACATTCAGCTCCTTACACAGTTCCCTGGTAGTGATTCACCAATTCACGAGGATAAACTTACCAATTCACAAGGATAAACTTATCGAAGCACTCTTCATTTCGTGGGCAGACGGCTGTGCAGGGTCATCCGGAACGTGGCTTGTCTATAACATCCCTGTCGCCACCACTGAAACGCACCACCCACCACCTCACTGTACTCAAATCCAATGTTTTATTTCCGTAAACGTTCAGCAATCATCGATGAATGTCAATGGGTGTCATTTATTCCACATGGAGGAATACAATGACACACCTCTGCTTCGTACGCACTTCCATGTCAAACGCCATTTTGGCAAACTGCCCCCTGCTGCTGTCACACGGCAACAAAACTTACGTGATATTGGCGGGAAGATTTCACCTCTACTCTCATATAACCTACATTCGCCTTTGACGTGATGGGCCAAAATATTAAAATAGGTGGCATTTATTCCAGAGCGCCCCTCGTAAATGTGTATGTATTAATACCTAAAATAACTGACTGGATAAAGCTGATATGAAGACTTAATAGTAATAAACTGGCATGTATAAATTTCAGCCTTGTCTCGTCCTTACCTTGGGGAGCAGCTTCTTGGCTGCCTACAGGGGATCTAGTCAAACCCTCATTCTGAGAAGCGCTCATCCGGTCCGTTTCTCAAGGACCTTCTCATCACTGTTCAAGGTAGCACCCATCTGTCCCTCACAGACTCATCGACCCACAAATTATCTCACCTACTTTTTACAAATTAGCACAAATTTTGTGGCGCTTACACAGTTTCAAGTCCACTCAATAAGATGACACGAAGACGGACGAGGAATAAATTCGGAATCCCCGAGCGCCCTACACTGGGCGAACAAGCTATCTACAGCGACAAGTGCATTGACTGGTTTCACATCTTATGTCAAGATAGGGATATACCAAGAGATATGACCGGACTACAATATAAATGCAAGAACTGCAGAAAGAGACAAGCGAGTATAAAAAAAAATCAAGTGAGTTCCAGCAGAATACCAGACAGTCTTTTCAAGTATGTAAGTATAGTAGAGGAGCGATTGATTTACGGCGTAGCACACTTTTGGAAGCACTATATAATTTAGCCAACCGCATAGGAAGATCTTTTCAGAAAACTTAAAGATCACTTCGACTCTCAACACCTCTATGTCAAACTAAAAGGAAAACTGTACGGAGAAGCCCAAGCCATACAAGACCCCACCTACTAGTTAATATTGAAGAAGATACAACTTCATAAGAGATTCTTTAAGCACACTCCAAAGAGACCAGTTTCACCCAGTGTCGTAGAGCTCTTACAGCCTACTATAAGACGCTTCCTCATCTAAGTGCCCCCTTATCTCCTTCGATCAACCTATAAAACAATCTTAAGCCCTACAGTGAGAAATAGGTCCTTCCTCCCATCCTACTTCTGCAATCAAACTCCCGAACCAGTACTATCCGAGAGATCATCCAGCCTTCCCAAGCCTCCAGGAAAACGACCTTAGGGGATAAGACAATGGCTTATCAAACCCCTAGATGCCGCGGCCATCTTACGAATATATCTCCCTCCAGAGAGGATTACCCCGAGTTCCTGTAGACACTGATTTCAGATCATTTATCATGGTTATAAACTCCAGCACATCCACAAACTTCCTCAAGACTTCAATCTTTGATCTTAAACTAAGAAGATGATTCTCAACCCTAAATAGATGCGACTAGCTAAAACGGACGCAAAACTCTACGTCCTAGGAAGGTGACACCTAACATCCCTTGTACCAAAAGAGCTCGAAGAAGATTTTGATCAAGACTGACTCACAGGAAACGAGATTGTGCTTGACTACAAGCAATTGTGCGTTATGTTTGGAAAACAAAACCTAAATCAGATATACTGGGGGAAGAGAAACTCCCAACGCAACAGAAAATTACCTATGACTTTAGAGAATTCAAGCATGGATTTGTACCACAGCTACAAGCAAGACGGTTCCACGTTCTGCAAAAACATAATCACGCCTTCGAGACTCACAACGCAAACAACGGAACCAACTGCACTTTTTACACTATCAGGGTAAAGGATCAACGCCCTGTTAGGAGAACCAAATAAACGTCTTACCCTCAAAGACGAGGCATCATACAACACACGCAACGGCGAGAAAACTAACTCCTTCCTCTATGTCTTATCCAGAGTGCTAGCAGTCAGAGAACTCAACCTTAAAGCACCTGAAGGTGAACGAACAGCCCCTCCTCTATCCGGATATCTTCTCCAAATCCTCACACCATCCAACACTTTTCATCTCTTTCTACTTTCCCAGAGAACATTTCAAAAGCGCAACACATCGACGAAAACACTCATAAAATGAAATTGGAAAAGACAAAATACCGGAGGACCAACGGACAACACAAGAGAAGTTCTACTCACAGAGACACCTACTTCAACAACAATCACCGATTTACCGAGACAGCCCCGAAGAAGGGTGGAGACTCATCGTCCCAGGCGGGACCACCAAAACTTCCATGACCACGATGATGCGAGTCACCCCAGAGAAGAAAACTCTCCAAGCTGTGTGGCCACAATGTGCTTGGGTAGGAGTACTCAAGAAAGTCAGGCGGTGCGTGAAAGATTACCACATGCTGTGCTAAGTAACAAACAGCACGATGGTTGTTTTATTGTGTTACTAGTTTATTTAAAAAGGACAGTGTTTAACCAATATATACATACCTTGTGTATGAATGGGGGAAACTTGAACTAGCTTAAGCTTCCGGAGAAAACATAAGTGGGTTAGTCTCCTCAGCATCAAACGGTTTTAATTTGTCTAATTTTTGCGCGCCGATCATTTTCATTGGATTATGTAAAATACAAACAAAAAACTATATTTTCATAGACTATTGCAAAAATAAAATCATTAATAAATGTTTGAATGTTAAAAAAAGTGCTATTATAAAAAAAAAAGTTATTATGTAAATAATTGATGTACACCATACGTTTTATGTCTGAAATATAATCCTATGTTATTATAAGATCTCCATTCAGAGCTTCGCTCAAGGAAATTATTAGTAATGGTTATGTATTAAATTTAATAACAATAAAAAAGCTAAAATAAAAACTATGCTATTTTATTTATTCATCAATTTTTTTGTGATTTTAAGATGTACATAACGTAAAGAAACTTTTAATATGTAGTAGGTCTAATGTTAAATAATATTTTTAATATGGGGCTTTCCTATTACTTAATCCTTTTTTCCCTTTTTTATTTAATGTAGCTCCTTAAAATAAAAATGAAAATTTAATTTTGTTGTTATGTCGTTTTGGTTCTGAGCTGTGTATATTTAATGTTTCATTTATGTTTTTAAATTATTATATTATGATTGTGTAACACACATTTTAGTATCTTGGCTTAAATGTTTTTTTCTTTAATTATTTACTCTTTTCTTATGTTTTTACATTACCTATGATGGCTGTTTTAATAAACCTTATGACCCACCTCAGTGGCGTAGTTGGCTAGCGCGCTGGTCATATTGAGCTAGACTGCTGAGGACGGGAAGATAGAGGTTTGAATCTCGGTCGGGTGAACTGGGGGGGTGGAGTTCTAAATGGTTTTCTACTCTCTTTCCATGCAAATGCGGGTTTACATCCTCTAAATTCAACCTTCCCAATTCCTAATCCATTAGAGTAATTAGTACTTATGCATTTAACCATAATGGGTAGTAAGTATCTGTGTATCCTAGTAGAGTCATTGTACAGTTTAGTGTCAATCCTTCCCTACTCGCTTGCATCACCCTCAAAGTATACTTTAAAGCTAGGTTACCAAATCCTACCCTGCTGCGTGTCAGTCAAAAATACCTAGATTAGGTTAGCAAAATTTTTGGGTATTCCAAACTTGACTAAAATTTCAGATAATTTATTTCTTTTAATTGAATCACAGTACTTTTTAAAATCCATGCATAAATGATGAATCGTCATTTTGTATGGTAGGAATCAATTTGGGTTAATTTATAAGTATGTTTGAACTTGTAATATGTGGTTTTTCACAATTTTAGGCAGCCATTAAGAATGTTATTTAATGTAATAAATCATTTTAAAATAAGAAGACATAAGTTGTTATTTTGTTACAAAGGTTCTTAGCTAAATGTTTTGTATAGTCATCATTTATTATTATATAGAATTTGATTGTACAGTTAATGTATAATTCCAAGCTTGTCTCGAGTCAATTATTGCTTTTTGTGCAATATAAATTAATAATTACAGTAAACCTAGTTCTATACTAAGTTTAATCTCCATACTAATTTTGCCGGGAAAGGTATTTCCACATAACTTCAAGGATTTTTTTTACACACCACAATCGACATGGGACTAACAGTTTTACTTTCTTTTCAAAGGAAATTGTGCTAAGGATTTTTATCACCCAAGAAAAATTTGTTGTTTAAGTCCATGAACATTGCGTCCTAAGGCTATATCAGAACATAAAATACAGAGTTTATAGAAACACAATTAAAGAAAATGATTTAAGTAACATATACTATAATATTTGTAAATGTTATGGTTTTATGCCATGTATACAAATGTTTATTTGTTTGGATTTAGTTTGTTGTAAGAATGAACAGATTTACATGCAAAACAGTGAACATAAAGAATACAAATAATGAACCTACTATATCTATAAAATAAAATATAGACTGTTAGTTTTATATAGCTGTTAACATGAATATTAGGATAGGCCTATAGGTAACAATTTTAAGTTAAACATTTTTTTTATGAAATGTTAATAAAAAATGTATACTTACCTTGTAAAATGATGATGATATAGTTGTTTTTCAAACGCATCTATATTAGATGATCTTTATTTTTTCTTAATGATTTTCTTGGTTTCGAAATTTAAAAAAACAAGTGGTACCACGAAAAAAAAATGACGAATTTAATTAATAATCAAAGCTTTTGATCGTAAATATTCATAAAGCCATTTAAAATTCAAAACATATAATTACGTTCATTTGTGGCAGAACATGGTGGTTTTTTCATTGGACATAAATAAGTGTGCCCGACTATAAGATTATAGTTTTTAAAAATATTATATATTGACAAAGCCATGATGTTCATAGCTTTAACTCTAATAAACCAAACAAACCAGAGGATTTTTTTTAGCATTTGTTGTTCTTGATGTATATCATTAGCGCCTCTTGCCAAGAACCATTCCTTTGTGTCTTGTATCAAGGGGTCAACAACTTTTTTTTGATATCGTAGATTATATGGGTTTAAAAAAAATTTTGTTGGACTGACTTTAAAAAAATGTCTAGCCAAAATATCCAAGTTTATGTATATGGTAAGTAGTTAGTCAATAATTTATTTTTATGAACACACTTTTATGTTTGCTAAATCTTTTACAGGCCAGATAAAATCATTTGGTGGGCCAGCAGTTGCTGACCGCTGCCTTATATCTTCAATATATGAGTAGTATCATAAAAAATATGCCCCCCCTCCCTCCCCCTTTCCTATGCTCTACTATTTTTGTAACTTTATGTTTTGCTCTGCATTTACTATGTAACTGTCCGGGCTTCCTGAATAACTTTCTAGCTTAAATAAAGATCATATTAACGATGAGAAAGAATCACCATAGTTCTCATAGCTACATATCAAAAATACTACTACTCATTGGGAAAAAATTTAACTCTAATTTTTGAAACTATAGTTATTATATCAAACGTACTATTAATATTAGTTGTGAAGCAACTACTTTAATCAAATTTATTCTTGGAATTTTATTGTTTTAGCCATTTTTTGGTCAAATATTTTTTTATTGTTTTGAGACACTGTTTAACATTAGCAGGGTATTTATCTCCAAGTTGCTTGACTGTAGAGTAGTGTTGCAACATGTTTTAAGGCCAATTATAATCATGTGAAATTCTAATAGCGGAAATAATGTTAAGCGTATTTTTTAATTAAAGTAAACTTGAAAGTGGCCATTGAAAATTTAATGTATTAGATATGTATAGGACTAATAAGATATTAGCTAAGTAAAGAAATGAATTCACAAAATATTTTACACTCTCCTGTGACAAAACAGTTGAACTAAAATCTTTAGGTAGACTGATGCCCAAATTTTTAAAGAGACAAATAGAAACAAAATAAAGAGTTAAAGCCATGTGTCTAAAATATTATTCCATTCTAATTATGAGTACAGGCATGTTTTCTACTTAATGAAAACAATTTGGTTGCCGTATTCAAAGTGAAACTAAGAAAGTTAAAAAAAAACATTTTCCATTATTACATTTCTGGTAGTATACATTGCTTGAACACTTTGTTTACCCTGAAAGGTATATTCCGTTCACGATAGGTTTTTACCTGGATGACAGTTCGAAAATCATATGTTTAGGTTTTGGGTTGCCAACACTTGTAAAAGATCACTGTTTTGTTATAAATGTAAAGATCTTTAATTACCTGTTAAATATTACATTTAAAATAACGTAAACTTAAGTTTTCTCTTACTATTTCATTTTTTTAAATAATTTCTTTTTATCCAACATGAAACAATATTTTAAACATAATTAAAAGTACTTATTTTTCATTTTGGAATGTTACTGATTTTGTGTAATATAGTGCACACCTCAATATATTTTAATACAGGCATCGTATTTACTTGGAAAAGAGAAAATTGTCGTCATTTTTTTACATACAATAAATGATTTTATGATTATTTTATCGTATTTTGAAATATTTAACTAAATCAAATATTTTCATCAACTGCGTGTCTGCATCATTGTAAAAAACTTGTTTACCGTTATGTTCAATCATATGGTTTAGATTCGTCAGTCGCCATTTTGAAGCTATGTTCGTTAGAAGTTTTTGTGAAAGTGGTGTTAATATTTTTTTAAGGGGAATAAAACTATAAATAAACTTTGTGTCCGACCTCAAATAAATATATAAATAATATGGGCCTAAATTACTGTGGTTAACTATCACATTAATATATTACCATCTGTTTCCATTACAGTCATTCAAAGTGATAGATGTCAGCTGTTGGCGTAGTGATATATTAGGAATTACTTCTAGTAACATTTCGAACTGTCATCCAGGTAAACTTAGCTTGTGAATGACTTTTAGTAGTCTTTCCTTGAGAGATTACACTATGGTCCTATCTTGTAATCTACAACATAGTGGAAATGTGTAAGGTGAGTTAGCTAGCTACCTTTTAGGACAAACGAAGTGTATCAGAGTTGTTTCAAGTGTATACTTGTGAATGCAAGCACAAATAAGTAGCATAGTTAAAATTAAATAGAAATACACATTTTTCACAATGTTTGGCTGAGGCAATTTAAGTAGAGCTCACCGAAAATTAGGCGCCATCTTTGTAGTCTACGACACCGTGGAAGGGAATTGGTCCAATGGAAGTCACACCATTCAGCCATGCTATCAGTTCCGAGGGTATATAGTAACTCAATCTAAGAGCTGTAGCACTATAACAAATAACACATATTGTTTAAGTCATAATATTAATAACAATTTATATACTGACTAAACAAGTTCATTATATATATATA
>CABFVZ010000535.1:360522-390615 GCA_902151445.1 Timema monikensis
TATATATATATATATATAAAACATAACATAACACATATTAAATGATAGTTAAAAATCATATTCCAGCATTAACACCCATGATGGCAACAATATTGAGATGCAAGTGTAAAATGAGAAAACTCTCTTTGAAAGTACATGTATGTAAATTATGTTTATTAAAGTAAATAATGTCAGTGTTTGCACATCTTTAGTTTTCAAAGTTGTACAGGTTCTGACGTAAAAAACCTGCTTCTGTCAACAAATTACTAAATCCACAGTCATGCAATAATGACACAAAATCATTATTGTTTTGAACTAGTATTTTGCGTGCTAGCAAAACAAATCAACAGTAATGAAGGCAACCTTAGAGAGGGAAGACCTATTTTTGGGACATAGTTATCTACCCAAGTTTTGAGCAGACTGAGTGAGGAGGAAGCCTGGAGGGTCAAAGCAAGGGGTCAGTCTTCTAGTGTCTTGTTTACTACCATTGCTGTCTGGTGAATGACCAGTATGGAAGAATATGTGGTGGTCCCTGCATTACACGGGGAGTTCTGGCCCCCCCAAACTTCTCAAAAGCCTAGTGACTCTTGTGTCATGTTTTACTCGGAGAGATGAGTACTTGCAGGTATTAGAGACAGAATATCGGGGATAGGTCAATGAGCGGACTGTTGGTATAGGAGGCCAATGACAGGGGATAAGGACCTTTTGAAACATATCTCAACTGAACTTAACAACTAAACATCACAACTTATACTTTCCAAGTAACAACTGTTTGGCTTTTAGTAGTAATTGATTAAAAACGAACCCACAACTTATTTCATCATTTTCCTACTCGATACACTATGCTATCCTGACTAATTTATCCATGGACCAGCAGGGGTAGTGAAAAATAATGTCAGAAGTTCAATCAGTCTTGACAGAATATCAAAAAATGAACTAGACATGGCATTTAACAGATACTATAATTAACAATCAACTGGGATGTAAAAAAAAAAGTTAACGACTATAATTGAACACCCGCAACGGGCATACATGAAGCGTGGGGCTCCAAATCAGTGTCCAGGAGGAAAGCCAGACCACCAGTATTTTAAAAGAATGGAGCTGCAAGATTCTACAAGGTAATAACTTCTAATAACCTTAATATCATCACCATCATCATGTATTCAGTCTTACAAAAGTCCGCCTGTTCTCTGTCTCCTTCAACTCTCAGAATGTTCTTTCCTTCAAGTCATCTAATATTTGAATCATCCATCCTCCTTCAACTCTCAGAATGTTCTTCTTTCCTTCAAGTCATCTAATATTATGAATTCTCCTCCTTCAACTCTCAGAATGTTCTTCTGTCCTTCAAGTCATCTAATATTTGAATCATCCTCCTTCAACTATCAGAATGTTCTTCTTTCCTTCAAGTCATCTAATATTTTAATCATCCTCCTTCTTAAGCTCCTCTTTCCCTCACCCTTTCCTTTTATGATGTCGTGCAGAAGACATTTACTACTAAGGATGTGTCCTATCCAGTTTGATTTGTAACGAAGAATCCCATCCAGAATGGTTTTCATCTCACACACTCTTCTTAGATCTTCATTTGTAACAGTCTGTCCACCTGATCTTCTCATGGCTGCAGTTAAAGGTCATGGGGGCAGAGAAATATCTTCACAACGCTATAGATCATTTGACAAAACAATTAGAAGGAGTAAAAACCGAGAACAAAAAACTTAAATTGGCTCAAGAAGTGAATAAGGTTACACAACTCTAATCAAACCATTACTCTGTCAATATTAGGAATTTTAACCCAATAATTACAATTCCTGTATTCCATGGTAGACAGGAGGACAATATTTCGTGTTTTTTGAAAAAAAATAGACAACGCCACAAAAATATATAGTTGGACAGATAGAGAACGCCAAGCGCTTACCAAACCACGTTTAAGTGAGGAAGATCTGACTTCATTATTATGGATGCGTGCGTAGAAACACACACATTTGAGGAATTAAGAAAATCTTAGGTAAATAGGCATAAACGCGAGGTAACAATTAATTAAAATTACACTTAGCCAAAGAGAAAATGTGTAAGGATTTGCAGAACTAATTAGAAACATTAACATCAACACCTACGAGGTAGAGGAAGACAGGGTTGCAAATGAAATTATTAAATATGAGGTGGACCAACGGAAATTAGACGTTTATTTCAACGACCCTGCGGGGGAATTATGGAGAATGTTGCGTTTAGTGAAGCCGAAAACTTTTAAGAAATTTGTAGAAGCTGCGGTCGAAGTTGTGGAAGCCAATCATTGTTCGACAGAAGATGAAAAGTTCAAACTGTAAACGGTAACGGTTGTATCCTTAATATCGGAAGACAATGACAAAATCTAACAATGAGTTAGTACTAACATGAACTTATAATGGTAGAAAATGCCAATTTTTTTGTTAATAGCAGGGCACAAATTTCAATTATGTGACGAAAACATATGGGGAATAATGTATCTTTCCCAAAAGAAATTTTAGATTAAGAGATTGTCAGGACAAAGAATGCAGAACCCTGTTGAAACAGAGGTTGACTTGAGGATAGGTAGAAGAGAATATTAAGCTACATCCAATCATATGTAATGAATGAGTATTATAAGATGTGTTCTGTAAATACGGTATTACTGGGTAATGGCTTACAGTTAGTAATGGGTATACCTTTAGTCACTAAAGGAGTGTTTGAGAAATACTTGATTAATACGACACCCGCAATAATGTTTAATACAGACATACTACATATTGAGTAGGACCCCACTACAAATATAGTTATTGGTGTTAGATTCCTATCGTAATTGTAGAACGAGAAGGAAACTCACCAAACAGCCAAAGAAGATGGAAATCTCCCGTAAGTATAAATTCTGCAAATCCTTTAGAAAATGCGGCCAGCTAAAATATTCAGTACTTTGGATCTCAAATTCAAATAATGGAAAGTTCCTCTAGACCCAGCCGGAAAGAATCTCGCCGCATCTAGCATGCACATGGAAGAGAAAACTACTAGTTCAAGGTGATGCCCTTCAGACTGAATGGTGCGCCGGGGAGATTTCAGAAGAGGATGAGTCAGCAAGTACTGGTCGGATGCAAGGGTGAATTGTGCTTTGCCTATATAAACGATATAATATATGTAAATTCTTCTACTCTTACGAACATCTGGACTACATTAAGATCTGAAATCTACAGACTTGCCAATTTCATTAAAAATGCCTGTTTGGAAAACAAACGCCCTTAATTACGTGGGATACATATATTCCAAAGAAAATCTTACTAACCCAGAAATCAATGTCGTCGCAGAATACCCCATCCAAAGACGCGTCACCAATTCTGACAATTCCTGGGAGCATACAATTGGCTGCGAGAGTTCATCTCTAACATGGCAAAAATCACTAATCCTCTCAACACAAGAGTGAAAGCCAATCAGAAATAGGGATGGAGTTCCATTTCTGATCGACTCCCACAGTCACGGGCAAGATGCCTTCGAAATAATTGAGGACGCGATCAAAGACATACAAGCGGTGCACAAGCCCGAACCAAACTGTAGATCTTTCTTCAAACTAATGCTAGCGGAAAAGTAATAGGGACGGTTCCGTGTCAATAAATCTCGGGAAGACAAATAATTATTTCTTATAGGACGCTACTCTGTCGGCTGCAGATATGAATGCAATTAGCAGGAATTTCTCTCTATAATCCGGGCAGTCAAACGTTATCACATATTTCTAGAGAAAATTTTCACACTTGCACGGATTATAAATGCCCGACCTGGCTAAACAGCATGAAGAATGGAATATACAAGATGACTCGGTGGTCATTGATATTGCAGAATACAGCTCTAAGATTAAATTCAAATCTGGTAAATAGAACGAGCTATTATTAGACGCTTTATCCCAAAACCCAAGAAAAGACCCAAGCCAACACGAGAGAGAGTGGGAACGCATAATTCCCCCAGGACCCCACCCCCAAAAGTTCCATCTTTTAGCATCTCCTCCCCACAACCCTTGTCCGTAATGGTTATTCTCGCCAAACACTCTGACCCAAATGTCCAGAACCAGCGCAAAAGGGGTGAAGCGATTCAAAGTGTCCCCGTCAAGAAACGGTCCTGGGAATAAGAACTCTATACGAAAGCCTA
Organism: Timema monikensis; assembly: GCA_902151445.1. Lineage (NCBI taxonomy): Eukaryota > Metazoa > Arthropoda > Insecta > Phasmatodea > Timematidae > Timema > Timema monikensis. Next base: position 364,642 of record CABFVZ010000535.1, read on the forward strand.
AGATGTTGATTTATAAAACGGAGCCTTCTTGTACCAAGACTATCCAAATAATAAATTGAAGATCATGGACCTAAAAGGCCCAAGGGGGAAGATCCTGCACGACAACCCGTTAGAGGGATATTCAAAAGAGAAGAACATGTTATGGAACGACCCAGCGTCCCGATGAGGATTCACCCCTTGTTCGACGTAGCCAATGGAGTATATGCCAGATTCTTCTCCGAATGACATGTCCGGATATAATATGTATAAGATTCACGACGATACGAACCCAAACGCGGAAAAAACTTATTTGTTTAGCCATGAAAACGTAGCTTCTAGAACTTCAACCCGGCTGGGATTCGCACGAAGCACGATTCCTGGTGGGGCTGATGGCCCAATACCAAAAGCTCCCGCTAGTTACAAGAGAGAAGATTCTACACCACCTCAACATGTTATTTATCGCGACCACCAGATCCTGGAGTGATGCAATAGCGGCATCGGGAGACGGGCCCTCGGCAGCGATTTATCCGCCAGGATACCAGCCTCTGCCGCCACCCCAGGTCATCTATCGCGACCTACCTACTCCTCGTGCACCGCGCGGGAGGGGTTCACGGAGAGGGAAATAATACAGTGGTGGACGAGACTATATCTAGAGCTGCGCTGCCCTTGGGCTTACGGCCGACAAGACAACGCAGCAACCTGGAGAGGATTAAATGTTTAATTTAAGATGTTTCTTGTGTACCGTTTTTCTCTCAATAAAGAAATGGGCTTTTCTCGGGCAGTCCCTTTCGCTTTTCGGCTGTCCCGACGGGACCTTCCATTCTTTTATTCCCCGAGCCATCTCTGGCAAAAGGGTATAAAAACGCGAGGGACCCCCGAATCGGGACTCAGTCGGAGAGCGGAAGGGAACCCAACTTAAGTTGTATAAACAGATTCTATCTTCATTTGAGACCTTTCAGGCACAAATAAGAGTATCTATAACGTAATACGAGTCCCAATAAAAGTTATGAAGGACAGTTAAATTCATCAGGGGACTGAACCTGCACTTTAGAAAACCATCCCTACTGTGAAAGTGTGAGGGTAACCACTCCCACTGAGCACGCCTAAATAACACTACCCCTCACACATTTATTATTTTAGTTTTACTTTGTTAGGTATAAGTCTGAGTGCACACATTTCCATGTGTTAGCGTAAGTTGAATTATATTAAAGCGTACCGAGAGGGGAGCATAAATATCCTTTCAGTGAAAGAGTAGAAATGTATGTAAGTGATCTGAAAATAGGTTCATGGAGTAGAGATAAATCAAACCTCTCCCCCCCATAGCCCAAGAACCAATATAGCTACCTAGCTCCCCTTTCTATATTTACCCCTGACAGCCACGAGTCATTCGGGTTGTCCCTCATCCACACCAACCCCACGTCTCCCCCGCTCAATATTAGTCAAGTAACGCCCAGTACGACGGTTACCCAGAAGCCGAGGCGACAGCAAGAAGGGCCGAGTCACACAGCACTCCCTGTTCACAACCTTGCCCCTTCACCCCTTTTTCTTCTGTCTTACTACACCTGTCTCCGGCAACCTCCCTCTGCATCAAGACCACTCTTCGACCTACAAACTCAACCCTTCAAGTATCTACCAGTTCCCAACGAAAACCTGACTTCTCAGTGATGATACGAGCTTTTTTTCCCCCGTACCTATCCAAGGTAATCAAACTCAGACGCCCACCTCTAATATTTTGTAAACTAGATCATAAAAACTTTCAACTAAGGAAATAAAGAACCCCAAAACAGTTCTTAGTAGGCATCTTGTTTATATTGCTTATTCAAAGAAAGTAGGTGTAAAAGAAAGAGCAAGGTAGCACCTATGTATACACCGATTTTGGTTGGAAGAACAGTAGAGAAAATTCAAACATATTTCTTTCCTGTCAACAATGATAGCATTTTACTATACTATTTGTGTTATTTTATAGGTATTGATAATATCCATCAAAAGAAACAGCTGCAGATAACATGACTTGATGTAGGAATATATTAAACTAGTTTTAGTAACTTTAGTAACTAACGTCAACTAGTCTTTCTAAAAAAAATCATACTATAGTTTTGCAGTGCATTTTTGGATAAATTATAAATATTTTCAACAATTAAGTCACAAATATTTTGACCGATTAAACCTAATAACCTTAAATCATTCGTTGAGAAGTCAGAAATTTTTTATGGTACAAATGTAGACAGTACCGCTATGACTGGAACATTTTACTAAGTGACGTTGGTTTTTAAGAGTTTTCAAGTAAAGATAACCAGGACCACTTCCCTCAGTGTAGTCGCACTCATCAACAAGTATACTATGAAGCCAAACAATATTTTCCTTTATCGCTTAATGTAAATCGTCAGTCTTGGTGTGTATGTTTATTCTTGCTATCGATGAGTACCTCTGAGAGTATGTCACCTCTCCACTATCCCAGTCAAGAAAGTGAAAATGCATTGCTAACCAAGCTACCTCCCTTTTTCTTTATAGAAAGAAACATACTCTCGAAAGGAGGACGGCATGTATAACTAATTATGGCAGGTTTATCCTGATCAACAGGTCAGTGCTCTTCTAACCCATCAAAATGTATCATGGCTTTTTCTTTGAATAAATATCCACAATCCTTGCTCTGGGACCCTAGCATATCGATCAACATACTGAGGTGGAAAAATATCTTATAATTAATTTATTATGCCATCATTTTAACATATCTGTTTGGAGTTTCAAAAGTTATACGGCATATTAGTATACAGTCATTTAACTTATATTAATCCCGACTGTCATCGAGAACTATAAATGGAGATATCGACTCGGACCTAAAAGGGTCAACTAGTGGGTAAGATATGTCCACGCCGTAATGCGATATCTAAAAATGGACAGAGTATTCGTACATTCTCTAAAAGGAGTGATGACAAATCTACGTTGTTATTCTCTTCATAAGGATGACCAAATTGAAAGAGTTTCGACGCACGTAAATGCCCAAGTCAAAGATACCTGTATTTGCATGTACGTATACTTATTCGAGTCTCTAACCCACGTTTTAGAGGTACGTTTGTTTACTGTTAAGTATCAACAAATATTTCTTGAGCTGGGTCAAAATATCTAGGTCTCTCCATCGATTAATATCCACTCCATTGATTTCATAGGCGATTTTTGAAGTATTCTCAATAGATTTATTCTTCAGTAGAAGTTGAATGATATGACATTGTTATGTATGAGAGAACGATAAGGTAACATCTATAATCCTTCATGATAAATATCTATCCTAAGATCATTTTCGTTATTTACTGATTCGGTAATAACTAGGCGTATGAGTAATTATGGAAAGTAGTCGGATGAGTCGAATATATAAGGGTCTTCGATGTATAGTTTATCAACAGCATCGCCTATTATTTACATAATGAAAAGCCTAAACTACGTAAACATAATTTATTTAAAGGAGTTGACGCTTTCATAGATCCTCTCTCAATGTATTGAGAAGGAAGGTCCATCTAATTTTATAAAGATAAGTTCAATCACTAACACCATTCAGATGTAGATGTAACGATGTAATTTCATTCCTATAGAGCGCGGTATCAACCTCATTCGTCTACTAGAATCAACGAAATATCCTCTAGTAGTTTTAAATAGATTTTAGCGTTGTGCGCTTCGACTATATTTCACCATGAATGGCCATCAAGCTGAACTCGTGCAGGGTAAGATTAGCTATCCGTTGAAGTAAGCTCCAATCATGAGACTGAATTCGACATGGATCAAGTTCACGTGCAGAGTATTTATAGTATTAGTCGAGTAATGTATTTTTGGCAAGTAGAATGACAGCATAGAAGCTTGGTAGGGAGGAGAATATAATGGGTCGAGTGAAGTCAATATCCTTGGAGCAAATGATGTAGCTCTTTAAGATGGTTGGGTCACCTATGATCGAGAGTTGTACGTCAGTTCCTACTTTACATAATGGCCATCAATATAATGCGTCTAACTCGTAGGTGCCTGGCAGGTTGTTATACTTTTTCATCCACAATATAATTAATAATGAAGTTCAATTATAGGTATGGAATCGAACTTAGAGATAGTAATCAATCTGATTAACCATTCTTCTTCAAGATTCTCTTTTCCCAAAATATGTGCAAAGTAATTATTTCTCCGATTCAAACTCTGACCTGCCAATGTTGGCGTCAAAGACATGTTTACTACGATCGTTCATGGTCACGGTTATTTATGGGTAGACATAGTAGGCCGAGGTAAACCGTGCTGTACTCTAAAAACACCGCGTATGTGCACAAATGAATGATATTCTTTCTAGGTATCTTATGAGTTCGAGAGCAAGTATCAGATCACCAAAACTGTTAAGTTTCCAATCACTGGTCAGAATTTTTATAAGCTACCCAATGTGTAATTTTTCTGCGATCATTATCAATATTGATGATGGCGCACTCTTTCTACAACTTATAGAACATTATAAAGAATATAAATGTCTTTGGGACCCTACTTGTGGAAAATACAAAACTAAGTCAATAAAAGAAGATGCCTGAAATGCCATTAGAAACATTATGAAATGTCGAGTTGATGAGGTAAATAAGAAAATGAAATCACTTCTAGCATCTTACTGAAGAGAACGGCAAAACAGCACACCACCGAAAACTTTCAGTGAGGCATGTAAATCGAAATGGTTTGCCTACACCACTATGCAATTTTTATTGAACGCGTATAAACTAAGTGGGAAGGAACAGGAATTGAGCATTCGCTTACTAGGTTTAAACCTGTGTTCATGACAAGCATTCGCTGTCATATGACTAGATCTTTTGGTGTGAACGAGCTAGTAAGAGTATTATCGATGATCATTTATACCCGAAAAAGTTAAAGAATGATCTTGCTCTATATTCTCGTTCATTTAGTCTAAATCCAACTTGAGGCGAGCGGCGAAGCGGAATAGAATCTTAGTCTAACCTCTCAGGGATATCATGACGACATACTAAGAAATCTCGTTAACAATGATGGACCTATCAGAACAAAGGATGTCTGTAGCAAGTCTTACGTCAATACAACGGATAGTACAATAGTAATTAAGATGTACTTGCTCTTAACATTATCATGGATATGACTTCAAAGCATGTGAATTCTTTAATCAAGAAAGTGGAGTAAGATAAAACCATAACTGCACACTTTGAAAGGATCAATAGCCAAGAGGTATAGAGGCAAAGAAGAAGACCAAATAAAAGGGAGTAGCTGCTCAGTAAAACTTACATGAATACTAGAATATTTGAAGTTAAATTTGAAAAGAGGTTGAAAAAGTGGTTCATCTTAGAGCAAACCATTTAAGCCTCCATGTATTATTTGATGATGCGAGGTATCTTATTAATCAGGATAACAAAGAGCGGTCGGTTTTACGGCGCAGTCGATGTGGTCTTTAGCAACAGTGGAACGGCAGCAATACCCTTTGACGCTGCCTTTAAAGTTCATGTATACTTGATGCTACCAGAGGTTCCATCCACATCTACTTGTTCTCCAAGCCTAATGTGATGGATTTCAAAATATTAAAAACCAACTTTAATAGGTGATTAAGAGTATAAGTGTTAGGGGGCGGGTATATTTTTTATCGTCATTATGAATTTGAAGAACATTGTTTATTTAATGAACATCAAGCCAGTCAAGGCAGCACTTTTCAAAGTAATTGTATATAATGGATATACTTCATGGTGTATAAATGCTAAGCTGATTTTCTAACGTTGCACGTAGAGCTAGGCCTTTGTATGTATAAATATAATGAGCAGTTCATTCATCGTATGATTATTCATAACCTGTACCATGTAAATTTCGCTTGTCAGAAGTCTTATATCAAAGCGAGGGAAACCATAAAGCCAAAGAATTTTTGTTGCTCAAGAAAAATTCATCGACATCAGCTGGTTTTGAATTGGGTCGAGGAGAGAACTTTACCCCAACTGGGTTGGTTAAGAATAAGTGAAAGGCGAAGGCTATTTGTATTGCTTCACAAAATATTAACAACATCTCAGCCTCAATACCTCTCCTCACGGTTCCTATTTCTGAAGGATATACACACTCGTGCTATTAGATCAGAATCCACTCTACAGATGTATATTCCCATACATAGATCTCAAACATATTATGTTCGTTCTTTTACTGTCCTAGCATCACAGGCTTGGAACTAACTAGATAACTCGACTCGTCACCTAACATCTAAAATTTCCTTCAACGGTGCGGTTAAGCAATTTATCTTGTCTAACAAGCTAAACTGAGTTTTTTAAACTACTTGATTTTTAAATAAGTGTATGAATGAGCGTGCAAATGGTTTTCTACTAATTTGAATATTCCTTTATTAAAATGTGTTTGTTTTTCAGACATGTAATATTGTATGTTGTATTCAACGCTGGTTAAGTGGAAGAGAAGGCTAACGCCTTAACCTCGCCAGATAAATATAGGCCATTATTAATATTATTACTACCCCAAGACCAGCGAAGTCGACCATATACAATCAAGAAACTTCTTCTCTTCTGACACCACCTACATTGACCTCAAACCTTTAGCTTTCTCCTAAATAAAACAACATACTCCTTTTAGTGTCAATTAAAGGTGTAGGTTTATAAATAATGAGCCTTTGGCTTTGAAATTTGCAATGAGGACCATGAAAGGGATTACAGGTGAAACTTAAAATTGTGTGTATCAGATTGAAATACTTAATTAAGCCCTAAATGTTTACGGGTTTCATAAATATATTCATGATGACAGGATGACATTAAACTGGCTCTATACAAGGTGTCCGGAATTTCGCGGATACGGACTGTAACACACGATTTCTGGCCTAAACTAAATAGAAAATACTCTTTTGTAAAAATGCATTAGGCCCTTAGTTTTCGAGAAAAATGAGGTGAAAGTCCAAGTTTCATCAGCTGTAATCTTGCCGAACCTTCACAATAGATGTTCGTAGCTTTCCCCGCGCATAGAAATGCGTTTTTCCGCACGTTTGATACATACAGCATGCACATGACATTGCATGAGGACGTCAATCGTGGTGATAGCTGCACGTAACCCCGCGATGATGTCCTCGGCCGATTGCGGCAGGTCGTTTGGTAGGAAAACAAGTGATTTTGGGTGACCCCACAGAAATAAATCTAGAAGTGTGAGGTCTGATAACCTCGGTGACCATTCCACAGGCCCTCCACATCCAAACCGCTTGCAGGAGTAGGTGTCGTGTAGCAGTCGGCGCACTATTGCTGCATAGTGAGCTGGGGCACTGTCACAATGAAACCACATATTCTGGCGGACAGGCAATGGAACGTCCTCAAGCAGGTGAGGTAATATGGTAGCAATGAAGAAACGGTAATACTGCAAGTTCAGCCACTCCGGTAGCAAATAGGGGGCCACAAGTGTATCCCCAACCATACCAGTCCATATATTGGTGCTGAATGGCTGTTGATAGGTACCAACTGAGTGTCATTCGGGTTAGCAGAAGCCCACAGGTGGTTGTTGTGAGAGTTATACCATCACCTGTGAAACACGCTTCATCGGTTAACACAGTATGCGATTGACGAAATCCTGATACACCTCATGTTGTTGCAGAAGCCATTCGCAGAACATTACATGGCGAGGAAGATCACCTGGCAGCAAATGCTGCGTTGCGATGTAATGGTATGGGTGGTAGCCCACATCACGCGGAACCTGGTGTAACGCCGACTTTGGTACGTTTGTAGCTTACACAATGCTACATGTACTGCGTGCTAGTGACTGTTGGACAGCAGTTAGTACAGCGTCCTCAAAATCCTATATCCACACATTGCGTGGACATCCTGCATCCACGCGCTATGCTGGTCCCATTTGAACAGTCTTCCGGCAACGTGACTTCAACCGGCGGAACACATTTATACTTGGGTGCCATCTGTAGGGATGACGATCAGCGTACAATCGTGCCACAGGTCCAGCTTGGCTGTTTGATGAACCCATGGCCATTACCATGTCCCAATACTCTACTCGTGTGTACTCCATGGCCTATTCGACACTACTGAGCTCGACTCTTTACCTAGCCCTATGCCTTACTACCGACTCATAATGTAAGGTATAGCGTTGCCACATAACCTCTTTCTTCTAATGTTTTCATAACTTTCATGTAGTTTTTCTCGGGAACCGAGGGCCTAACGTATTTTTACCAATGAGTATTTTCTACTAAGTTTGGAGCACAGAATCGTGTGGTACAGATCGTATCCGCTAATTTCCGGACACCCTATATAGTAATGTATGCTTATACATTAGGTAGGAATGAAATACTAATTCTTCAAGTGGTGGCCTTAAAAGTAGGGCTGTGGAGTCAGTATGCCAGGACTTAGAATACTTTTTTTTTTCTACTGTCTGACTTTTATAGAAGTGGATAATGTATATTAATTAGTAATAACAAATTTACTGCAGTAAAATGTTCCAATAAAGATTACTTCTTCGGAAGCTTCTTTGATATTGTGAATTTATATTTGAATAAATAGGTCAATCCAAATTACAAATATAGGAATAAAAAAAGGTAGATTATAAAATTAAAATTATATATTTAACATATATTGTTATAATATTATAAGTTCTTATTTTAACACTGGAGTTGGAGTCTGTACATTTTTACTGCCTCTGACCCTGAGTCCACCCAAAATTTCTTCATACTCTTGACTCTACAGTCCTACTTTCAATAATTATTTAATAGTACTAGTCACCAATTTCATAAATATTGCTCTATATAATCGAGACTGAATACATTCGGCCTTGTGTTGTTAACAAAACCCCTAAGATGATGTTTGTTATGGTTGAATATACTCGAATTTCCAACATACAAAAAAAAAATTAAAACTCTAATATAGGGATATTAAAATGATTCTTCTTAGTATAATTAGCAAGAAGAAATTCCATATAGCTATCAATATAAAATTGCAGCAAGATATGTTTTTAATTCATCTTTTTCACATAACTAAACTGTTGGCATGACTTCAAAACATATTTACTAAACACTTTGAATCTTTGATAAAAAAAAAAATCTAAATAAAATACATGTACAGTAACAAAGCCACCTGTTTATTTTCTGCTGTTTCAAACTGAGCACCAATTTCCTTACAACCCTTTCATCTTTTTTTTTTTTGTCAACACAACCCACATAAGTTCTATTTTCAGTATGAGCCAAGAAGAAAAGTTATTACATGTCCTCCCTGAAGGGCTGTGAAGTAGGAGTTGGAAGCAATTTTGGTTGGTATCAAGAGTAAGTAAAAATGAACTTAAAAATAAAAACTTATAATATCATAACAATATATGGTCAATACATCATTTAAATTTTATACGTTCTTTAGTCAGATACTTGTAATATGGATTGACAAATTTATTCAAATAAAAATTCACAATCCCAAAGAAGCTTCCCATGAAGTAATTACTAATGGAAAATTCTACTAGTAAATTTTTATTACTAATTATCAATTTCTGAAGGAGTTTGAGTCAGACTGTTGGAAAATAGAGAAAAGTCTGAGTCAAAGGCTTGGCTATGGCTCAAATTTTTGTCTTTCTAGAACAAGTATTTGAATTAGAAATATGTGAGTGGCCTATAACTGCTGGACAGTAAGGCTTTTATTGAATATGTGTGTGTGTACTCACAGCTGCAGTGCTGGTGAAGAAGGGTGAAGAGGAAGTTAGGACTCTGTGGTATGGCTTGTCTGAAGGACTGGTCACTCCATACTTCACTCTAATGACAACCATACACAATTGTCAGCCCGCATACAGGATATTAACAAATAAATAGTTTAGCATAAACATACCTTACACATACCCTGAAAGGTGGAAAGATTACCTTGTTTGGTTTCACTACAGTGTGGTTTATACAATAAGGCCATAAAGTAATTGGTCATGGTAAGACTACTTTTCAGTTTAAGTGGAGTGTATGTGTACATTTAAGTAAATTAAAATATTGACAATTTAATTATAAAATAAATTGCTATGTAGCCTATTTGGATTATAGGATCAAAATTCAATAAGAAGCACCAGCTCGAAAAATGTTATAAGTCTTATAGAATCCAAAATATTAACTGCTTAAAACATTGTTCAGGGAAACTAATATTTGAACCTTTCTTTCAATCGTTTCTATGGTGATAAATATAAACTTAACATTGAGAAAATATGCATTAGGGGCGAAGTTATACAATTTTCGTTCTACTGCAGATAATACACATTTGATAAAAAGGTAACTTAGGCCCTATGTTCTTTTAGAACTGCTATTCGGGTTGTTGTTTGAGTCACATCTATTGTTAGGTATCCAAGTCTATTAATTATTTTTTTAATTAAGAGAGTAGGGGGGGCCTACATACTTACTCTACGGCATCAGGAACTCAGAAGTTCATTGGCACACTTAACAAAAGTACACCACCTATTCCTATCTTAAGCTAACGCTATCCAGTCCACCTTATTACAACTTTTCTCTTTCAGGTTGATTCTAATATTATCCTCCCATCTGCGTCTAGGTATTCTCAATGGTCCTTTCCATTGGATTTGTCAGTCACTATCCTGAACACGGTTATAGATTCTCATTATCGCACTGCATGTCCTGCCCACCATAATCTATGTACGATACTTGATTATCCTAACAATGTCTTGTGATTAGTACAGGGTATGTAACTCATCATTATCTAGCATCCTCCACTCGAGTAGTCACATCGCTTTCTAGACCAAATATCTTTCAAAGCATCTTGTTTTTAAACATCCTCAAATTTGTTTTCGACATGTGAATTAAGAGACCATGCTCCAAATCCAAAGAGAACAAATGGAAAAATTATTTGTTTGTATATTCTGATTTTACATTTCTTGACAAGAGGTGAGAGTTCAACAATTTACTACCAGAGTTAAGAGAAAATTAGAAATTTAATTTAGAAAAATAGTAAACCAGGCATTAAAACTTATGATGCATTAAAAAAAATAGTTTTAAAATGGTTGTTTGGAAGAAAAAACCTTTTTAAGTGCATGTTCTAGTTTTTTTTTGTATACCACATCTTACTACACCACCCCCACTCCCAGAATATCTACCTGCTAAGGGAGTAATGATGAGTAAGGTAGAATTTAGAGTAAGTCCACCTACATTTGTAGGAAAGCAGAGTGGGAAACAATTCAAGAAAACTTTTCCTCAGTAAGTTACTGGGATATGAACCCTACCTCTCAATCATTGGCAATCCAGTATATTGTAGGATTCGCACCTTAGGCCATGTGACCATCGATGGTGTAGAGGATATTTCTTATCAAATGGCAACCCAGCCAGTAGGTGGTGAGGCTTGGAGAGAGAGGTCTGGATTAGGGGATGCACACCACTGGAGGGGAAGGGCTAATATAGGAGACTTGTAAACAACCAGCACACATTGGTGGTGGGAAGGAGCGAATAACACTGGGCAGCTCGCTTACCCCACTACATAGAAGCGACTGAAAGCTTGTTTGGCCATTAAAAGTAAAGATTCACAACCTGCTGGCATGTTTTTATTTTCTCTGTAGATCTGAACAAACCATGGTGGTCCTACCTTTCTAAATTAAATATAACTAAATAATGAGTCACACTGGCAAGTGACAGTGCAGATACACAGTGGTCTGAGAAAACATACTGTATAGTTCCCAATGATTTTGTTGAATTATGTAGGGCCTATAAACACTTGTGCAACAGGAAAATATAAGTTTGTGCGGGCTAGACTTAAAAGAAAAATGATCTGGGTGCTATGAGGTAATCACAAGCAGGGCTGTGAAGCAAGAAACATTTTGTGTGAAGTTGAAGTCTGTAAAAATGTACTGACTCTGACTTCAAAATAAATATTTATAGTATTAGTCCTATAGCAACATATGGTAAACATATCATTTTTATTTTATACTTTTTCTTTATTCTTTAAGACCAATATTTGTAATTTGGATTGACACTTTTATTCAAATATTAAGCACAATGCTAAAGAAATTTCCCATGAAGTAATTTATGGGAAAAATTTACTAATACTGTAAAAATGTTATTAGTAATTAATATGATTTAGCTTTTTCTGAAGGAGTTAGAGCAGGACAGTATAAAAAGAGAGTAGGTAGTCGAAGTTGAAGACTTGGCGTAGCGACTAAACGGCCGTGATATTGAGGCCGAGTATTGTGTTAGTGCAGTTTTAGGCCTATTCCCCAGCCCTAGCTCATCATTCTCAGATTCTGATGCCATTGATTGGTAAAAAAAATTACTATCACTAACATAACACTAGTACTCAAACAACACTTGGTCTTATTCACTCAACATTTACTTCTTAGCTAAACAATCTAGTGGAATTACTCGCTAACAAAGAATAATGTGGGTTTAAGCAATAAATACAGCAATCAATATTTCATCTTTGCTTACCCCAACTAACTCTTTTAGCCTATAATTTAGTAGGAAGTAAAAAAAATTAATTATAGCTTACAACCAGGGTTGTTATATAATTTTACCCAGCCCAAAAAAGCTCACCTGGGTTTTATTTTAAAAAACCACTTAAAAGAAAAACACTAATTATTATATTTTGCATACAAAGCAATCGTCTAATAAATTTTTGAAAACAGTCATTCTGTGAAAACCTTTTGGTTCAAACCCAATAGTAATACATTGAAGTACATGCTGTTATACACAAGTTTTGAAATTACATATTTTATACAATAGACTATGCTATAAAATATGTTTTAATTGGTTGAACGAAGTAATATGTTCAACTAGAAACTCAGTTGGGATAATATAATTTTAAGGTACCTACATTGTATTAATTCCAGGCCATAGAAATAATACTTTGTCAAAAAAGCAAATGAGATAATAAAAGTTTTTAACTTTTATCTTTAAGTAAAGAAAGCAACAAATCAAAAATTCTGCATCTGGCTTGCCAATCATTTGATGCATTGTCTCCCCTCCCACCTCTTTGTACTCCTTTTAGACAAACAATCTTTTTTTTCAACTTGATAGCTTATACAGTATTGTTGCCAATAATTACATTGTTACGTTATTGTTTTCCTTTTTAAGTATCTTATTACTCCTTTCCTTACTATATTGGCTCCCGAATAATTAATATATTTGAATTATTGGTTTAATCAGATAACATACATAATATATTTAATCAAAAAAACAATATAACCGAACCCTTTTTTCAACCCTGCCTACAACTAAAGTCAAATAGCAAAATGTATTGATAATTTACAACCTATTCATACCATAGTGTTTTAAAATAAAAACATAGGACTTTTTTTGGGACCACATCTTACTATCCGGTCAAGTTATCTGCTTATGTACTAATGGGGATTATGGTTTTAGAGCTAGAGAAGGTTATGTTTCTAGAACATGTATCCACATTTGTGTGAAAGGAGAGTGGAAAATCACTATGGAAAAATCACCCTCAGTACACCTGACCGAAATCTGAACCTTGATTTCCCTGTTAACAGAAGTCTAGTCTGTGAGAATAGTGCCTTAGACTATGCGGTAACCGACATGGGTCATGAAAAAATTATAAGGCTTTAGCCTTAATTTAAAACAACCGGTGATAGTAGGCCTATGCTTTATCTGTTCCATTTTAGGCTATTTTTCATGGTTATGGTTCGGTGTTTAGAATTTTATTCACATTATTACACATGTACACACAAAAGATTATGTAGAATTGAGCGACACCAAGATTTGTATATTTTTAACTTTTAATAAACACTATATCCAAACAAAACTCAACAACATATCACTTTAATCACTTTTTAAATTTAGGCTAAATATTGAACTTGAAGAGCAACTTTCCCGTGATGCTTCGTGTTACACCAGTGATCCTGTGCACTAAAATGGATTAAACTATCGTATGTGTACCACTCACGTTTAGTTATTACATTGAACGTTTATTTTATCTAGGCCTATAATTATGGAATTTATTAACACATGAAAAGTTAAAATAAGCTGGGTTGGTGAAATGTCATATTGAAAGGTTAGGTTAAGCTGGGTTGGAAAAGTGTCATAATGATATATAATATACTAGGCCTAGTTGTCTTATTATATCCATGTCAACAATAATATGTGTAAGAGAATTTATACTTCTTCCAAAATTTAGTCATTTTGGATATTTGAGATCATCTACATTGAGTTTTAAATTGCTTAAAAATGAGTGGAACTTTTTCTAATATAGCCTACATAATTTTAAAGTTTTTTTTGTTGTTAAAATCAATTCTATGTGTTTCTATGTTTGGAAAAATGTATGAAAGAGATCTATCTATATTTAAGCTATTTTACGGCAGAAATGGGCGAGAAAGGTATGGATATAGCGTAGGCCTACGGTTACCGAAAGACTCATTAAAAAGAAAGCCTTTTATTTCCAAATAATTATGTAGACATTACCTAACTTATCCTTGGCAAAGTGAAACCATATTTTTAACTAAGGGCCTACTAAGTTACCTGAAAAAAACCACATAAAAGTTATTTTTAAATAGGTTAAATTAAGAGTAGGGCTAATCACCTTCGAAATGGTAAAACATGAACTTAATAACTTGGCAACAATATTATGCTAGACGAGCTCAAAGTAAAAAAAGGTTTTTTTGTGTCAATTCTGCTTTAGGGGTGTTAATCATGTCTTAATTAGCAAAGTGAGGATTAATGGGTATAATGTCATAGAAAGTAGTCATATAATGATTGTATTCAGTTTAAATTAGTTTTATCAGATATGTAAACATTCATTAAGGATGTATTTTTATTATTAAACTTGGTCCACCCTTATAGAGTATTAAATTAAGAGACCAGTGAAAATTGTCGAAAATGCTAAAAAAAAATGCATTCTCGATAGTGGCAAAACAAACCCAGTATATACACAGTGTGTAATAATTACTCTCACTTAACTTAGTTCATAACACAATTTTAATTAAATTATTAAACACTGGAAGTGCATTATTTGAATCAACAATAAAAAAACTATAGACAAATTAAGTTACTAAACTCACTCGATTCATTGCTAGTGATAAAACGTAACAATAATTATCAGCTCGTTTTCAGTGAATGATTATACAAATTAAATATTTTTTCTAGTACCAACTAATATCCAACAATACGCTTAGCAACTGCCGAGCGTATGTGTAACACGATTTTATCGACTCCATTTCACCGAACAACTCCAAGGTTTGCGACTGACTGACTGTTTAATCTTGGAATCTCGGACGTACCAACATTCTCATAAAGAGCTCGATGGTTTAAATGGAAAGGTTCATGGTAGACCCACTAAAGGTGCTGTAATCGATTTATCAACGATGTGATATTAAATAGCAAAATGTTCAACTAACACCAATTTTGCAAACAAAGATGATAATGAAACTATCAAATTATTGCTGACTGTTAAAAGTTAAAATAAAATAAAAATTTGCTGGTAAAATGTATTGTAAAAACACTAAATCGGCCTAATAAAAATAAAAACTGGAACTTTTAGAATTGTTTTGATTATTTTGTATTAATTAATAATTTGTATTAAGACTCATCTAAACCTTACATTATATTACTAATATAGACCCCTATTATAAAATTGTTAATAGGTGACTGTGAATAATACAGAAAGGAAACGTCAGTTTCACCAAGAAGTTGTTGAGAACACTACCCTCGCTCCTGGTATTATTTAGTAATTGAGTGATACGTTTAGAATTAAGGTAGCCTTAAAAGTTCATTTGGTGCAATTAGTTTAGAGACAGCTTTTCGTTAAATAATTTGTGTAAATTAAAACAATAACGTTAATTTTGAATATCATGACCAGTGATTTGATAATTCGGCACTTTGACTGTCCCTTTTATGGACTTCGTATCAGTAGACTCGTGGTTCATGGCCCGTATTCGCGTCTAAAGAATTCGTATCCTTTATTACATGACCATGCCAACCAATAGAATAGTCAGATAATAGCAAGGAGCCGCCAAGCCATCAGCCGATCAATAAAAGAAACTAAAACAACTAGTTCTAGAAAACGTCTGGAATATACTTTAATTCAGATTAAGTACAATAACAATGTGAACTGTAAAGCTATACTTGATAACAAATTATTTCGTTGCCATCGGTGATCTATTTATATGTACGCGCAAATATGAATTGACTGTGAATAATTGTGATTCATATAAACTAGTCCTTAGAAAGTTAAAGTTGACCAACTTATATTGAGGACGGACCAGGACAAGAATATGGATCATGACTCTATAGACAGAGATAGCTGATACTTTGGTATCGATTTCTTATGAACCACCGATCATGCACTAATGGATATGGATTCTGTTGATGGGGTTGTACTTAAAATAGAGTAAGGTATTACCGTATGAGGCATCCAAGACAGGAGACTGGCCTAGGACAGCAAGTAAAGATTATCATATATCCCATTCATCAAACCAAATGATCTGCAAGTCCATTTGTTATTACTTTTGGTATTGTCAAAACATTACCATAAACAATTTGATTTTAATGATTAATGAATATTATTGAATTCTACCAGACCTTGTAGAGTTATTTTACAGTAAATAGGCAGCAAAAATGGATTCTTCAAAATATCATACATCCTCTATAGTCCAAGTTTCACGCTCTTTTAGAGGCCCAGTCCAATCCAGGTCTACTTGACGGATAGCATATAGTTTCCAATCAATTCGAAGGGCTACGCTGACCCCAAAAAGTTAATTAATATTGATGCATAAAAATAATTGTGTTTTATAGAAAAATATTCAATCTTCAATACACAATAAATGTAAATAACTTAATACTTTGTGTGTCGAGAGTCATCATAAGATCCATCAATTCATGCAACATTCAAATTAAATCCAATTCTGATATTGAATATTAATTAACCACAGCTATGCTTTGATCGTTTTATTATTTTTTTAACATTTATTTAAAGTGGATTAACATATTTTACGTACTACATTTCTCTTTATATTTTAACCGACAATTTAGCTAGGTCAATAGCACGTGTGCTTACTATGCTAAGAGTTCCGCTTTCGATTCCAAGTAAAGTATGTAATTTAACTTTAGTAAACTGTTTTTTATGTTATAGTCAAAAGATAGTTTGTAAGCTGTGTGCTGATATAATCCTTGTTTTCATAAATTGCGCGTTAAAAATCAACATTGAAAAATAATATTGTAAATGATATATTTTACGAAATAATGTTGATGTAGGTTCACTTTCTAGCTTGCAAAGAGTTCTGCCCTTTTTTCTCAAAATGCAATGGGTCTGACTGATGGATTGAATTCAGCTTTATAATGCACTGCCATCCTAAAGATTGAAACTGACTTTTGACATTTGCTTGTTTTAGAGTTGGAAGCATTTTCAATTTTTCCTGTGTTTTTCCTCCGTAGTTCATGTCAGAAATCAGTTTAAAATTACTTTGTAGCTCTGTCACTTTACCATACAGCTTATGACTGAAGGCATAGGTAGAACCTTCGAGTATAGTAATTAAGTCCACCAATTCAGAACAGTGCTCAATTAAAAATCTTGCTTGGCATTCAATCGACATTAAGCTTACTTTATCATTTGACATAGCCTGGAAGTACTTAAGTGCTGCTGTCACCTCCTCCAATATGGAAAAATATTCCACTAGATCCATAAAATATTCACAGAGGTACACCACTGAAAAAAACCAAGAGTTTCATCGCGTTAAAAGTGGGTTTGGAAATAGTTTAGCAGACTTTTCACCTTTACTGAATTTTTCATTCAGAAATGCTAGATAATTATGTTTTCTCTTTCGAGTGTTCAGAAATACAGCCTTTGCTTTAGCAACACACTCATTCAGACTCTGGCAGCTCTGCTGACCAATAATTTTGAACCAAATTAAGTTTTTGGTCCCAGCACTGTACATGCAGAAAATCATCGCTTAAGAGAACTTTCAAAGAAGTCACACATTTCGTCATATAACGCGCACCATCTGTCACAACACAAACTACATTTTCATAAGGAATCTCATACTTGGTGATGGTGTCCACAAGTACCCGTAAACAGTTTCTGAAGCGTTCTGCAAAACTTTAACTGCACCAACAAACAAGCTTTGCTTCGAATCAGCACGCAATCTTTTCAACAAAATAACAAAAACACACTGTCCTTTTCTATCAGTTATCTCATCACAAAGAATTGCAACTTGCTGATTTTTTACATTGTCCTTGATATTATCCTCTTGACTTTGGTTAATTTCTGGGATCCAAACACTTTTTAGAGTTTCCACCTTAGGGAGGTCTCCTCCACCTAAAACCGAATTGTAAGCATACTAATTTTTGATAGAACAAACTAATATTAGGCTATGTTGGTTGTCAAAGTGTGTATACACTAATCTACTAGGCTATTTCACTAATTGTACTTAAAGATAAACATCTTGAAAATAACCCAAATCAAACATTTCATATCTCAACTATTTTTTTGATAAATTAATAAATAATCAAAAGTGTTAAAAAAAACTATTTTGTCATTAGTAAAATAAAATCAGAAAATAATGGAAAATAATTGGCCCTTATTTACTTTTGATTTTTAAATAATAAAGGAGATTTTTTTAAAAATTTCAAAATGGTTACCTTTCACATATTTATCCACCCAACATCGCATAGAAGGATGATCTAGTTTTTCAATAGGAATATTGGCTTCCATAAATGTTTTCGTGGTATCCATAATGAATTCTTTGACGGTCTTCTTTTGAGTTTTTAGACTTTATTAGAGAATTTTCAAGGATTTCTTGTTTTAATGATTCAGAAACATTACTTTTTTTTTTCCGTTTATGCAAGGCACTATTAATATGCTTCAAACACGTGTATTTTCTGAACCAGTCACCGCGCGTGTTGCACAATTTGCACATCATTATTTTTTTTAACTTTATCAAATATATAAAATCCTTCTTTTCCAAACACACGCTCTCTTTCAAAAATATTTAAAACTGTAGGCATGTTTAAATATTAAATAAATATAAGGGAGGTTAAAAACAAAATGATCTTACTAACGAGTAACGAAACGTTAATATCTAATGGCCTGATGGAAGTGACGTCATCGAGAAGCCAAAGATATGAGTGTAGGGCGAGCTCACTCTAGTTTGGACATGGCGTTGTTTTTGACTTCTAATTCTTTAAATACTTGCCTTTGGTGCCCAATATGGCCGTTTTAGTAGCCAGTTTTAACACTTTTTAAAGCAAGTCTTTGTTTGAGGGAAATAAACTTTCTTTTGAAAGAAAATTATATTGGTTCAGTTGGTTCTTCTTTTTTCAAATCTTAGAATGGCTGCTAATGTCAGCAATGTTTTATTACATAGAAAAGACATTTTTTAAATTATTTATTCGCGTTTAGATTGAAAAAGTGACCATAATTCGCGTTTAAATGGCAAAATCGTCAATTTCGCGAATAGATTTAATTTGGTTTTATTTCGCGTCAATATTTTCACTCAAAACTGCCACAATGATGTTTAATTATGTTTCTATGGCAATTTTAATGTGCTAAGTAAAAAAGTTTGTAAAAACACAACTCGCGGAGCCTCGCGAAATATCTTTCTGTCTAAATAAGACTTTCGCTTGCATTTAATAATTAATTTGAATTAAACAGCAAAAGAAAACTTTGAAACTAAACAACCAACCAAACGGTTACTCTCATAACCAAAATCAAACAATTTTAAATATAAATTACAACAGTGATTTATCGTATAAAATCTCTTTAAAAAAAATCACTTGCATGTCTCTAAAATGATAGTAGTTGAAGCGAACAAAATATTTTATAGTTGAGTATTTACGCGTATCTATTCTACCGATAATAATTTTATTACAAATTTGAATAATACAGTGTCTTTAAAATTAATTCAGCTACTTAGTAATCTGTGTGTTCTTTTGTGAATATTAATTTGGTGTGTGAGCGTGCTATTCTTGGAAAATAAACGGTTTTTTAGTGATCTTAGAATAATTATTTATCTAATATAACATTGAAGCGTGTGATAAAAAATAGCGAGTGTTTCTCAGTGATCATTATACATTATTTGAAAATTCAAGTCTGTGTATCAAGACTATAAAATATATCTTTTAACCCCAAGATTGTGTTGTGTTGACCTCTAGGCTAAACCGCGAGTTTTAGGATTTTTATAGTATTCCAAAAAAATCTGTGAAGTGTAATAAAAATTACTTGCAAGTCTTTCTCCAGTGTTGATTAAATAAATACCAGGCTAAGACTTCAAGTTATAAGTTATTGTAGTTTTATTAGAGACTTTGTTATAACATGTTTAAGAGTAGTGAATCTAATCCCCCACACCGACATTGGTCAGTTTGCTTGTTTATTAATTGTATTCACAAATTCATTAATATAATGGTAATTCAAAATTTGTGTACAACATAATTCTCAAGTTTTATTCATGGTTCTTTAATTTCATATTACGCTGTCAATGATTATGGTATTTTTATACCAAAACATGTCTGAAGATTTAAATCAGCATCATTCTAATGGCTGATTATCACAACGAGTAATAGGACAGAACCAAGATAAGGCTTAGATTTTATGCATAACCTTAAGATTAAAATTCTATTCTTCATAAATGTTGTAACAAGAACATTTTCATTACTTTATTAAACCTCATTGGGAGATGATAACCCACTAATTCAATTTTATTACCTAATTTACAACACTGTTGATCTTTAAACTTTGTTATTGTCCTTAATTTTTTGTATCCAAGTTTTGTAAAAAAAGTTTAATATGTTATATGTATATTTTAAACTTGTTGTAAACCCATGTTTTAATCCAGTTGATGTTATATCACTTTATTGAAAATTGTTATATATGACATTTTGTAGCTCATTAAAAGCAACATATAATCAATCTTTTGAATATTAAAAGTCACTTAATTCATATACCATTTCTAAAAATATCTAATTATTTCAATTGAAAAATCTATATATTTTGTTATAGCTATTCCTTAGTTTTCTATCCCAGTCTTAAATTTATTACCACTCCTTACTTTCTGATATGTATTATTATTAGTATTATTATTATCATCATCATCATTGTGTCTTACTACCCGTTCGGGTTATACACATTTACGCTAATGTGTAATGGTAGGGTGATTGTGAGATGAAATGAAGGACCTACAGTTTAACGTGGAATCCGAACCACGGTGGAGGCCTGGCATTCCCCACATTCACAAGATGTCTTGTCAGAGGTGAAGGAAGGGTTTGGTAATCAGATAAATCTGTGCCGGGNGCCTGGCATTCCCCACATTCACAAGATGTCTTGTCAGAGGTGAAGGAAGGGTTTGGTAATCAGATAAATCTGTGCCGGGATCGAGGATAACCCAACACAAAAGTCTGACACCTTACCCCTAGACCACCAGCTCACCAATATGTTTTAATACTGTTAAAAATGTTTGACAGTGTTTTTTTTTCCTATGTGTAATATTACACATTCAGATTTTTCACATTTATAATTATGTTAATAATACTATTAACAAAAAGTTATTTGTAAAACAATTTTTATAAAAAATATTTATTTATTATAATAAAAACTAATATGGGATTAAATGCTATTTTTTTAAAAATTTCATATTCTATAAAAAAATTATCAATACTAGGCCATCAACATATCAATGTCAACAATAAATAAAACAGTCATATAGGTTTCTTGTATAGACCTAAAATTTGACTGTCAGAAGTGACATATTTTTGCAGATAATATGGTTCGGCGTAGGGATACATAATTTGGTCTAGTAACTTTTCAGAGCTGTCGGCTGTCAGTCAGCACCAAAAAAGCCATGGGGGAACTGTAGTAGTAGTGGTGGTCTGTCAATGCTTCATAAAAATCCCATTTTCAAGTGGGCCTTTTTATCAGTGTTCATGGCTCATTTTACCCAGTAATTATCATTACACTTCACCACTGGTAAACACTATTATTTAGTGGTAAAACAATCTCTTACCACCTAATACAAGTCAGCCATTCGTTCATAATGTGACTTGCTGAAAGTGTTAAGCCATGAAAGCTAATTTTAAAATATTTGTTTTTATTAGTGTTTTATCTAAACAATTTCTTCTCCAGCAGGCAAGATGGTAGCCATCAAACATTTCAGGGCTGGTTTGGGAGAAATATTCTACAACTGCTGGAGGCAAGAAAAAATATATGGTTAATAAACACCTTTAAAATCCATCTGTAGTGATGTTAATGTTACAGTCCGGGGTGGGGGTCCAGAGATGAAACCTTCCCCATCTTTAATTATTTGATCCCTCTCATTCCTATTTAACTTACTAGCCAACTCATTTGCCGCATGTATTCTTTCCTGTGTCAATATTTTGCCATAATAGCTTTGTTGCTTCACCACTAAACAGAATAAAGCCATGTTTGTTTTGTTCCTTAACTTTGGGGGAACTGCTCCCCCCCCTCCAAAAAAAAGTCTATGGCCTTGTTAACAGGTAAATATGACTAACTCTACTTCTTTAAACCATGATTTATAACTGTAAAAGTGTATTCAGGCCTAATTTTTTGTTATTTTACAGGTTATCAATCCAACTTTGTCTCCAGCTACAATTGTCAGAACTAAGTCAACCTCCTTGAATGGAATTTATACGTGTGGAATATTGGTATCGTCAGGCATTGGATTAGAAATACATTAGTTGTTTTTTCAAGAACATTATTTGTTCTCTATGTATTGTATATTTAATTTTGATTTTGTTGCATTCGACACATACAATTTAAAAGTAATTTATTAATAAGTTTAATTTTTCAGGTTGTTTTTTGATTTTTATGCAAACACTTTGGGAAAATATTAAAATTGCAAAAATATTCCCACAAAAATAAATTTGTTTGTAAGAACTTAAAAAATGCTTCAATGATTTGGTTGCTATGGCAGCTCAGCAAAGCATAGACACAATTTTGTTAAAATACCCCTGGACACTATCTGCAGGATATTGTGTCACAGTGCCCGTATTTGTACAATTTTGTTCTATTATTTTATACTTATATACTTTTTTGACATTGTGTTTTGTGACTGAAATAATGTGTTGAATCAAATTTTTGAGTTAGTTTATATGATAATTAGTCAAATCTATTGTTTAACCCAGAAGCAGCCAAATCTTTTATTTGAATGTTAAAATGGAGTAGAGGTAAATTATTCTACCCCTAAAAAAATGAGATGTCTCCAAAGGCTATCAATATTTTTTTAATAGTTATTGGGGCTCAATGCAATTTTCTCTCATAATTAAAAAATAACTCTATTTTACAATTTCTTGAGTGCTATGCATCCTACTGCATGTCCGAACTATCACAAACTTAAAATAAATTAAGGTTTTAGAAAGTGGTGGATGTAAAACAACCTATATGAAAAAACTTTAAAAAAGTATGTGTGTTAATTGAAGATTATTGTTTATTACTCAGCCATTATATTCCTGTTCACATATCTCTCCATGGAAGAAAAAAACGTAGACTTTAAAAAGCATTAAAATTATATTACTGAAAGCTAATATTATCAATTTTTCTACCCTTCTAATAAATATGTTGTACTCGGGTGCTTCAGAACCAGGGTGCTCAAAACCCCCACCCCAGCTACAGCCGCAATTGCAACATCTTCTGACGACATTATTCAAACTGAAATGTTCACAACTGAGCTAAGCTTGCAGTGATATGCTTGTATCATCTTGGCCCTAAGGGATGAATTACACAACACCTTGGACCTGAGCGGTTGGACTTGTGCAGTTAAATATATCATCTAGGGCTGGCCTAGTGGATCATTTTAGAGATTAGTTATGTAAACAATTGTAAATTACATATTACCTCATTAAATTAGTTAGCTTTAATAAAAATACCAGAATAATAAATCCAAACAGGTAATACTTATTTTCACTTTTAACACAGATCAGAAAGAATTGATAAATTTAACAGTTGTATATAAAGTAAAATTTGTAAACAAAGTAAAGGTTGTTTTCCAAACCACAATTTCAAATTTTATTTTAGGCCTTTCTTTATCTACCCTAGTGCATATAAAAACCTAAAAGTGTGCACAATGTTTATATTGCATGCATCGTATGTATATATTTATCAGTGGCAGATTGTGATTAGTTTTCATGGAGGGGCACAAAATTTAAAATATAAATAATGATAAAAATATAAATTCACCTGTTATTTATATTTTGTAATGGAAGTCCATCCTCCTTTCCTTGATATCTGAAAATGTGTCAATCACTTTGTTGTCGACATCAGAAATTGAAGTAATACATTTATTTTCGACCAAAAGAACTGCTAAAGCATTTAGTCTTATTTTCCATAATTGTACTCCTTAAAATGGTCTTGATCCATTTTAGGGTAGACAAACACCTTTCATATTCACTTGTTGACATAATTTTAGTGTGTGTGAATAATGTCCAAAAGTTCAAAACTTTAAGATAAAATCACACTTATGCTATTTTGTGAAATAAACACTAATAAAGAAGCATGCGCAACAACTCAAACAAACTGAAGGGAACACTCCATGTGCCTGGCTTAGGTTTGCATACATCATTTATCAAAGCGTCCCCTCTACTTCCCCAATGGCGCCATGAGCATTGGGCAGATTCAATGATGCTCTGATCTGCAATAGTTTTATTTGAAGGTTTTTGCTCAACAATTTTAAATGCCATAATTTCATTAAAAACTAGAAACAGTTATTTTGATTTTAATATTTCCCTTGTTTAATTACCTATATATTAAAACTTATAATTTATTGGATGTATGTGATTTTTGGGTGGGAGGGTATATGCTCTTGTGCTCTTTTTGACAAACTGCCACTGGTATTTATGTATAATGCTCAATCTGAAGGTTTGTTGCATCCTATAAAGCTACGCCTATCAGCTGTTAAAGAAAGCCTAGGCAGCACTGAAGGGGCGAACTAAGCAAATGAGTGAAGTTGTTTCCTGTTGCATGCATTGTTGTAAATTAGTGTATTCATTGCCACTTCATCATGTAATGATTTTCTTTATAGTGTATGCTTTTTATTTTGTATGTCTAACATAGAGGTATAGACTTAAACTTAACAATATAGCTAACTTTGTACATGGTACACATTTATATGCATTGAAAGTATTTTTCTCCATTGTAAAATACATTATTCTTGAAAAACGTATTGAAATGTAGTAATGGAACAACTTTTAAATATAATCATAGAATTCAATGTGGAACAGAGTTGAAATTATGAATTTAATATACATTCCAAAGATCAACTAGAGTAAGATATGGACCTTAGATTGAACAGAAAATTGATTGAAACTAGGAAATCTATTATATATTCATCATAATATGAAAGAGTTAAGACTACATTAAATTAATACAATTCACACACACATATAATACATTAAAATAATATGATTTAAACTTAATAGTTTAAGTCAAGTATGAAGATTGGCGTAAACAGACAGATTGTATAACGGGTGTTTAAAATCCAATAAAATATGTGTTCTTTTATAAAAAAAAACTACTTTGCTGAGTTTGTTTATTTGTTTCAATACCCTCAAGTATCATATATTTAATATAATACTGAAATTATATGAGAAGTTACCTAGTAAAAATATTTTTGTGAGGGGTTTATTTTCATATTAATAATTTGTTACTTTTTTATTTTTTCTAATGAACACAATATCTATTAATAAGAATTACACTGCTCCTCTAGAAACGGATAAAATTGTCAGTATTGTCTTATCTTATTTCTTAGCGGCAAGGCAGTGGTTCGAATATTGTACAGGTATACTGAGATCAGACTTTTACTAAGTAGCTTAAACCACTAGCCTCATAAATGCAGATACACTTCCTCCAACTTCTACCTTGCTGATATCAACCATGACAGTAGAGCCAATAAATACTTATATGAATAACTTGTAGGAGAAGAATATGTGTAGAAAGATTACCAAGTATAACACATGTATATGATATATTAAAATATAAAAACTTTTTTTTAGTACATTGGCTTCAACCTTACTCCCGAGGGAGGGGGAAACTACTCGAAATAACTTTTAAAATAGTTTAATTTAGCCCCTTAACGTACTTTGCCGAG
>CABFVZ010000536.1:0-65332 GCA_902151445.1 Timema monikensis
CGAGGGAGGGGGGGCTATACAAAAAAAAAACACCTCTCACTCTGAGAGAGAGAGAGAGAGAGCGTCATCCAACATGCTTCTCATGTATAAGGAGAGGGGGGGCACACATTACCCCTCTCTGCCACAGTATTCCTAACTACATATAGAGTGAGTGAGAGAAAGAGAGAGTGAGAGAGAGAGAGCGCGCGCACGCACGTCATCCAACATATGAGGCGCGGGAGGGGATAGAGCGGAGAGAGGAGCCCCTCCGTGCCTTAGTACATGAATACTATTCTTACTTATATATATAATATATATATATTTTAATTATAAATAAATAATTATTATTCGAAACTTTAGGAGTTGTGATTGAAAAAAAAACCACAGTAAAGTTGTCAACGTAATTACATATTTGAAAGACTGAGTCAACCAACTATTAAATTTATTTATATTATAAGTAATTATTTTCCTAAAAATAACATCAGACGCTTTCCATCCTTACTTCATAGATTGAAATGTCGAATAACCGTTGTTTTAAAGTATATGAATAAAAATGAATTAATTTATGCTGAATGTTTCAAACGTTGATCCCAGACATTTAAAACACCTGTTCGAATCTTAGTGGAGTTAGCGCAACATCAGAGTGCGAGGGAGCTGAACTCCAGATTACTGCCAATAAAAGTCAAATTTGGGCTAGTATCTTATTAGTATGGATACAAAATTATAGATCCTGAGGAACAGGATAATTATCTGATGCGACTATATATTAATTTTTTTACAGGTTCTATATTTTAACACTAGCGTTTTCAAGTTTTTAATTTGTGTTTGAATCCAAATAATAATCGATAGTGCTTTCATATATTTCCCTCTTTCCATTCTCCATATTTTATGATCCAGTTGGTTTATCTGCTTATCTACACTAATACTTATAATTCAGAGATGATCTCTCATTTATTTAGAAGGCGAGTGGAAAACAATTAGATAAAAACACCGTAACTACAACCTGTCGAGTTTAAGAACCCCAGCCTCCCTCCATAGGTAATCCAGACTAAGTGATCCCGAGTGATCAAAGATGCGGAGGATTAAAATATTAGTAACAGTTTTATACTTTTTTGGTAGTTTCCACAAAGTAAATATAGAGGATTTAATCTAAAAAAAATACCTGTTTTAAAGGGGTTTTAGGATCAAGTACACAAGAATTTGCCTGGTGATAAAAGGGAAGGCGGGGGAGCGAGGGGGAATCAGAAATTGGCAAAACTATTATGAGAGGACCAATCTGGAATTCAACCTCAAACCCCGACCTCCTGGGTCAGAGTCAAGACCGCAGATTATATTGACAATAATTTGTACCATTTCATTGATTTGCTTAATACTTCTGATCAAACATTTTATTAGATTAATTGTAAAAGCGATTAACAGCAACTACGATCCTTAGAAGCATAGTGATCAATCGACAAAACAATGTCTGTAAGAATCGGTAGCCAATTCGTTCTAACCAATAAAAAACAATCATTGAAAAAACAAAACTAAAATTTATAATTAAAACTAATAGAGATATCCTCAAGCAAAGAGAATTTCAATTATACGTTACAAATTCCACAATAACAAACACGACATTCAATCAAATACCACAATGCCGCCTAACTTTAGCTGTTTAAGACGCGTTTATTTCTAAGCAAATAAAAAAACAAAGCATTCAAAAAACTGGTGTTGTTTCAACACGCAGCTCAGGTCATAGTAGTTTCTCCCCCAGCAAACTCACGATTAATAGTGTGCGTAAAATTTTGAATCTTTGTATTTTGAACATGAAGTTGGAGAGAAAAAAAAAGTTCAAATGAGCTGGAATGGCAATTCAGCTATTGGAGTCAAGTACTAACAGTTGCAATGTCAACAGTACTTGTGTTGAAATGAATGGTTGTACGGACAAGGTATATAATAATAATAAAAAACTATTCACACAGTGCGATATAATCTTCTGATATTATCATTCATTCGTCTGAGCGTAGCTTTAGATGGGGCTGGATGACAGACTTAGGAAAAGTTAAGATTAGAATGAGGATAATTCATAGCTTCTGTTATTTTAAGAATGCCTCAGTGAATACTCTACCACAGTAGGAAGGATGATTAAAATCGCAAACTTATTTGTTTGCTGTGAATATTGATTACATTATGACCACCTCTGTAGTCTAGAGGTCAGAGTTCCTGGCTACTGATCCAGAGGTTCCCGGGTTCGATCTCTGACTCTTATTGCTTCCCGTGAAACTTGAGGTCTGGAACGAGGTCGACTCAATCTCTTGACGACAAATGAGGAGCTACTGGAACGAAAAAGTAGCGGCCCCGGTATTAAAAACAGATTGACGGCCAAAGGATTCGTTGTGATGACAACATGACACCCTTTATCCGTGTATATTGGCACTGTTTTCGCCTATGTGTGTTTCGAAAAAAGAAATATATTTTTATGCCATTTTTAAAAATTAAGGTTTCTGGCAAACACAAATATATCTTTAATCATTGTTCCTAAATTCTTTGAAGTAGATAATTATTAGAAAAGTAATAACGTTATTAAAATTAATTATGTTCTGTAAGGTCACGGTTAAAACTCGCATGATCATAGAAAGTTATTATTAACAAATGTTTGTTTTATTAAGTTTGTAATTGTTTGAAAGAACTGTTTGGATAAATAGTATAACTTGGTTAATTTTGCTTTCCCAGTCACCATTTCTTAGAACTTATACGGTTGGTTTTAGATATATTTTATTTAGTTCTTGAAAGCCATACTCAAATAAATTATAGTTATTAATTTTAACAGAGCTTCTAAATATATTTGATAAAAAATAATTTAAGGTAATTAAGTTCAAACCAAACTTTAAAAATACAAACATAATATAAGAAGAATAGTTTAGAAAATTAAAAATTGTTTTTTGATCACTAATGATAACATTTTACTATTATATTGAAAAAGTAGCGGCTCAAGACTAGAAAACCGAGATTAACAATTCGAGGTTTCGTTGTGCTGACAACATGACACCCCGTATCCGCGGATGTTGGCACTATATTTGCCAAGAGATGGCGGCCGTTCGGCCATTATGGCTCGATTGCAGGCTGACGCCATTGTAATTCAATTCGAGCCAAGTCTCATATCGTAGTTCGGTTTTCCGAAGTAATTATTAGGAGAGAGTGAAATTGAAACGAGTTGTACCAAAACTATCCAACCATATTTAAAATAATTACATAAAAACTGGAAAAAATTGCTATTTTAAAATGAGCCCATGTTACTGCTTTCAATTCCTCAGTTGTATAATGAAGAAGGCAGAAAACCGCACCGTGTATCTGATATACCGGTTAGTTGACCTAGGCATGAGCTCTCAGGTGTGCATTACATGGGGATAATGGATTGAAATGGCCGTTAACTATTTCAGGGAACCTTGGTTGAATCCTGGGTGATTTTGATGAAGAGATATACAAGTTCAACTTGCTATTGGTTAATAGCTACGGTTGAATGTATTGTATTATCCACATTGGTCTAGGTAAAGCTAGTTTGTAAGTTGTATTCCTCGGATTGCGCGTCAAATACTCCAATCTATCTTGATAAAACTATGAGTTTGTGTATCTGTGTGTCTATATATTGTGAGCATTGCGTGATATCTATCGCACGCAGAGGTCTGAAATTTAAATATTAGTAGCCCCTCTGCCCGAACATGTACAGTACATCTTGAAGCCGGAATTTTAAAATTTGGATGGGATTTTTTTTAATTGATTAAAAACTGGGACGAAAGAAATGAAATAAAGTTTTTCCTGTGTTTGAAACAAATAAAATAATTTCCCTGGGAAACTAAGTAATTTATTACTTGGTTACTCAGGGCAACGCCGGGTATTTCTGCTGTCATACAATACATTAAAACTTTGTTACTTTATACTCTCATTAAATTAATTTATTTATATTTGTATAAATGTATTAATTATCTCAATCATTTAAATATGTCCCCCTATAGGTATGCAGACTTTATGCCAAAATAGTCCAGACTGGTTTTCCGGCGACAGAGATGTAGATTGTGGGGGTTAGAATGCTGGCTGAGTGTAAGGAGAATGTTTATTTCTAAATGATTTCCCACTCTCCCTCCACATAAATGAGGGAACGTTTCCTTTACATCCTACTCTACTCAGCCCTACCACATTAGAGTAATTAATATGTATGTGTACATCCCAAACGAGTAATGAGACCTGATGTAAATTTTTATTTTTATACTACCTCTTTTACCATCTGTTTGAAGCATACGCCTATGTAATAATTACACTAATATGTTTGGGTTTAAAAAGGTTATATTTAGATCTTCTAGATCTAGTCATCAGCAGTCTAGTCTATTGCAAGTGTAGCGCTTTAGATCATCCCCAATAGACTTATAAACTTATCAAATTTCCTCGATCACTCTTCGTTTCTCCTCCCAACTTTTGATGTTTATTTTTGTCCATACCTTTTATATCTATTCCTTAAAATCAATTTTGCTCAAATACTTATGTCTAGAAAAAATATATAATAAATAAAATGTATTTTTAATATTAAACTATTTAATTTTCTAATAACATGACCGATTAAGATTATTTTGGTCACATTTAATATAATTTGAAAGTATGTGATATATTTGCGAGTCTAAAAGACTTAAGAGATCGACTTAATTTCAATCTGTCGATCGCGATCTATCACTTGCCGGCCTCTGGTCTAAGGAGTCAGGCAGTATAGCAATATACCAGATTGCAGGTGATGGGGTGTTTAGATTCGAAGCTTGATCGGGTGCACTGAGAGGGGAGAAGCAATATATTCCAAAAGAGATGTATTCATTTGATCTCTCCACGTTAATACGGGTCCATTTCTTCTGAAACTAACATCACCATTCCTAACCCTTAAAATATATCGTTAATAATCTGGATGTTGATAATTTTAATAAAAATATACATAGCAAATAATATTTTATTAGATTTATTTATGTATTTATTTGATGTATATAAAGTGCACTTTCTGAACCGGCTGATTATATTATCACATGATTATGTTCTATGAGCGAGAGTGAAAGCGCCAACCAATTTTGCCAGAATGGTATTTCTACATACCTTTTAGGGTTCTCTTACATGCCACAATCAACATGAGACAGACCTTCCTTTCGAAGGAAGTTGTGCTATGGAATTTTATGGCTCAAAAAAATTCCGTCGACGCTTGCTGTGTTTGAACTCACGAACATCGGGTCCTATGTGAGCACTTTATGTCAAAAACCATCAAGCTCATCATTTTCTTAGAAAATTTAACATTGAGCACTTAATTTCATTTTGTTATAATGCACGTAAAAAGTAATAATTATTGCCTTTTTTATTCGCATATGAAATTCATGTAGGCATATTTTAAACTCACCAAATTTCCCAGAGCGGTCACAGCAACAAATTGCATATAAGCATGTATGAAGGAAAGTACGGCCCCTAACCTTTCCGACGTTAAGTGAAAATTCTTTCTCATAATGAAAGTGCGGTCATCTCGGGAATTAACCTCTTGTCCTCCATAATTCTTCACCCCTTCTACCTTTGCTTACTCCCATTCCTCATCCCATCCCCTCGCTTACGTGAACGGGAACAATACACAATGTGGTGTACACAATATAGTACACTAAGGTAACAGCGTCTGAATTGAACGGTTCACTACTCTTACACAACAACGCCGGGAAACATTTCAGCCTCCAGGTGCAAGAACCACACATCTCGCAACAAGATATTATATTTATTTATTTTGTATTTAAGTTATTTAACCTTCACTTTTTTGAGCCGACTGATTATATAGGCACATACCTACTAACTAACTTAAACAGATACAACATCCAGCCTTCTGGCTGTTAATTCATAACTTTGAAAGAGGAAACCCCAGTTTCTAACCCATAATTTTTTTTACCATGCCTGTAATTGAAACCGGGGCCTTTAACTCAATAGGTAAACACGTTAATGACTGAGCTAAGGCACGATATTTTAATTTGTTTATTGGTGATTTTTAGCGTAAATTTTTATAAACATTCAAATTATATCAGCACACGACTTTCAAACTTCTAACATTACCAATATTTCCAAGGATCTATATATATTTACCCTATTTGAGGGGTCGGGGCAAAAACATGATAGCCTTCATTGATTTAGATGGGATGTTTTCACTACTTAAACGTCTATCAAATCCTGAAATCTATTTATAAAAAATAATTAAGATATTCATGGATATTAGGGATATCCTCAAGGTCTTGACTAACTATAAAAACAACTTGTATTTTAAGTGGTATGCAACCAGAAATCACTGCTGCATTTTTGTCGTCAAATGAGGGTTATTATATTTTCGCCCCGACACCCTCATTTATGGTAGGAAGGTATGTCTGAAAGGCCTTTATTCTTGTCAAAATTCTAATATATAGTAGGATTTTGTTAGTAAAAAGGAACTTCCAAAAAATCCTTCCTACCATAAACAGAGTATATATACCAACAAGTGGCGAGCAAGACACTCTCGTATACAAATAGTCAAATAGTAGGCACATTATCATTCCCCAGTATCGAACCCCGGAGACAAGCTTAGTTTTAAATGAATTCACTATAACATATGCCTGGTTTTTGATGAGTTTTGAAAATAGTGTTGATGTAAACTAATCTGATCTGTTCTAATAAATCTGTAGTTTAAGAATATTAATAATTAGTTTCCTGGAGAGTTAATATAAAATCATATTTTGGAAACTAGCTCTCTTTTCACCCGTTTATGAGTAAAGATCACCTCTCTAGTTGTTGTTAGCACATACCAAGCCTTGTGATTCCAAGTACTTCAATTATTCTCCCACCCATAAATCAATATTTGTAAAACTATTTCTCCCCACATTGTTTGTCGAATGGTCTAAGGCAGTGTGACTTAACTAGCGGCATGCGCGAATATTTATTAATACATTTTTGGATGGTTAATTAACTCTTCTTGATAGTGACATTTGAAAGACTATACTAATCAAAAATACCATTTATATTTAAAATAGCTATTTATTGAGAGTTGTTTGTAGGTCTGTATTTAGTTGGTGGAGTTACTAAATATTTATTTGGTCCGCGGTGCAAACATGTACCAATATTTGTCCTTTGGATTGAAAACGTTAGAATCCCCTGATCCAAGGTATCACACTTGCAATATACTTGACCGTTGGGGACGAGTATATAGAGGTTTGAATACCAGTAGGGTGAACTGAGAGGTTTTTTCTAAATGGTTTGTCACTCTTCCTGTGCGCAAATATGAGCACAGTTTCTCTAAATTTGGCCTTACTCATCCGTACTCCATTAGTGTAATTAATATATATGCATAACCTGAAGCGGTATAAAAACGTGGTGATATATATATGCTAATTACCCGAACCGATAGTCTGATGTAATGGAAAAAACCCAAGCCAAAAGAAGTATTTTTTTCTTGAAAATGATTAAAAGGAAAAATATCAATAAAGGAATTATAAGTAGGGGAAATAGTTTATATAGTAGATGTATAGACTAAGATAATAGATAAAGTGGTCTTGTGGTTTAATGCATCAAACTCACCTCAAAATTGTGTTCCAATGATGGCGAGGCCGAGGTTCGAATCTCAGCTGATTTTTCATGTGGTAATGTTTTATCACTGTTATTATTATTTATTATTATTTAGCACCACGTCTTACTACCCATTCTGGATATACACTGTTTATCACTGTTGATCTCCAATCCTCTATTCATGCGAATATGAGTGCACCTCGTTTTAATTACCAACTCAACACCTACCAATTAGAAATATTTGTTATTAGATTTGACGCTGAACTTAGAAACTAAAGAAATATATGGAGACTAAATTAAGAGAAAGAGAAGATAAAATAAAATTAAGAAGTGAATGCTAAAAAGGAGTTGTAATAATTTTCATTTTAAAATCAAGCTCATAACAATATCTCTCAACGCTCAAAACAAAGTAAATATAGGCCTGCATGTTATTTGGAAAAAAATAATATGATCAAACGATGAACTTGAATGGCTCTGTCACTTATATCTTTAATTCATTTCTAGAGTATAGCTGGTTTAATGGTTCTTTCACTTATATCTTTAATTCATTTTCTAGAGTATAGCTGGTTTAATGGTTATTTCACTTATATCTTTAATTCATTTCTAGAATATAGCTGGTTTTATGGTTCTTTCACTTATATCTTTCATTCATTTCTAGTGTGTAGCTAGTTTAATGATAGAGTACGACTCCATTCTCTTTAACGTGTATTATTGTTAAAAACAAGAGAGTAATTATGTTCGCAGAGTAAACACTACTTAATTATAATCAGTATTTTGTATTTAAATATTCAAAGTTTAGTATCAAAAGTTACGTTTTCTGTATCTATTCTGGCTAAAGCAATATCATAAAGGGTCATTGAAGCATTATGTACGACCCAAACTGTTATTGTTCATTCACGGTAGCGTTATTTTTTTTAAGGCAGTTAAAATTATACTAAAATAACAGTTTCATATCCATCTGTTTTAAAAATGTGATTTTTTTTCTTTGTTTTGAAAAATTATGCAAAACTTTTTCACTTGTTAAAGAGACCAAATATATCAATATATGGATATGGAACAGTTTTTTTTAAATAATTTTTGAACTGTCAAAAAAAAAAGTCTGAATTACTATTAACCCATTCTGTTTTATATTAAAAATTACAGTAAATGCAGATGTAGTACGTATTAGTTGGGTTCAGGTAAGAAGTAGCTTGAAGAAAATATAAATATATTTTTTAAAGTCAACATTAATAACAATTGCAGATAACATGACTTGAGATATAATAATATTGAAAATGTTTTGGTAACTTTTATAATTGTCGACAAAGTTCACTACTATTTAAATCGGACTTTACGTTGAAAGTAGTTATTGGTAGAACTTTTTATTTCTATTGAATATAATTTACCATATATAAACCCTATTTTAATGAGTGTTAAGTTTCGTTGGTACCTTTGGGGATGACCTTGATTGTGCCCAGTGCCGAGTTGCTGTATAGTCCAAACTTTTTACCGTGCAGGCTATCCGTATATTTACACTACTTTCTTTTTATTACCACGTTCAGGTTATACGCATATTATGACCATTACTCTGATAGGTTATGGATAGTAACGAAATAATATTAGAGATAATCTATCCGAATTTGCGTGGAAAGAAAGTGGGAAACTATTTAGGTAAAACCACTCTTAGAAGACTCGACTGGGATTCGACTCTCGATCTCCCCTTTTTCAGCAGACCAGTCAAACATGAGAGTGACGTCTTAAACCATTCACCCATTGAAGCAGGTACTTTTACAAAACTAAGATAGGTGATTAAATCAGACTAATTTTGAGGAAATGTACTCGCATTTGCATGGGGGAGAACTGGGAAAATATTTGAGAAAAAATTATCAGTTCATCGGCAAACCAAACTAGACGAGACTTACGCCTTTGTCCACGTGTTCTCTGGGGAGAAAGCCTGAGTGATGTTAAAACTATTCTAATTGTGTACGGTCTAGCCCCACTATCATATTTATAGGTATTTACAATTTGCAGACCAAAGCTATTCTTTCAGGGCGTTTCACTGTCTGTTGGGGTTAGGGATGTGAAAAAATTATCGATAATTTCCTTTCGATACTAGCATTTTTTACTCGATACTTTTACTGATATTAGTACTCACACTCCAGATCGAAAAAGGCAACATTTTGGTTATCTTATTTCATGCTGGGATTAAATGTTTACTAGAGTGAGATGTGGAGAAAGAACAAATGACACTATTTTTCAATTCTCACTCATTTTTTTGCATGATAAGCGAGAAGCATTCGATCTCTTTTAGCTCATCATTTTAATAGCTGTTCTTTTTCTTTATTTATCAATACAGACTGATGACCCCTTTCTTTAGCAATGAGCACGGTCATCACAAACTAAACAAAAGAAGCTTTTTTTAGCGCTCAATGAACTCATTTAACTTAAGGGTGCCCCAAACAAACTAAAGGAGAAAAGTATGTGTGCGTTGTTTAAGCAAATGAAGCAGGGCATGGCATCAATTCTTATAAATTCTGTCAATAGTTATTAATCTATCTTGATAGAGTATATTCCGTTCACGATAGGTTTTTACCTGGATGACAGTTCTAAAATCATATGTTTATGTTTTGGGTTGCCAACACTTGTAAAAGATCACTGTTTTGTTATAAATGTAAAGATCTTTAATTACTTGTTATATATTACATTTAAAATAACGAAAACTTAAGTTTTCTCATATTATTTCATTTTTTTAAATAATTTCTTTTTATCCAATTCGAAACAATACTTTAAATATAATTAAAAGTACTTATTTTTCGTTTTGGAACGTTACTGATTTTGTGTAATATAGTGCACACATCAATATATTTTATTACAGGCATCGTATTTACTTGGAAAAGAGAAAATTGTTGTCATTTTTCTACATTCAATAAATGATTTTATGATTATTTTATCGTATTTTGAAATATTGAACTGAAAAAAATATTTTCATCAACTGCGTGTCTGCATTATTGTAAAAAACTTGTTAACCGTTATGTTCAATCATATGGTTTAGATTCGTCAGTGGCCATTTTGAAGCTATGTTCGTTATAAGTTTTTGTGAAGTGATGTTAATATTTTTTTAAGGGGAATAAAACTATAAATAAACTTCGTGTCCGACCTCAAATAAATATATAAATAATATTGGCCTAAATTAACTGTGGTTACTATCACATTAATATATTACCATCTGTTTTCATTACAATGAACCAAAGTGATAGATGTCAGCTAATAGCGTAGTGATATATTAGGGATTACTTCCAGTAACATTTTGAGCTGTCATCCAGGTAAACTTAGCTCATGAATGCCTTATATATACACAACGAATGTAGTTTAAAAAATGGCAACTCCCAGAAGTGAATAATTATGGAAGGTTTTTAAGAAGTTGGATAGCGAAAGAGCATATTATAAAATTTATTTTAAAATATTAAAAACCATTAAAATTTTCACTGTTTAATTAAATAAATATAGTTAAATGTAGTTTAAAAAATGGCAACTCCCAGAAGTAAATAATTATGGAAGGTTTTTAAGAAGTTGGATAGCGAAAAAGCATATTATAAAATTTATTTTAAAATATTAAAAACCATTAAAATTTTCAGTGTTTAATTAAATATCAAAATACAATTATGATGCAAAAGTTGAAATTATTATTTGATTTAAAAAAATTGTCCAGACTAAAATTTCGATACCTATACTTACTGTTATCCATACTTTTCTTTCGATTCTAGTACGGCATCGATATTTTTCTTCCGATACTTTTAATAAGTACATTATCGATACTTTT
Source organism: Timema monikensis (assembly GCA_902151445.1). Taxonomy (NCBI): domain Eukaryota; kingdom Metazoa; phylum Arthropoda; class Insecta; order Phasmatodea; family Timematidae; genus Timema; species Timema monikensis. Next base: position 11,345 of record CABFVZ010000536.1, read on the forward strand.
AATAAGAAAAAAAACCTCAAATATCATTTGCAATACAAATAGCATGCTCGATTCCCACGCTAAACGTAATACTTCACCAGTGGATAGTTTTACATAGTTTCACACGAATATTCCATTTCCACAGTTTAGTTGATATATGGAGCTTTAAGAACTTATCAGTTTTAAGAGTTGCAGATAATAATTACTTGTATATCGTCTGATTTATATTATATCCATCATCCTAACCGCCTTACACAGATCATCCTCTCGAAGGAACAGCCCTGCACATACAATCCAAGTGAAAAAACAGCCTCGCAAATAACCACTCCTTCAAGCGGCAACAAAAGACAACACAAAACCCATAATCAAGGCTAACCGTGAAATACCAATATGGAAGCCAAATACAGTGTTACAAGTATAGTATCCCAATATAGGCATATTTATTCATAATCAATTCAACAGTTTAACACATGATTTGGTGGCCGCATGATCTAAGGCGTCACTCTCGTATTATACTAGACTGCCAATAACAAGAATATCGGGGCTCAAATCTCGGTCAGTTGTATTGAGGGTGGTTTTTCCAAAAAGGTTTTACCCTCTCCCTCTACGCAAATGTAGATACACCTCCTCTGAATTCAACTTTTCCCATCCTTAACTCACTAGCGTAATAAGTACATATGCGTACAACCTGAACATATTGTAAGACGTGGTGCTAAAAAAACACACATAAAACAGATTAACGAACTTGTAGTGACTTCTCATCGAACACGAATACAGCTCACAGTTTGTTTTACTAGCTCCAAAACAAGGATAATTTGAAGACTTTTTGACAAAGAGTATCCGAACAATATTGCAACAAATGATACAAAGTTGTGTAGAATCGTCTTTAACTACAGTACAATTTCTACAGGATATTTGCTGATAGCTAGGCAAGCTATTAGCTCTACTTTCACGTAATCATTTGCTAGATTATGTTATCTTAAATTACTGTCACTTTTGGCAGATATTATCAATACCTATAAAATAACGCTAATGATGTATTGGAATGCTATCAATTTTAGCCACAAACAGGTACGTTTGTATTGTACTAAAGTGCCTTCCTATGTAAATTGGACTGTAGTAGCCCATTTCAGATGAAGTAATTTTAAATTGTGTAAGGATAATCTAACCTACTACAATTTTAAAGAATTAAAAAAAATAGAATAAAAACAAAAAATATATATTAGACGTCTCTGAATAGCTGTAAACGCTTCAAAAATACCACAACTTTTCAAATTGATTGTTTGTGGGCTCAAACGCAGCCGGGGTTGACGGATTTTTCTTTAGTGATAAAAGTCCGTAGCACAACTTTCTTCGGAGAGGAAGTAAAGCCGTTGCTCCCACGTAGATTGTATCAAATAAAAGAAGTCCAGAAGTTATGTTAAAATACCTTCCCCGGCAAAATTGGTAGGCCCTTGCGCTCTCGCTAATAGAAATTCTCGTGTGCTGATATAATCAGTCGGTTCAGAGAGTGCATGTTAACTACCTAAAATAAATAAATAACTAATAATAATTTGATATTTTAAGTGTATTATTATTGAAACATTTAACATAAACGTATTGACTTTTCAACCTAATGATAATACGTGTATGGTTGGAAAGTTGAGTCAAACTTCCTTGAAACTTACCTGAAAGTAGAAGGAAGAACCGCTATCAGAAAAACCAATTATTTCAGTTGATATGAATTGAATCTCGTCTTTTAGAGTGTCAGCGTCTCACGCGTGGCTCAAAACTTTGCTGCTGTCAATCGTTTTACTCAAACAAGTGTTTATTTAAACTTTTATAACATTTACAGAAGATCACTGAGCATTGGTTGGAGGCAGATAATATACACTAACAAAACCACAAACAATAAGGAACAAGTAATCTTTTTTTCAAGCAATCAAGTTTATTTTAGTAAGAAAATCTTGATCCTATAGTCACCCCGGAAAATAGCTACTCCATTCAGTTTGACTTATTTGTGCAGAAATCCAAGAGCCACATCTTTCACAACAGAGAAAATGAATGCTATATGTGCTTTTGGCCTGTAGTAACACTGATAGGTGTCGCAGAACCACGACGTTTTCAATTAAAGACGACACCTCGCTCCTAATTTCTTCCTGCCATCTGGTTCTTTACAACACCCCTCTGCACCAAAGTACTAGCTTGTCACAAGACGTGTTTGCATTTCTCTTTATAAACTCTCAGATCCTTTCTTGTAGAGTTCCTCGTTAAATCATCTTACCTTTTATTGCTGAATAAAGGAAGACTTGTGGAATTATTAACACGCCTTGTTTATTGTTAGTTTGTTCAAGTGCTCTTTTTAATGAACTAGGAGATGGTACAGCTGGGAAAAATAAATTATCCTTACATCTCCACAAAAAACATTAAAATTTTATCAGCAAAATATTTGTTTAACCCTACCAGTGGGTCTTTTCAAATTGATATATTTCGTTATTTATAGTAAAATAAGAAAAATGGACTACGTATAATTATTATTTATAATATTTAGCACCGCGTCTTACTACCCATTCGGGTTATACGCTTTAAGTACGAATTACGCTAATGGATTAGGAATTGGGAAGGTTTAATTAGAGGAATTGAACCTGCATTTGCGTGGAGGTAGAGTGGAAAACCATTTAGGAAAAGCCACCCCCAGTTCACCCGACTGAGATTCGAACCTCGATCTCCCCGTCCTCAGCAGTCGAGCTTAACACGACAAGCGCGTTAGCCAACTACGCCACCGAGGCGGGTACTACGTATAATTGTTTGGAGTACCTGGCGTTAGAGTGTATAGTTTAAAGGTTATAAAAGACAATAGGTTTAAATCCAAAGAAAATATCTAGAAACGAGTTTTTTAAAGAACATTTTAAGTGATTGGAAATAGCATAATACTTTAAAGTCTTGGATAATTTATTATAATGTAATTTTAAAATTAGTATAATATTGCCATTATGTGCATTGCTAGTTTATAAAACCAGTTTATAGCTTAGTTTTAACCAAATTACGTGTGAAAATAAAGCTTAAGGAAGCCCTTCTTACATACTATGTGGTTTTGTATTCTTGTGTATTTGTTACAGCGCCATCGTGTTATTATCAATAACTTTTTATTTATTAGAAAATCATTTAAAATGACTGCCTATTGTTGTTTTGAGTTGTGTTACCTATAAATAAATGGCTATAAAATGTAAACCAAATAGTTTGATTTAAATCAAATATGAAGAAGCAAGATAACCAAGAAAATATTTAGTCTTTGCAATATCCTCTTATTTTTAAAAAAAGACATAATTTATTACAATGTCATAAACAGTGCTATAAGATGTATTGATATATTTTCTCAGTATTTAATTTATATTAAAATTAAAGGCGAAAATTGAGCTCATCTACTGAAGTTCGTCTGCTGAAACTTTGCTCTTACGATGGATTTGATTGGACTACGTTCTAGTTTGTTTACGTTATAGTACGTGACGAATTGATTTTAGAATACTTAAATATCTTAAGAATTATTAAGACAAAACTTACACTAAGAATACTCTACCTGGTGGTCAATTGGTATAAGGCATCTAATTCACAAATATACTTAATTGTCAGTGAAGGAGAGATCAGGTTTCGAATCTCGTTCAGGTGCATTGGATTGGAAAGTTATTTATCACTCTTGTTTTTACATTTTATTTTCACGCCAATGCAGGTGTATTTCATCTAAGTTATTCTCTTTATAAAAATCACTAATATTAAGCCATTATAAACTATGGTACTAAACGTATTAATATAAAATCTTACATCAGATTGCTATAACAAAACAATAAACAGGGTTAAAAAAATGGATCCCACTAAATTTCGAACCAAGGGTACCTTAAATGTTCTTCAATCTTCCCTTCCACTTCACCTCGGGATGATCCTATCGAGTTATATATATATATAGCACCGCGTCTTACTACCCGTTTGGGTTATACGCCTATTTACTAATTACGATAATAGGTTAGAAATGAGGAGGATTTAATTTAGAGGAAATATACCCAAACTTTTGTAGAAGAAAGTCGAAAATCATTTAGGAAAAACACCTTCAGTACACCCGACCAATATCGAACCAAAATCCCCCCGTCATCGGCAGTCTAGTCTATTGCGAGAATTACGGCCTAGACCATGCGGCCACCGAAGCGGATTCAAACAACATTGTAGCCCTCGGACTATTCTTGAGTTGTGTGAATGTCCGGGGACTCTCCCTCCAACCAAGAAACACATTCGTTCGACGCAACGTCACACGCGGCTCTCACCAGGGAATAGGCCTGGAAATTGATTCCACGCTCCTTTCATACAGTCTATCTAGATATCCTGAAACCCTCTGGGCAGTCTTGGACGAGTTACAACCGGATACCAGCCCAGTGGGCACGAGGACAACGGCGTCAATATGGACCTGTTTGGTTTTCTGGTGACTAGAAGGTCAGGGTTTTAATTCCGACTGGGTATATAAAGTTTCTTATAATAAGTGGTTTCACACTATTAATTCACGTAAATATTATTCAAAATGGGATCAAGTATCTTGCATATAGGTTAATATATAACTTAGAATTTTTTTTAAATTATTATTCATGCTAAATAGGTAGTAGTGTCGCCATTCTGCCCAACATGCAGGTATGGCTGAGTTGGATGGGTAAGCAGCGGAAAAAACTGTAGGGCTCGTTTTGATCATGTTTATGGAAATAAATTAATTACTATAAGATTGTATAAATAAATGTGGTGTAGATTTTTAGAACAGGTTGAAAGAGTTTAGCAGTTCCGCGTCCTGACTTATCTTCAGGGTTATGGCTCTTACTGGTGTTGAACACATGGCCGCCCGGTGTTGCGCGCCTGTTACATAACTCAGACTCTTAATATGGTTTGGAGCTTTCTCCTACTTACTGAAAAGGGACTTAAGCTGTAGGATAATCTCCTCACAACTCACTGTAACGCGGTGGCTGAGTGTGTAAACCACTTCGAAGTAGTCCCTTAACAACTGGCGTCCTTTCCGGCCCCCCTCTCCTGAAAAGATCTAAAACTCACTGTTATATACCAAAAAAGTAGGGTATTTTCCCTGAGTTACTGCTTATGTCAATACTTTATATCATGCTAATTGGCAAAACAATCTCTGTTTTGAAAACATGGCCTGGTACTTGGACGAAACTGCTGATTTAGAACAATTGTAAGTACGATTTTTCAGGTTTACATCATCCTTGCTTGCTCTAGATTACCAAAGGCTACCTAAGACAGTAGAAATAAATGTTTCGAAAATATAATTATATTTTTCTTGTCCACATTTATAGTTTCACTATATTATTTTGTAATTTGTATTGTTATTATCAATCGAAAATGACAGTTACAGACCATATGATTTGTTGGAATATATGAAAATTGTTTTAGTAATTTTTAAAGGCCGTTCTCAATGCCAAAATCCTACTATATACCAATCACCTCTTTTAGTGCGTGTGTGTGTGCACCACGTTTATAACCCGTTTGGGCTATCTTCATATTAACGCTAATGGGTGGAACGAAGAAGGTAAAAATAGGAGGAAATGTACCAGAAATTTTAGGAGAGAGAGGAAGAAATAATTTAATAAAAAAAATGTTTATGCATTATTAATCTTATTAGTAGTAGTTTGGTGGGGTGAGAAACCAAATCTTTTGATTTAAAATAAATGTTCTCGGGCTTTGGCCACTTTGAGGAAATAAAAGCGTCCGAAGTTTTTTGCCGTTACTATAGCCATTATCTGGGATATGTGTTGAAACAAGCCTTCAAAACATAATACTTAATATAAATGTTTAAATAGTACTTTAAATTGATATAAGCAATAATGATGTTCTTTACTCATGATGCACAGAATGTTTCCAATAATATGTGATAAAAAAAATTAGCTAGCTTAAAGTCACGGAGTTGAAAATCAAAATTATTGTCTGTTTGTATTTTAATTTCTTGTAAAATACTTTCTATTAAAAAAAATGACAACTGAATATTTAAGAAAAAAATAAACTGTGAATTCTAACGTACAGTGATGTAAATAAGACTTAGGAATAAATTGTATGAACGTTGGTTTGGTATCAACGCGCCTACAAGTATTTTAGATAGATGGACATACTCTAATTTCTTAAGGAAAGCATTCTCCTTTGTGATTCTTAGAATGGTGTCAGATTTGGTAGGTAGCAGAGAAGTTAGTTTAGTTAATTTTGTTGACCTCTGTATTCTTTGTGGGTTCAAACCCAGCCGGGGTTGATGGATTTTTCTTGAGCGATAGAAATCCGTAACTCAACTTCCACCCTAGTTGAAGTAAAGCCATCGGTCTCATGGCGATTGTGGAATTGAAGTAGTACCCTGGAAAATACGTATGTGACGATACTTTTCCCGGAAAAATATGTAAACCCTTTCGTTCTCATTCATATACATTATCATTTGTTTATGTAATCAGACAGTTCATCAAGTGCATGTTAAATATTTCAAACAAATAAATAAATATGGTTGATTTTACTAAATGTTTACCAAATTTTGTCTAGACTGAATACATTTTTCAAAATTTGTACTTCAATCAACATTAATAGACAATTTAATAACAGTAAAATAATACGTTATATATTTTGGTTTTTAATTAGTACTTTCAACACTAGGAGTATTTACGACTTAATAGGATTATGGTGATAAAATAGAGAAGATGCACCTGCATAAGCTAAAAGATAGGATGGAAAAAATGCATATATAAAATCATCCCTAAAGTACCCGGTGGTAATTCGAGCCTTGACTACCCCATCGATGAGGACAGAATTCGATGTGAATAGACTGCTCTCTCACCCCCGGGGGTACACATGCAGTGCATATTCATTACCTCTATTTCACCAGTATCTACAGTTAATGTTTTTTTTAGTGAAATTTAATCAACGTCTAGTTTTATTTTTAGCAGTGGTTTAAATTAATCAAATCAGACTCATTAAAAAATGGTGGTTTGATATAAATAAAACTCTAACAGAGTCATGATAACCATTCGCTATATCGTTATTATAAAGTAATGGCATGACCGAAAGACCAACTTTGTAACCTAAACGTAGCGTTCCAAACTGAGACAAATGGTTTGAGATTTGATAAGATCGCTTCTGACTGACTGCTTCTAAGCAGCTGTTGCTGGGTGACCTATTCTCAAAGTGTATTCGCTCTTAGCAAAACCCGTAAGTAACCCCTTGATATTTGAAGTAGAAAATATATTTTTGGACGTGTGTTTCTTCGTACTTATTAATGCCACTGCGTTAAATTTAGTGATCTACCCAAATTAACAACTGACAAACTTACTAACTTACTATAGAGAAAGAGATGTTAAAAAATATGTGTTTTGTTTCTCTTGGGAATCGACACTGGGATTCATCGTTAAGTAAGTAAACAACTTACCGATTTAGGTAGGGCTACTGATGAGTAACTGTAGGTTGTTTTTTTACCAAACAATGTCAAGTTATTATCCACCCAGACCAGAAACTAATTATAACAATTAAACTTCAAAAAGTAAGTTATTAACTATATAATGTACTAGGACTACATATTGAAAATTTGATGTCGTACAACCATAATTGCAAACAACAAATGTGAAACATAATTACATTATTTACATTAATTAGATATTTGCTGAAGTGACTTAATTAATTGTTACCTTTTAATATTTAGCTTAATACTTGATATATTTAAATATATGAATTAGAAATGGAGCGACACTAACACCGCTCGTGTTCCACGTTTTAAATCATATGCACGTTTAACTAAGGATGTGATCATCATCATCATCATCATCATGAACAGCTTCCAGCCATTGACTGGATCTGTTCGGAACATAAGCCTGTCCAACTCTCCCTGTCCTCCCACCACCTATTTCCCTCAACGGATGTGATGATTATTTTTAATTTAATGTTACTGCCATATAAGTGACTTAATTACATTATTTAACAGTACTAATTATATAGGTATATAATTTATACCCTATACATGGTAGGAGAGGTCGTAAGTGACAACTAGCAGAAGGTTCTTTATTACAAACATTGGATGAAAGTCATTAATATCAACCTATGTGGAAATCATTATTATTTGTTTAATAATACTATATTATCAATAAAAAGTGCTATCAGATGATTCTAATAGTATTTTCAGCCAATGTTTGAAAAAAAATAGAGCCTTCTCCTAGCTGTAGCTTACCTATACTCCTACCTGGATGAGCTATATCTAACTTAAACCACGTGGTTGTAATCGTAGAGAGGGATGAAACCTGTAATCTCGCGGAAACTCATCTTTGTCCGGGCCGGCTCTACAGTACAGTGTTGTCGGTTCAAGTTGGTGTGCACGCTACTAGGTTGGTCGAGCCTACGTCAATAGTAAGCTCAAGTAATATAAACCGGAGAACAAAATATAATCTACAGTAAATGATAATTTGACAAACACTTTATATCCAGCCCATATTGCGAGTTCCAAAAACCTAATAAAATATTGTAAATAAAGGCGAGAGTTGATCAATGATCTCAAGAAAATAGAGGATAATGGCACATTAAATACTAGAATAAGTAAAGTCATATACACATTTTACAGTAGGCTATAAATACCTGTTTAGTCTCAAACAACTAAAATGTAATCAAGGTAAACAAGTTGAGTAAATACAATAACGAAGGATACGCATGAACCCTTCTAAAAGATCATATATTTTTGAACCTTTCGAGCCTTGATCTCACCATCCTCAGCAGTTTAGTCTACTACAAGAGTAGCGCTCTAAGCCATGCGGCCACCAAAGCGGGTAATATTATATTCGCTGATTCACCGCACGATTCTGGACTGAGTGTGTTGCGGTACAGTAACCTAATGAATTTCGGCGTTCTCTTTGTAACGCGTGATATGCGACATTTGCAACGTTGTTGGGTGTACAGTGCACTCTTAGAAGCCATTTCATTAAAATCAAATGTCCTGTGGCCCACGCACTGGGGAAGTTGTAGTTAATTTTGTAATTTTTAAGGGTTTACCTTAAAGTTAATCTTAAACGCTTACGCCAGTGCTGTAGATGTGATGCCTTTATTAAAATTTCAGGGCCAGTCTTAATCTGGAGCATAACGAAATGAAACGAAGCGCACCCATCGTCCAAAATGGGGATGTTTTTACCAGAGAATGCTTTTCCTCCCTCTCTCCCGGAGAGGGACGATGCGTTTCCTCTATGTTAGCTTTATTTATCCTGATCATTGTGATCCCTGTGTTGTCCGTACTAACAATATAATATGCAGCCGTTTAGGCTTGAGCTAAAGCTTCATGTATGTGGCAGATAAGTTATGGTCCATATATATACAAGAAAGAGGTTGAGCGAGGGGAAGCGGAGTAGAAAGTGAGTTGATTTGCAGCAAAGTAGATATCAACTCACCTTTGACTCGACTTCATCGTCTTCTTTCCCCCCCTCCAACCCCCCTCAACCTCGTTTTTGCATACTGTCCATGTCGCTGACTATCCCACTAAAAGAAATACATTTCATTAAAACCGTGTTCACAAGAGAGGGAATTAGATCTAAATCTATGTCTATGGAAAGAGGCATTAAGTTATTGGCCTGGCCATGCCTTAGTTGGTAACACGTTGTATTGGCGTCACTCACTGGTGGCATTGACTCAAGATATCTAATGTTGTTATTATTATTATTATTATTATTATTATTATTATTATTATTATTATTATTATCCACGTATTACTACTACCTGTTAGGGATGTAGTCTACATTAATTAAATATATAGTAATTACGCTATTTTAGTGGAGATTAGAAAAGAAAATTTTGCTATAACTAGATCATATTTGTGTAGACGAAGAGTGGGAAATTGTTTTGAAAAATAAAACATCTCCATATACCCGGGATTCAGAACACGACCTCTCCAAACACTGGACTAAATGAGTTTGACATTTAGACTGTTGGGTCCGAGTACTATTGATAACGGTGGCGCATGTTTCAGACTGAACACTAGATATACACCACGCACGTGCACCAACCTTTTCTACTAGAAACACGTGACGCACGCAAGGCAGTGACGTACATTACAGCCGCCGATTTTAACTCCCGGACTCAAATGGGTTTTTTATTGAGAAATTTGACACTTGCTATCTGGAAACATGATATAACAACATAGGTCTTTAAAGATAGCTTGATTCAAGTCCACCCGCATCGGTGGTCACATGGTCTAACGCGTCACTTTCATGTTAGAGTGCTTTATCGAATATTGAGAAAGCGGGCCTAAGACACCGGTTTGGTGTGCTAAGGTGTTTTGTCCCTAAATGGTTTGCACTTTATATCCACGCAAATGCGGGTAGATTTCTTATAAAAGTCTCTATTCCAAATCCTTATTATTATTATTAGCACCGCGTCTTACTACCCGTTCGGGTTATACGCACTTACGCTAATGTGTAATGGTAGGGTGATTATGAGATTAAATGGAGGACCTACAGTTTAACGTGGAATCCGAACCACGGTGGAGGTCTGGCATTTCCCACATTCACAAGCTGTCTTGTCAGAGGTGAAGGAAGGGTTTGGTAATCAGATAAATTTGTGCCGGGACCGAGGTTTGAACCCCGGACCCCAGCACAGAAGTCTGACACCTTACCTCTAGACCACCAGGTCACCCAAATCCTTATTCAACTAGTATTAATATACACGAGTAACCCTAACTAGGGATGTGGTATCCAAAGAAAAGTATCGATAACAGTAAGTATAGGTATCGAAATTTTAGTCTGGACAATTTTTTTTATCTAATAATAATTTCAACTTTTGCATCATAATTGTATTTTCATATTTAATTAAACACTGAAAATTTTTAGTGGTTTTTAATATTTTAGAACAAATTCTATATAATATGCCTTTTCGCTATCCTACTTCTTAAGGGCTAACTTCTCAGGATTACAATCGTATAATTATTCTATGATGATAAATTATACATTCCGGAGAAATGGTTAACTGAGAAGGAGACATTATTTTGGTGATACCAACAAATAATTAATTCGTCTTACATCAACAACAGTTGTCCAGAAGTCTTGGGGGAATTGCCTGATCCTATCTTAGAATAGAGTTTAGGTGACCTATCACTTCAGTATACCAAGTTTATAGTTTGTCCTTCCCATTGGTGCGACCCGGTAAAGTAACATGGTTATTTTTTTCTGTCATAATATTGGATGTAATATGTTATAAAATACAGGTCCTATCATTTGAATGTAATCACATTTTAAACGATTGTTGTGTGTTTTGGTGCACTTATACTTGGTCCTATAGATCGGGTAAGCCATTTAAATAACTAACATTTTCTTTGTAGTATAACAAGGTTATATCAATTTGATTGTATTATTATTATTATTATTATTATTAACGCGTCTTACTACCCATTCGGGTTACACGCGCGTACGCTAATGTGTAATGGTAGGGTGATTGTGAGATGAAATGGAGGACCTACAGTTTAACGTGTGATCCGAACCACGGTGGCGGCCTGGCATTCCCCACATTCACAAGATGTCTTGTCAGAGGTGTAGGAAGGGTTTGGAAATCAGATAAATCTGTGCCGGGACCGAGGATTGAACCCCGGCCGCCAGCACAGAAGTCTGACACCTTACCCCTAGACCACCAGGTCACCTTTGATCGTTATTTCTTTTACTATATAAATATGTGTTATATTATGTTACTAAATGCAAGACATATAGTACTTGTTGCATTCAGTGAGAATTTCTAAATGAAATTGTTGTGGGATGTATTACCCCTGTATTTAGTCTTTCAGACAGGGTACAGCGATTCCCAAAACTATTATTTTTTAATATAAATGGTTATGGTATATTTTGTTTCTTTATTGATAACAATTTAAGTATTTAGTCTGTTTTGATCTCCCCTCCCCCTTCCAATCTTTCCGGCCATCTGTTTCGCCAGAGTAAACCAACCAGGGGTCTTGAGATGGGATAACTACTCTCAAAGAGTCTATAAAATGTTTGCCAGAATTTGACCTAACCAATAAAATATTTTTATTTAAATCATTATTTTGTTATTTTCACTAGAGCGGGCTTGGGTTTTACATACTGAGTCTCAGATTCCCTGGTATGATCGTAAAATTAATCGTCTATTAAATTGGTACTTTCCCTTTTATATTAATTAATTAACAGTTAAGGACTGGCTGCTATGTCTGTTTTATATTAATTAATTAACAGTTAAGGACGGGCTGCTATGTCTGTTTTATATTAATTAATTAACAGTTAAGGACGGGCTGCTATGTCTGTTTTATATTCATTAATTAACAGTTAAAGACTGTCTGCTATGTCTGTTTTGTATTATTTAATTAACAGTTAAGGACTGGCTGCTATGTCTGTTTTATATTAATTAATTAACAGTTAAGGACTGGGTTCTATGTCTGTTTTATATTAATTAATTAACAGTTAAGGACGGGCTGCTATGTCTGCTTTATATTAATTAATTAACAGTTAAGGACTGGCTGCTATGTCTGTTTTATATTAATTAATTAACAGTTAAGGACTGGCTGCTATGTCTGTTTTATATTAAGATAATTAACAGTTAAGTACTGGGTGATATGTCTGTTTTATATTAATTAATTAATAGTTATGTACTGGGTTCTATGTCTGTTTTATATTAATTAATTAACAGTTAAGGGCTGTCTGCTATGTCTGTTTTATATTAATTAATTAACATTTAAGGACTGGCTGCTATGTTTGTTTTATATTAATTAATTAACAGTTAAGAACTGGCTGCTATGTCTGTTTTATATTAATTAATTAACATTTAAGGACTGGCTGCTATGTCTGTTTTATATTAATTAATTAACATTTAAGGACTGGCTGCTATGTCTGTTTTATATTAATTAATTAACAGTTAAGTACTGGCTGCTATGTCTGTTTTATATTAAGATAATTTGTAACTAGGTAGTAATGTATTGATATGAAAGTTTGATTCAGAAAATGCACGTTACAAATTCATAATATAAAAATATTTGTTTAATCAGCACCTTTGAAAATTATTAAGCTGTAAACTACAGAGGTATTATACCTTCAGAAAACAAGAGAAAGTGTGTGTTATAAACTCTCAAAATTTGTGGAACTCATCCCAATATTTTTATTATATATAGGGCTAGTTTATATTGTACCATAATAAAATTGTGTTTCATAAAATGATTTGAAGTTGAATATTTTCACGCTTTGAACGCTGACTTGCATCGGTGGTTATGCGAATTAAATGTCAGTTTCATCTAGTTTGGTTTGTCAGTGATGAGGAAAGTTGGAATTAGAATACCAGCCGGGTGTACTGAGGGTTATTTTCCCTAGTTGATTTTCTACTTCTCCTCCTTGCGAATACGGGTTTGTTTCATCTAAATTCTACCTTCCTCAACCTTACCATACTATCGTAATTAAAATTAATACAGCCCGTACAGGAAATAAGACGCCGTGGAAAAAATAAACATATTGGTACACTCTAGTTACAATACCTCAGTACTTTTAGCCGTGATTCAAAGCTCGACTTTTCGGTCATCAGTTAGTTGGACAAGATAGCACCCAAACCCATCGATGCGTGCTGGTCTTTACTCTTGATTGTCACTTTCAGGGTAGATCGAGTTGGAAAAAAGGTTTGTTGCCGGAGTTTAACAGTCTGAGCCATATATATGGTTATGTTAATTATTCAGGTCGCTACACAGTGGTGTTGTGTGGAAGGCTGATTGGTTTATACGCGTGGGAACAAACAGTGAATAAATTGAGATCCAAACGGCGGGAGTAAAAACCTACGGAAGTCAAATTTTCCGCAACAGAAATACAAGAATAAATTAAACTCCTTTGAGAATTAACAGCAACCGTTGGTAAGCTTTTGTGGCATGATACTTTTGTTGTTGTCGTGAATTGTCTCATTGGTTTAAGAACACGTATTGGTATACGAAAAACAAAAGAAAGCTAAACAAAAAGCCATAGTTTAGTTATAAAAAAATTATTTTGCTTTATGTTCTATTGCTTTTATTAGCTAGTTTTCTTTGTACTTCAAAACAAAGATAAATTACAAACAATAATAGACCACACTTACACACACACACTTATTAATTATATTTTAGTTCATATGTTTTAGTTATAATTCCGACTAACATTCTTAAACTTAACCTGAGGGAACAAGAAGATGAGAGGTAAACTTCAAGGAATAGCATTAGCATATTTTTATGGGGTGGTTTACAAACCCTATGTGTATAAGCCAGCTTCAGCATAGCCGGATGGTATCGAAACATGCCCTTCCTAGTCAATCGTGCGTAGCATCCGTGTGACCAACCCTTCCAACAACCATGTACCAGTGGTAGCGCGGTCTAAGCCGTCATTTTCGCAATATACTGGATTGCCGATTAAGAAGAGGTTAGGTTTAAAATTATGGTCGGGTATACCGAGTGTGGTTTTTTGCTAAAAGATTTTCCACTTTCCTTCTACGAAAATGTGGTTAAATTTCCAATAAGTTATACTTTTCTCAACATTATCTCACTAGTGTTAATTTTGCACTGCCCAAACAGGTAGTAAAATGCGATGAAAAAAACTGGTTCATATAAACATGCTACTCTTGACTAAAACTAATTCATAAACAATTAAAAGATTAGTTAATAGATTTACGAAACACATACATGGTACACCTGGTCAGAATCAAATACCTGTATTCTGCAGGGTCAAGTGTACCTGACCATCTCTTTGGATAAATTATAAACTTTACTTAGTAGAAGCACTGATACAGTATCAAATAAATTTGAAGTAATTACTCAATAAGTTGCACAGAGTAAATTGGAGACTTTGGATGGCTAAGCGGCGACAGCTGTAAATAATATCCGTTGATAAAAAAAAAACCTTAGTAATAATATGCCAGCACATAGTCAAGGATAATCAAGCAACCAGCCTAGCCGAATCAGGAGTATGTGGTTAAATCCCAACCAGTTAAACTTGCTTTCCACCCTAAATAATTTATTCAGTCTTATCCCAGTGGGAAAGCTGGTTCAGTTTATTAGGACTATCCTCATTCTGTTACCTTAGATTAAATAATTTAAACCGTTGATAGTCAGAGTACTGTCACTAGCCAATTGGAGTTAGCGATACACATGAGTTAAATCGAAATAGTGTGTTGGTTAAATTCACTATCTTGATATTTTACTGAGGAATCAATAAAATATGTATTTGATTATTACATATGTTGTGTCTTTTCGTGGTTCTATGCTTTTCCGCTGTGGGGGATGACTGTTTAAATCGATTTACAATTGTAAAAAAAATATATATATTTTAATGTTCCTATATGTAAAATTATACTTTTATTTACTTAACTGATATTTACATTCTCAACATATATGAGTGAATTTAAAAATAATCCGTAATAAAGTGATATTAATTAAGATAATTAGCTAAATAAATTATTGATTCATGTTCAAACCTACTTAAATAAAGAGATAAAATATCAATACGATACTGTATGAACTATCTATATAAAGAGAGTAAAAAGTTTACTTATCTTCCTAACATTATTTATTTCCGTTTATATGAACGAACTTTGTATTGATAGAGTTGTAGGATGAGGAATGTTACCGATACAGAAAGAAACGTTACAGTGAAACGCCTGAAAAAAGAAAATGTCTGAGGAAACGGTTTGATCTGGATAGTGGGAGGAGTGAATAAAAAAAACATCTACTGTCGGGACAAAGCGCCTTCAATGGAAGGCAGAAAATTGGTTAATCCTCTTTGGACTTCGTCTCAAGTAAACTACAACTGCCAACATCACAAACTTCTTTTTTCCGGGAGTTTAGGGAGGATTTGTGGAGGAATACAAATTAATCCTTATGAAATGCTTCGTATTCTTGAAGTTACCCTAACTAAAGTTTGGTAGAAGTGTTATTTTAACAACACTTTTTTTGATTATATGTAGTACAGTTTATTATATTATTATAGTTGATGTACAATACATTCACCCCGAAAGATAGCAGTATAATATTGATGGATTACATGATGGCTATCTTATAAGCTACACCATTTTGTAATCCATCAAGGTAAGAACCTTTCAAAGTAAGCGAAATGTAAACTTTTTACTCATTCATTCCAGTCCGTACAGTATGATGACTGTTAATCCCATTTTTGAATTAGTTAGCGGATATAAACCAACGTTCGCACACATAGCTACTTGTCACAATTCAGATATTACTTTTTCTTTAACTCTTTAGCGAACACCCTCGGACCCACCCCTCCTTACCAAAAGCATTGAAAGCGTTGAGTTACATCTTAACTGATCTTGACACGTCGTGTAATAAAACAAAATTAAACCAACCTCAAATAAACATAAAATAAAACTATTCTACTTTAATGTTCAAGGTATTAAATTGTAAACCCAAAGGGTAAAGACTAGTGGGAAGACCCAGACGTAGATGGGAGGATAACATTTGGATAGACTTGAGAGATATAGGGGGTTGTAAGTTAGACTGGAGGATTAGCTAAAGATAGATATAGGCTGTAATGAGATAGACTGGATAAAATTAGCTCAAGATAGGTATAGGGTGTAATGTGATAGACTGGATAAAATTAGCTCAAGATAGGTATAGGGTGTAATGTGATAGACTGGATAATATTAGCTCATGATAGGTATAGGGTGTAATGTGATAGACTGGATAAAATTAGCTCAAGATAGGTATAGGGTGTAATGTGAAAGACTGGATAAAATTAACTCAAGATAGGTATAGGCTGTAATGTGATAGACTGGATAAAATTAGCTCAAGATAGGTATAGGCTGTAATGTGATAGACTGGATAAAATTAGCTCAAGATAGGTATAGGCTGTAATGTGATAGACTGGATAAAATTAGCTCAAGATAGGTATAGGCTGTAATGTGATAGACTGGATAAAATTAGCTCAAGATAGGTATAGGCTGTAATGTGATAGACTGGATAAAATTAGCTCAAGATAGGTATAGGCTGTAATGTGATAGACTGGATAAAATTAGCTCAAGATAGGTATAGGCTGTAATGTGATAGACTGGATAAAATTAGCTCAAGATAGGTATAGGCTGTAATGTGATAGACTGGATAAAATTAGCTCAAGATAGGTATAGGCTGTAATGTGATAGACTGGATAAAATTAGCTCAAGATAGGTATAGGCTGTAATGTGATAGACTGGATAAAATTAGCTCAAGATAGGTATAGGCTGTAATGTGATAGACTGGATAAAATTAGCTCAAGATAGGTATAGGCTGTAATGTGATAGACTGGATAAAATTAGCTCAAGATAGGTATAGGCTGTAATGTGATAGACTGGATAAAATTAGCTCAAGATAGGTATAGGCTGTAATGTGATAGACTGGATAAAATTAGCTCAAGATAGGTATAGGCTGTAATGTGATAGACTGGATAAAATTAGCTCAAGATAGGTATAGGCTGTAATGTGATAGACTGGATAAAATTAGCTCAAGATAGGTATAGGCTGTAATGTGATAGACTGGATAAAATTAGCTCAAGATAGGTATAGGCTGTAATGTGATAGACTGGATAAAATTAGCTCAAGATAGGTATAGGCTGTAATGTGATAGACTGGATAAAATTAGCTCAAGATAGGTATAGGCTGTAATGTGATAGACTGGATAAAATTAGCTCAAGATAGGTATAGGCTGTAATGTGATAGACTGGATAAAATTAGCTCAAGATAGGTATAGGCTGTAATGTGATAGACTGGATAAAATTAGCTCAAGATAGGTATAGGCTGTAATGTGATAGACTGGATAAAATTAGCTCAAGATAGGTATAGGCTGTAATGTGATAGACTGGATAAAATTAGCTCAAGATAGGTATAGGCTGTAATGTGATAGACTGGATAAAATTAGCTCAAGATAGGTATAGGCTGTAATGTGATAGACTGGATAAAATTAGCTCAAGATACGTATAGGCTGTAATGTGATAGACTGGATAAAAGTAGCTCAAGATAGGTATAGGGTGTAATGTGATAGACTGGATAAAATTAGCTCAAGATAGGGATGTATGGCTTATTTTTTATTTCCTAATGCCATAGAGAAAATAAGTAAGTATTCTATTTTAATTTTTTGTCTTAGACTGATGACTTTTGTCAAACCTAGGTAGCCAATGATAATAATTACTGTCGGCTATTGCAATAGTTGTTTGTATTTAGGAATTTAGTAGACAAAGGTGTCATACCAAACAATATCGAAAACCTGTTTTTCTTTTGTGTGTAAAACCAAAATGTATAAAATATATTATAATAATAAAATAAAATACATACAATGTTAAAGTAAAAGATCTACTTTATAGCAGTATATAATTTGTCAACCAAGAAAAGCCTACTTAGTTGGCAAGTTGCAAGCTGCTGTGAAAAATGTCCACTAAATACGTTGGGAAACACAAAATGAAAACTAGAGACGCGAACACGCGCAATGATTCGTAATAGCTGTGACAAGGTCTAAACACAGAACTTATCCTTTTCTCTTTGTATATTTTAGAACAAAAGATAAACCCACCTCCAACGATAACCCTCATTTTCTTACGCGACTATTTGATAGCGTGGAATAACAGTATAACCTACATTGCAATTTCAAAAATATAGTGCAACATTGAATAAATTTAATTTTTGGTATAAACACGGTTTGTGTACCTCTATTAATGACTCTACCAGCGCCTATTGACACACGTTCTAAATATAGTTGTCAGGTATAAACAATGCTACATTTTGAAGAATATAGTTTATATTTAATAAAGCTCATTACGATAGTCACACTGATAAGAGACTGGAAATTATTTATAAGGAGTTTTTTTCTACGATTTGTAAACAAATCTTTTGCGTAGTTGAAATATTTAAACGTCGTGTGCAAACACTTAAAAGTATTATCAATGGTTGAAAACAATCAATTATAAAATACGACATAGTTAGAATTATGGGTGTGTAGAAAACGACGCAGTAATTTAAATTATCTTTGATACAACTACGTTAGTGAAACCTCTAGGTGCTCTTAGTCAATATCAGGCGGTCCAGATGATTAGAACCAAAGTGAATAGGTAAATCACCAACGTTAATCTGGTTAAAACATTATGGAAATCATTCATTATTGTCTAATCCCATGCTTCCAGGTGTGATTCAAGAGTTCTAAGCACCATACCAAACAGGTACTGTATCACTACTTAAGTTAAGTCATTACAAATATGTTTGCATTAATAAACCAAAAGAAGTGAGCAATATTTATTTCTGCCCTGACAGAATTACATCAGAAATATTATTATTACTAGTATAATATATATATTTTAAATATGTATTTCATCATTTCCTCTTATAGGCACGTGATTCCTGAAGCAGAAAAAGTTTTGAGGAAGGCAGTCAAATTGAGTATTCTCCCTTGTGCCCCTTGTTTAGGTTTAAAATCAAGCTACACATAAACTTGAGTTAGTCGATTTATCGCCAATAATTCTCTGGACTTCTACGTCTTCATCACATAATAATGCTCCTTTTTTCATTTCCATCACTCTTCTTTCTTTTCTTTCTCTCTCTCTCTAGTTTCTGTTTTGTCCTCAAGCTGAAACTTTCTCGTTTTATTCCACCTTCGACAATGCATTGACTAAAGTTTCATACAACGTACAACACTCGTCAAACCCCATTCGCCCTTCTGTTTCCCATTCTTAAATTCTTACCCCCACCTCTTTAACTCACCCCAATCGTTACGTCACAGCGATATTATGACAAGCCAGCGGTATTGGTTTCGTTACCGCGTGGAAGCAAAACGCACCAACTCGAGTAATTTAATAAGCTTGCTCTATCACATTTCAAAGTCTCAAGTTCAAGAAAACATACTGGTTTTATATTTTAGTAACGAATACCTTACAGGAATGAAAAGATCTGATACCAACATATGTGGCCATGCGGGTAAAGAAGTCAATCTTATCTAGTCTGGGTTTCTGTCTGGATTCTAATCTCGTCCAAGTGTATTACAGCTATTCTTAAATTGTTTATAACTCTTCCTTCATCAAATACAAGTGCATTTCCTCTTAATCCTACCCTAATTATCCATAACCCATTTACGTATTTAAATGCATATAGCCTAGAGGGTTATTAAGACCCTGTATAAAATGGTCTGATATGTATTAAGAATTAAGCCGGGCTTACATTGGTATACCCTGGTTTTGGTTGGAAGGACAGTAAAGAGAATTCAAACATATTTTATTAACGGCCAACATTGATAATATTTTACTATATTATTTATGCTTTTCTATAGGTATTGGTAATATGTATCAAAAATGACAGGTGCAGATAACATGATGTATGAATTTATTAAAATTGTTTAAGTAACTTTAGTAACTAACTTTTACTGTTCTTCCTACCAAAATCATACTATATAGTATAAGGGTTAGCTACTTGTACATGTGGTTGGCATGGTTGATCTACTTTCCCAGACTCAGGGAAAGTAGGTGTCTACACACAAAGGTGTTTTTCCTTGCTAGTACCAGTTGTGACATCGTGGAAAGGGGATGAAATACTTTATTAAAACAAATATTTACCTTAAAAATCAGCTTAGAAAGGTTTGGCATGCTTAAAACCTTCAATATTCATTTCGCCGGCAATATTTTCTTGAGCATCCTGACGCGTCTGATTGGTCCCATATCTAGGCGTTGTAAGATCCCACAAGTTCACATGGGTGGTAAAGTTCCACAAACCTAACAGAGTCCTTTTAGTACCACCTTTTCATTGTAAATTTCTATTTTACATCTTTAACCAGAACAAAAACACGTGGGGGCAATAAAAATTTCCTACTAAAAATATATTTGTATAAATTGACACACTCATGACTGTTACTATCTAGGTCCTAGATTATGGTGAAAACCAAGTATTTACATTGGAGTTATTAAGTTCAGGGGCAGTGAGGAACTTGAGTGTTGGGGGAATGTTAGTGGGTGAGTAAATAGCCTGGGAAGCTAGTCACTTTCCTGTCCTCACTGTTGGTAAAAGTATTATTATTATTATTATTATTATTATAATTAGCACCGCGTCTTACTACCCGTTCGGGTTATACGCACTTACGCTAATGTGTAATGGTAGGGTGATTGTGAGATGAAATGAAGGACCTACAGTTTAACGTGGAATCCGAATCACGGTGGTGGCCTGGCATTCCCCACATTCACAAGATGTCTTGTCAGAGGTGAAGGAAGGGTTTGGTAATCAGATAAATCTGTGCCGGGACCGAGGATTGAACCCCGGCCGCCAGCACAGAAGTCTGACACCTTACCCCTAGACCACCAGGTCACCTGGTAAAAGTACTTGTAAAGTCCGTTCACCGTAGGAATTGTTTTCTGAAAGGCCTTTTTCCCTATCAGAAATCTATTATATAGTAGGATATTGGTAGGAAAAAAGACCTTTCAGAGAGTAATCCCTACCGTGAATGAAGTATACAAGCACTTTCCCGTGTGGTTTACACTGAGCTAGTAGCTGTCTTACAAGTTAGTGGTACAACAAGTAGCTAGCCCATTTTCTATACCAATGTAAACCCGGCTGTAGACAAACAGAATACTTTCAGAATGATTTAACTCATGAGAGCAACACACTTAACGTGGGTTATTCAATGCCTTACACTAGTAACAGGAGTTTTAATATTTGGGCAAGTAAATAAGCTCATAAACGAACAACATATATTATGAGCTTTGCCTGACATCGATTCTCTAAATCTGTATTTATAAACAAAATCCAGCTAACTAAACTAGTTAACCGCATAGTGGTCTCAAACTCAAATTAGTCTAAGGGCCAGATTCACGAACTTGAGGGGTGAGGGGTGAGGGCGTTGGGGTTTGTGGGCCTTAGCTGATGTAGGAGGTGTGCTTAAAACTTTTTAAAATTGGTTCTTAACTGCATCTTAGTACCCGTTTGTACTATACGCATTTTAATGACATTAGTTGATGTGGACGGTAGAAATAAGAGTTAATGTACCTGAATTTGCATGGAGTTAGTGTGAAAAGTCATTAAGGAAAAAACACCCTCAAAACCCACGCCCGGGATTTGAACTTCGAACTCTCTGCCCCCACGTTACCGACATCCGAACCAGAGGAGCCTGACATTTAATGTACGTGCACGTTGATAAGGCTCTATATTAGCTATTTGATTATACGTATATAACTAAAATCACTAAAGATACAACTTAAATATTCTAAAGTTTTAGTTTTCACACAACTAATTGTTGACTGAAGAATGATCCTGACCACGGGACGATTCCTGGATATCTCAGTGGTTAGAGCATTGGAGTACTAAGCCAAAGGTCCTGGGTTCGAATCCTATGGCCAGGTGTCATTTTTCAATTTTAAGAATATGATATCTAGATGGAGTAATCCTCACTAAAAAGCATAAATAATAGCTCTAGCTATTTGATTCTTAATTGTTTAGTGAGAAAAGCATAGCACTCTCTTAAATAATTTTAAGTGCATTTGTTTATTAAAAGTATGTACTCGCTAAAGTTAAATGATAGTCCTCCATTACAATTTCATTCAATTGGGCCCACTTGTACGGTTGGAGGACCAAGAAAGTAGTATCAACAGTATTATTGTGAGAAGTGCACTAGCCGTTGCCTATAAAGGAGTTGTGTGTTTGTTAGCAGATTTATATTAATACTATCATTGTTATAAAAAACACCATGGCGTCAGCTTAGACGCGTGCTAAACTAACCGAGTGGCCACCGCATGTTGGGGGTATGTGGCGGCATAGAGGGTGTCATGTGGTCAGCACAACGAGTCCTTCGGCCATTAATCTCAGTTTTATAGACCAAAGCCACTACTTTTTTTTATTCAAGTGTCTCCTAAATTGTCCTCACGATGCTGAGTTGACCCGTTAAAGACCCACTGCTTCACAGACAAATTTGGAAGCACTGGGGATAGAACCCAGGACTTCTGGATCTGTAGGCAGGTACTCTGACCACTAGATCAAAGAGGAGGTCATTACTATCATTATTATACAGAGTGGGTCAGAAAGTTTTTACAAATTTAATAATACCATATTTTTACTACTTTAACTACTATATTCTTCAAATTAAACTTCAAATAACAAAAAAAATTGGCAATTTTCTTCATATCTTTAAATTTTTTTCTAAACAATATCCTATGATTACCACCATTTTATGCCATACACTGTTGTACGTTCTCCTCAAAACTTGGCATGGCTTTGCACAATGTTTCTTGTTTAGTTGCTTTAAATTCCACCACATTGTTATTCAAAGTCCTGAATTGTTCCTGGGAAAGTTGCGCCAACATAACTCCTAGCATGCACCACAATAAAAGTCCAGAGTTGTAAAGTTTGGTGAATGTGGGGGAAAGGAAATATTTTGCGAAGCACCTTTATTGATGTTTTGGCTGTGTGGGCCGTTGACTCATCTTAGGGGAACCACAGATTATTGGTATTCATGCCTTTGCAGTTCAGGGGGTCAGAAAGTTTGAACATCAATAGAGATTCTTTGCAAAATATTTTCTGGGCACCTCACTTCACGATTTGGGAACATTGCCTGGCGAACACTTTCATCTGACTTAACAGCTCCAGACGTTTTCTTGTGGAGCATGGTAACACGACTCCCCAAGAACCACTCAAGAACTTAAAGAATTGTGGTGGAACCCGCCTCCGTGGCGTAGTTGGCTAACGCGCTTGTCGTGTTGAGCTCGACTGCTGAGGACGGGGAGATCGAGGTTCGAATCTAGGTCGGGTGAACTGGGGGTGGTTTTTCCTAAATGGTTTTCCACTTTCCCTCCACGCAAATGCGGGTTCACTTCCTCTAATTCAAAATTCCCAATTCCAAATCCATTAGCGTCATTAGTACTTATAGCGTATAACCCGAACGGGTAGTAAGACGTGGTGCTAAATATTATTATTATATAATTGTGGTGGAAGTTGAAGAAAATCAACACGAGACGTTGCACAATGTCATACCACGTCTAGAGGAGTGTAATCAACAGTGTATGGCATATAATTGTGGCTATATTAAGAAAATTGTTTTTAAAAATGTATTAATTCAAGGGTATGTAGAAAATTGTCTTATCTTTTGTCTTTATTTTAAGTTTAATTTGAAGCATTTAATAGTTAAAATAGTAAAAATACAGTGTTATTAAGTGTGTCCATATTTTCTACCCTATCCTGTGACACCTTTAATGTTACAAAACAATATAACTCTGTAACAAATGGGCTATTAAAAGACACAGCAAAAAAAATAAGATATTTTTAACTGAACTTTTGCTTTTAAAAAACAATAAATCAACTGAAAACTATTATTCTGTTTGTGCGTTTATGGTTGTGTGACAAATGGTGATATAAAAGTATTGCAAACAAGCGAGCCGAGTGGATATGTCTCACAGTTTGCGAGCCTTCGGTCCTAAAGAAACAGGATTGGGAAGATTAATTTGAATAAGATAAAAGTGCATTCATCCTCTTTGTCTTCATTTTAACTAGTTAAAATGTATTTCAGCCAGTTAGTTTCAGTGTGAAATGAGTTAACCACAATTCTTTCTTTTAGTTTGGTTTATAAGTTTAAAACAAGAGCTGTTCAAAGAATTAAATTTAATAGCAAGTAGCGGGAGTGAAGATTATGAGAAATTGTACTCTCATTCGCGTGTAGATCTTATAAGAAACACATTATGATAAATCATATAATAAGTTCCACAGCCACCAGCGGTTACCTGGCTGAGATTCGAACCTTGACTTACATCTTCAGCAATCTGGTCTATTGGGATCTTACGCATGATAAATGATGTGGGTTAAGTTTTTATAAACATAAACCGTTTATTTACTATATTTATATGAAGACTTACAAGACTTATAATATTTTGCTATATACATTAATATTAAAACACGTATTTTTTACGTTATTTATTATAACCATATATAATGTTTTACTACATATATTAAAAATATATATTACAGTCAAAAAATATGTTTGGGGGGTGAGCTCCTCTACATAGTTTTATCACGTGTCTTGGGATTAATTCATACGTGTCTTGGAAACCTTCAAGTTTCCCTCGAAACTTAACGCATACTTAAAATGTGTTCATTATTCTATATTCACAATTAGGACTGAGCTTAAGAGAACATTTGAGTGACTTTAAGGAAGATAATACTCAGAGGATGTGTTGCTTTATATGCGGGATGAGAATGGGGAAGGATTTAGGGGAAAACCTACGAACATTAGAACTAGATTCAAACTCCAACCTTCCTGTCACCCACAAACCAGACGAGACCAAATTGACGATTTTTCTCATGTGCAGACCGGTGATAGCTTAAAAATTATATTTTCAAACAATAATAAATTAATTTTTTTATGATATTATTATTTATTAGTGAGTAATTAAAATATATTCTATACGCGTGAATGAATTGAATAGAGCTATTTAAGTGCTTTAATTTTTGACGCTCTTTTGTCTGGGTTGAAACGTTTACTTAATATTTTTTCACTAACAAACCTGGAAATCGATGATACGAAATTTTTACATATTTAATCAAAAAAAGTTTATTTATATATTTGAGATGATTCGAAAACGGTAAACAACTCTAATAGAAGTACAATATTAAGATGATACATTACTAATTCATCCATTTGAAAACTATAACAACATACACACAGATTTATTAAATACATTTTATATATATTTTTATTTAACGATGGTTTATTTCTGGTTACTAAAAGTTATCTTTGATATTACTTTTTTTCAAAACTAGGTCATACAATTTAGTTCTATAAATGTATGGCTATAAAATTAACAGTAGTTTCTGTAAATAAAGTTAAATCTATATTTAACAAGCGTGAGCAATAAATAAACATAACAATAATAATTTGGAATTTATAACCTTCCTTTTAATATTTCAGTAAAATATGTTTGGTGTCATTTTAACACGAGTAACCAACAAAGAATTATTATGTTCCACCATTAGTTTTCAATTGAATGTGCATGTAGATGCCCATTTATTTGTCTACTAGTAATTATGTTTAGTTTTGTTTATATTTGATTGGGTAAGTAGTAATAGATGACAAAATTATACTATCTTTATTTTTATTCCCTTGTCCTTATTTGATAGTAGATTAATCGTCTATGACATGTTTCTGTGTTATTATTGATGTTACACAATTTTCAGATATTATTTATGATACAAATGATATTATATTAAATGCATACTATAAGAAAGATTGTGAAAATGTTGAGTTCTTATATGTAAAGCACCTCCATTGATGTTTGACCTTTCTGACCTTGGAACTGCATCGTTAGATCATGAATACCTACAACATGTGGTTCCAGCAAGATGTAACAACGGTCACACAGCTCTACCATCAATGGAATTGTTTGGCAAAATGTTTCCTATACATTTCGTTTCACGATTCGGGGACATTGATTGGCCACCACGATCAACAGACTTAACAGCTTCGTGGTTTTAGTGGAGCATATTAAAGATCCATGTTTACATGACTCACCCAAAAATAATTCAGAAATTTAAATAAAGATTTGTGGGAGAAATTAAACCAAATCAATAAGGAAAATTACACAAAGTTATTTCAAGTTTCTAGAAAACATACATATGTGTATTGTATGTAGGCCCTAATGATGGTCATCTTAAGAACTTTTTTAAATCAATAATTTAAGAGTATGTAGAAAATTGTCACTCTTTTATTGTCATTTTATGTTTAATTTGAAGCATTTAGTAGTCAAAATAGTAAATATATAGTGTTATTAAATGTGTCAACAATTTCAGCCCCACCTGTATAATAGTTCGACTAATAAATATTAGTGCATTTTTATAAAATATTTACAAGTCAGCTTTTTTTAATTTACAAATGAAATATTAACACATCCAATTTAGTCATCATTATTAAAAAACAAAACTACACCAAAATTTTTAAAATGATTTCGTGACTGCTGTAGTTCATTAACAAAACATCAATTATTCAAATAATTAAGGAAAATAAATAAATTTTGTTGGGAGCTTGATATATTAAAGCTAGGAAATGAAATAAAATTATGGAATGCGAGACATGATAGTAAACTTTATTTATTTTTGAGTCTCAATATTACCGTATGACAATGCTTAATTAAACTTTTCTTTAGCTAAGAAAGTTTCTGATTTATTTTGTACAACAATAATGACCTATATGTTGTAATAGTTTCTCAATGTCAATGAATTCATTCGAGGCCATTCATACGTGACCGTCTCCTAACTTTATAATAACTTGTATACACCCTTATCATAAGTCTATAAACATAATATAAATGTTACTTAAAATGTTTACAGAGGTGATTAAATAATTAATGTATTATACTGGACTAATAATATACAAAACTGGCACTTGTAAAGTATTTTATCCATGTGCAAAGACTTGTATAAAATACTCCTAAATTTACAAGTACTTGTAAGTTATAAGTGGCTTTATGAAACCAAACTATGAACTTAATGTAAAATGCAGTTGTAAATTGTAAAATTTCACGTGTAATTACAAGTGTTTACTTGTAGCTTTAGGAAATATAAGTTTTTCTATTATTACAAGCTACAAGTGATTCGCTTGCAAATTGTAAACTTGTAGCTCTATGGAACAGGCCTTGTATAAGTCCGTTACTATTAAAAGCTATCTGTTCCACACGGCGTGTAGAATCTTCTACAAACAAATGGTCCAGTTCTCTGGCGACAAGGGTCCGCGCCGGGCTAGGGAGGCAACACGCCTGGTAGCTTAGCTAAGTGGTTGGCCATTCCCTACGTAGCCAGGCGCCCAACACGTCAACCTGCCGTGTAGAACACTCGCAAACCTTTTCTCTCGTTCTCTCTCTTCGGCTCTCTTTCATCGGATTACAGGATTAGCAAACTAGAAGTCAAGCACCGAGAAAAGAGATTACCGGCTATAAAATGTGCTAAATTACAGTTGGCGGCGATTCCCTTGCAGCCATCGGAGGATTAAAACCAAACCATCCTCCTCCAACGCATGTAAGTCAATGATAAGAAAGCTAAATAAACATCAACTGTCACGTTCTCACCAAAATCAGGGTATAAAATGTCGAAAACTATATACTAAGATAACATACTTTAAAGTTGGGGACTCGCATCAGTGGGCACGAGAGCTAAGACGTCAATATAATCTGGTCTAGTTTGACAGTTATGGGAAGATCAAAGTTCGAATCCTGACCACGTGTACCTAAGGTATTTTTTATTATTTAGTGTTTAACTCTACCTTCACACAAATTTGGGTACATTTCCTTTGAATTATACCTATCTCATCCCTACTCTATTGGTATGACTTAATGCATACAGCCCGGACAGGTAGTAAGGCGCGGATAAAGGAAAAAACTAAACTAAATACTGGAACCTAAAATAATAATAATAATAGTGTAATGTTTTTTGAGTCTTAAAAAAAATTGTCCGAACTCAAACAGAAATCCACTAATTATGTATTACTGATTATCTAAAATAATAGCGTTTTTATATAATTTAAATCGTGAGAATATTATAAAATCATTCTAGTTTAGCATAGTCCCGTGGTTGAGCCTTCCAAGTCAATGTATTGGTCTATTTTCTGAATGTAATTTATAGTTGAATTACCCTTACAAATAATTGTTCTAAAGCATATTATGATGTTCTCTACGGCAGGATTCAATTAATATCGCTTAATGTACCGCAATGTTTCAACAAATTCAACAACATACTCGTGTCTCCGTCCTTCTATGTGCTGCGTTAATTATATACGGGTGCACAATCGTAGACGTACAGGAAGTGTCTCATCTGACAGAAAAGTCATAATGCAGATCTACTTTCACGTATTTATATGTCAAGTCATATTATCATCATTATCACTTTTGATAAATTACTTAAAAATAACACTGATATAACAGTATAATGTTATCAGTTTTGGCCGCAAATAAAATTTGTATTTTCTAGAATACCCTTTCTGTGAAAATTGGACCTTAATTAACATTTAACCTACACAACATATAAATCATCTCAAATAAATAGATGCATAACAGTGCAATTAAAAAAATAATTTAAGAATGGCGTCTCATATTTGACAAATGAACTTGAATTATGATTGCTAAGTAGAATAAAAATAGCATTATGTATTTTGGAGTTTTATTTGTTGTAATTAGTCAACCTTAGATTCGTCCATAAATGTTATTAATCAAACAAATTTTCTTTATACGTCTATGAACAAAACAAAGCAAGAGAGTGTGTCCTAAACACGATACCGAGAGAGCGGGGTTAAAAGGAGGGGGAGAGAAAGCTGTCATCTGTCATCACCACTCGCCCTGTTACTCACTCTCTATGACTTGGACTGTATATACACATACATACGTGGTGCACTTACCGTCACATGACACATGTCCGAACTTGTGCTGATTGATCACATGGTCTGACCAGAGGGGTGGTGGGTGAGTACCAAGTAGAACAGCGTCGTTTGCTTCTGTTATTTATGATTCATTATACTTGCCTGGTCAACAATGCTACATTGAATAGATTACATAGGTCTACATGCATGGACACTTCATCCCAGACTTAAAGTTTGTCCCAAGAACGCGGGTAAACATTTATTTGTTTCATGTTTGATTTCGTGGTTACTTATTTCATTCTTGTTTTGTATTAATGCAGCATAATTGCAATAGGAAGAATATTATTTGACAACTGTAAAAGTTACATGATATACTTTTACGTATCCATACGTCAAGTTATGTGATATGCAGCTGTCACTTTTGATATATATTTTCAATAGCTATAAAATAACGCTAATAATTTGATAAAATGTTATCAAACCATACCAGGAAAAAAGGTTTGATTTTTCCTAAAGACCCTTTCTATAAAAAATGGAACAGTGGTAGCCAAGAGATCAACATAGTTTGTGTTACTGGTAGAGACATCCAACTGTATCTTTTCAAAATCCCCCATTATATCTTCCTTATAAAACGCGTTACAGATCAACCCATCAAATATTTAAATTCAATAATCGTTCCTATCATCGTTACTGGGTTGAATAAAGGGAATTATTTTTTAGGATTTATTTTACAATTTTATAGCCCCTCAACGTTAAATGCTGCTTTCATAACATTACAAAAAACTATTTTAACTACACATTAATAATGTAATTATAAACGTTTCTGACAAGTCTTCATACCCTAGCCACATGGTAGAGAGATCGGGGTGGCCACTAAAACCCTAGTTGACCTTGGTTCAATATCAAGTAATGGCTATCAGTGGGTTCCTATTTTTGACTATATGTCACCATTCATTGCGATACAGCTAAGCATTTAATAATAAACCCTTTATGTTGATTTTTAAGTGGTTTAAATATACGGCATTGGTGGCCAGGACTTCGACCACTGTCTACCAGTCAACCGAGAAGCTAAATGGTAGTATGCGGTTAGTTTTAGGCACTTACTTCATTCTTTCTCCCTTGCAAACGTTCTGAAAACGTCAGTAGTGGTCTAGTCTAGTCTAGAGTGCACTCTCACAGATGATATAAATACATGTGTTGTTCACACCTCATCTTCATTATCATTCTTATTTTGTTAGTGCTCGTGTAGTGTCAGTGTTGAAGCTTCGTTAGATGTTCCAATCAAATGAGTTAATTAGGTAGTAGTCAGAAAAAACAACAACATATTACTCGCATTGAATGAGAAGATTTCTTATGGTGAAAGATAAGTGTGTTATCCTTATTTATATCTTCATTGTTGAGTTTCTCAAGAAAGAAAACGTAGAATTACATGATTGAACCGTTCAAAAAAATTTGTTACTGAAGATAGTGAACTTAAGAAAAGCAAAGTTCTTGAATTTAAGTTGACCATTGAGCAGTAAGAAGGCTATTTTTACACATACTGACAGCAAGTAAAAGACAATGACACTAGCGTCCTTCAAACTTACTAAAGTCTTTATGAAACGAGTTCACTCGAGGCTACCAAAACGGGTGTAAATACTGTTACTATAAGCATCTTATTCATCTCATTTTATAACTGTATGAAACTAAAAAAACAACTCTTCCTAAGGTACCAAAATGAACACCGTTGACAATATTTTCATCCAAACCACTATAGTAGAAAAAAATATATATACCTAAAATATTATATTAGAAAATAAAACACTTATAAACAACCTTTAAAAAACTTCAACTCAAATCCTTGATCCAGACCTACCTTACACATTAATTGACACTCGTTTAGGCCTGTGTCGAGAGGACTATATTTTTTTTATCTAGCAATGCATCTTAATATCTGTTCAGGTTGTACACATATGTGTTTATTACGCTAGTGAGTTAAGGATGAGAGCGGTTGAACTTAGAGGAAGGGTAACGGCATTTGGATTGAGGGAGAGTGGATAACTATTTAGGAAAACTACCCTCAGTACATGTGACCGGTATTAAAACCCCGATCTCTCTGTCATTGGCAGTCTAGTGACTCTAGTCTATTGCGAGAGTGGCGCCTTAGACCATGCGGGTACCGAAGCAGGTGATTTTATTATAGTCCAATCATTTTCAATTATACATCCATCTAACCTTAATACTAATTTAAAATATGCAGACAGTTCTATATCTGTCTAATTCCACACCAACTCCACAACACATAAAATATTCACTTAAACTACAATGGCCTTTTACAAATATTTGGATCAGGTGATTCTATTCTAATGTACATTTCCTTCTAGCATGTTTTAAATCTAATTTCATTAAACCAGCCAATATTATTTTCAGTATGTAATGAGGAACTAACATCTAACGCGTAGACTAAGGAAACATGCAATTTGTTCAGAAAGTTGTTACAGAATAAATTTAATTATCTTTTATATTTAAAAACTAACCTGTTTTTCTATTGTGTATTTAACTATTTTAATAATAATGTCATCCTAAGTTTGTTTCAAAATAATTATTATTATTCTAATACATGATCGAACAATTGTTTGTATTTTGTAAATTAGATTTAACCACAATTGTTTTTTTAATTATGTTCTCCCACTACCCCCGCTGATGATGCTCTAAACAAGTGTCAAAACTAGTTGCCTACTGTTTTGGAAGCATGCTGCAGCCACAGATCTACAAGGAGAAAAGGGGATTCGGATAAGATATAATTCAGTTGCTAAAATATTGCTTTAATTTGATTTAATTTTTTTCCCATCATCATCATCTCAAAATCTCTTCTGGTGATACTTTTCTTTACCTAGCTCGATTTCTGGCATCAGCCACATAATTCTTGAATTTTCATTTTCAAAAAGTTATCATTTTATTTATGTGTCAAGCATATGAATAATAATTTCTTAGTTAAATTTGTCTATAGATGCTCGATGTTTTTTTAATGTTGTATGAGTATACAATTTATTTCTATCTCTAATAACTTAGTCTTCGACATTTAATGGAATAAAATACCTCATAGCATTGATAGTGATATTATTTCATTATATTATATATTTATTAATTAGTATTATGATTTTATTCACCATTTACTAACAAGCTTCATCTTTTATAATTGTATTCTTTTTAATAAGTGACTATCCTATGATTCATCACTTTTGTATAGGGTTGCACTCAACGTTATTTAATAGCTTGGTATTTAGCTTTACGAGATGAACTTAGCGTTGTCAAACTGTTACACCCTAAATTAATGATAGCGACAATATTCACTAGCAAGAAACAAATAGATAGTGCGCGTGAGTCCTTATTACCTACATTAAATATCTTTCTTGCTTGGTGCGAAGTTGCCAAAGCCAGGAGGAGTAATATAAGTAAATAATCTTTAATTATCCTCCTTGCTTCTTTCCATTCATTGTCATAGCAGATAGTTTCCCATTCAAAACAAGCATGGCTCTAAGTATTCTATATTATTGGTTATGCCCACCCACAATTAAAAAATATATACACGCTTTCTATTGTTTTAGGTTTAAAATGGAACTTATATATATATGTTTAAGAAATTGCGGTCAGGACTTAAAAACAACATTAATTGCATCGAAAGTTAGAAAAGCGTAAAAGCAAAGAGTACACACTAATTTACTATAAATATAAAATAATACAACTAAAACAGCCAATTTCTTTATGTTTTTATTTATTTAACTGAAAGAAGTATGCCTGCATAAAAAAATAATCCTTCGAAATCCTTTCTATATATGTATTGTTATATTTGTTGAAGTACGAGAATGAAATACAATTAATTGAATAAAGCATATGTACATTCGTTGTTTTAGTGGTAGCATATTTATTTATAATAAAGGCTGCAGCTATTTGGAACAATATGGTCTCTAAACAACATAACGTCCGCTATTGGAATGTTCGCCTTAATATTATGATGCAATCCAGAGAGCGGTGCTGTAGAGCAACTTGCCTATTCAAACTATCTCACGGGGGGATCCTGTCAAGTTAAACTCTTACTTCGAACAATCAGGTTTACATTGGAAGAACCATTTGGAGAAAAAAACATAAGTTTTTTTCACAGCCAACCTTGAAAACTATCTATATTATTGTTAGTGTTGTTATATAGATATTAATAACTCTATGACTTGACGTATGAACAAGTGAAATACAGTTAGTGACTTTTCTAGCCGTCAGATAAGTTTATTGTTTTAAGAAAAATAGACTGAAAGAAGGACAATAATATCATTCGAATCCAAACAACAGGGTTTTACTATATAACATGTTTTGATGCTAGGATTATTTAATGGCTTTTAGAGAAAAACACCAACATTTTAATGGAGTATGAACGGGACAACTGCAGTAATACACAACTTGTGAAAAATAAGCTCTGGATGTAATTCTTCGTTGCATAACGTAAAGTATACTAAAAAATGTCACCTAAGACCACGTGATCACTGATGCAGGATTATTAGAAAATAAGAACAAGATTTACAAACCATAAATCGACTTGGTTTAACTATAGTGACAGCAAATCCTTAGAAACCGTACCATAAAACCTTTTTATTTTATAACTGGAAGTATTATGAATGTAGTCCGGGACATCAATTTGACGTCAGTTTTGTGAAACAAGTTTTAAAAAACATTTAACTCGCCCTCTGTGACCCCCCACCCCTCAAGTCAGTACGGGCATCTAGCTTACTCACTCTTACATTATTTTATTATTTGTTAGTGTAAATAATGAAATAGGTATTATGTTTTTTATTTACAAATCAAGTTTTATATGATATCTAAATTTGAAATCTCAGGACTCAATGTCCGTGAGTTCAAACCCCGTCAAGGTTTACGGATTTTTTTTAGCAATAAAAATCCATAGCACAATTGCCTTCGGATTGTAAGTAAAGCCGTCAGTCCTATGTCAATTGTGGCATATAAAAAAACCTGTAAGATATGGGAAAATACCTTGCCTGGGAAAATTAATACGACCTTTCACTCTCGTTTATAAAACAGCTCATGTGCTGATATAATAAGTCGGTTCAGAAATACCACAAATAAATATAACTAAATAAATTAATGTGCTCACATAAATTAATAAAGCATGGATTTCATAATTAACTTGGCAAAGCTATATTTTGGTTGATAATTCAGAAAAGCAGGTAAGTAAGAATAATTTGAGGTTCACTATAAGTTAATTACTAAGTGCTAAGATCTATGTTTGTGCGTAAAATCAGTAACCATTATAGTATGACAATAATTACCTATATATATTTTAATACATTGTAACAAATTAACTCAATTTATTTCAGCGTTAAATGCAATTAAAACATACATTGTTATATTAATTGATCAATAAAGTGAACCACCACATGTGGCCACGTGGACAAAGGCATTATTAATCTCATTTGGTCTGGACTTTTAGCTAGAAACCCGTTAGGGTGTAGAGAGCAATTTTTTTTACCCTCTATGTTTACCCAAACTCGTTCCACGCCCATGCTGGTAGGTTGCCTATACATTCTAACATTCTCATGCCTAATCCATTAGTGTAAGTATTCGTATATCAATGACGGGTGATAATATGTGGTGAGTGGAAAAAACTAAATTATGTCCATGATAAATACATATGAAGACTTGTTCAAATATTATCCTGAAATGTAATTTAAAAATAAGTTATTTTTAACTCTCTATAAAAAATTTACATAAAGGTGGGGATGTAGGGGATGCGAGAAAAGGTATGTGTTTTTTGCAGTTTTTATAGTAAAACTATGTGTAGCCAAAATAAATAAAATATTTCTTCAGAAGAAACATAATCTAATTTTTCTTCTCAGGGTGATATCAACAGTTGATGAATATCTCTGGCAAGGGTGTCCTGGAATTTAATGATAGCTTTTCCTCTTCATTTAAAAAGTTTCTCATCTAATGCCGAAATGCTCATGTCAGATATTCAATAACTTTTGATATCACCCTGTGAAGAAAATTAAAATAAATTCTACTGGAGCAATATTTGATTTATTTAAACAAAAAAATGTTTACCTATAAAATCTGAAAATCATTTACCTTAGCTCACGTTTCCTACAACCCCACCATAATCGGCGAGTGTATAGAAGTTATTATGACAGGGCTTATCGATACGACTATTTATAATTATGAAACATCAACAGTGTAGTTTCCATTCTAAATAAAAAATTCTTACTAAAACTTAGCGATATTTATTTCCCCTAGTATTTACGGGATATATGTTAGATAGGTAAGCCTGGAAGTCTATACGCCTCGACTAAAGATCCTGTGTAAGCTGCAGCTAGCCTAGTCATGTTTAATATGTCTGTGGTAATCTCAAGATAGCTTCCTTCCCGCCTTTGTGCATGGTAGCGTCATCTGGATAATGCGGCAGGCAGGGCTACCAACAGATGAAAGGGCTCGAGCGAGAACTGTCACGGAGATTTAACAAAAGATAAAATATATTCTTGGTTTCTCACAGAAATAACATTGCCATTGTAATATTTTCTAATGGGAGGCTCATATGGTTGTGGAAATAAAATTATCAAATGAAGTTTTGTATAGTATGTGAGTGTGTGTATACATATATATATATATATATATATATATACACACATAAATATAAAGGAATACCATTTGTAGGTACCAAGTTAAGGTGCTTCCCTGGTTTAAGTAATTTTGTGATCTGTGTGTTAGTAAATATCATAATATATATTACGTTTAAATATGATAATCATTGTAAAAAATTCATATACTTTTATGAAATCTTGCTATGAATACAACCATACAACCATCCAACCATCCAACCATCAAACATAAAGATGAAAAATGAAGTGCTCTTTTACACAGATAGGCCTACATCACTTAATGACATGGAAAAATGATTAACTTTATTGAAACATACCTAAATGTTAACAATGTAATTTATATCATTTTCCTATGTAATTATACATATTTGTAAAGTACTTGTGTACTTTTTAGTGCTGGCCTGCCACAGGTCTCACGACTGTTGGCTAGCACTATTATAAAGGTAATTGAAATTGAAACTGAAAACTATAATATTTAGCAGAAACATTAATTAAAAAATCGATATGATATTTAATATTCAAATCACATTTTAATTATATATTTATTTATTATATAGCACCCCGTCTTACTAGCAGTTCGGGTTATACGATTAGGTACTAACTACGCTGATGGGCTAAGAATTTGTTGGGAAGGTTGGATTTAGAGGAAGTGAACTCGCATTTGCATGGATGTAGAGTGGAAAACCATTAGGGGAAAACCACCCCAATTCACCCTACCAATATTCGAACCTCAATCTTACCATCCTCGATATTTTAGCTCAACACTAAACTAGCGCGTTAGATAACTACGCCACCTAGGTGGATTTTTAACTATATGAAATATATAGGTATTTCTTAGAAGTGAAAAATCAAGTGCTAAATATAAGTTTTTCACTGAGCGATCTTGAAAAGTACAATTTTTTCTCTATAGTTATCCTTTAATTGATAAATTTGATTAGCTAAGGTTCCCACCACAACAACAATCAAGTACAGAATTAATATCTTTTAACGTGAAGTTTCCATATTGAGTTTCCTTTTTAGCCTTTAATTATTCACCACGTCTAACTATCCATCCGGGCTACCTCTATTTAACCACGCTAGTAAGGTAAGGGCGAGGAAAAGTTTGGTACAAATTTAACTGCATTTCTTGTGGAGAGAATGTGGGAAACTATTTAGAAGGAAAAAACATATTTAATATTCTCCGCCAAGATTAAAACCACTACATTCTCACCCTTAGAAAAACAAAATATACGAGCTCTACATTTATTTGGAGTGCCCACTGACCCGGGTCATAAATTTACTAGAGTCGTAGTCTACTATATTGCATACAATTATTAATATAGTTCGTAGATATGTGTTAAGGTGGGCTGGAAGAGAATTCGAGTTAAGGTAAGAATGTTTATAGTTGTTTTAACATAAAACCTTTTCGGCAAAAATAAATTATTACTTCTCTAGATATGTTAATTTTAATTTTATGCCCTTAGTAAGCCCAAAAGTTCTTGAATATTTGTCATGTACAATGTGTCATTTCAACTTAACTTTTTCTCAATTAAAAAGTTGATTAAATTTGCGATGCCCATCAAAAATATTATCATTATTCATATTAGTATATGTAGAAAATTAAAATAACCGTATCTACTGAAGTAATATTTAATTTAATTTAGCCAAATATTTTAAAAATTGTTGAAATACAGATGTAGGTAACGCGAGAAAATGTCGCTGTTTTTTTTTCAGTTTTTATAGCAAAACTTTTTTGGCTTGGATAAAATATTGTTCCAGTACAACAATAGTTTAGTTTCCTTCGTGATGATTTCAACAGTTCTTTAATATCTATCAAGGATGTTGTGGAATTTGATGCCAACTTTTCTCTTAATTTAAAAAAAATTGTTCATGACAGATATTCAACAAACCGTTGAAATCACCACGCGAAGGAAATTAAACTCTATATTTGTATAAAAGCAATATTTGATTTATTTATAGCAAAACTCTTTTGTTCAAAACACTTACTTTTCCTCGTCCCCCACATCCCCATCTTAACTCACTCTTACTTCCATCCAACCCTAACACTCACTTGTAGAGGAAAGTGTCCAGAGCAGGAAATTAATAAGATGGAATCCGCAACGATTCAAGCCTAGACTTGAGGTCGCTCAGTAGCTCTCCTACAGGTATTCAAGATAACTACTCACAGTGATTCAGGTCACGCAAGAAGAGACACACAGGGCAGGCAAGTTGGACCACAGAGGAGAGGTAAGCCACCGGTATGACCGAAAGATGAACATCTGAGGTCACTGGAGCGAGTGTAAACTTCCCACGCTCCTCTCTCCTTTATACCAACTAGACCGCCCTTCCCTCCCATCACCACCCACACTAATCCCATCAAACAGTGCCGGTTTGTTGAAGTGTGGTTGTCAGATACAAGATATTGTATCCTAATACAGGAGCACCAAGAACTTTTCCGGCTCATTAATCAATTTATTCTTTAAAAAATAGTTGTTTATTTTTCACCTCGTTTTACCATCCCCCTGGAATATCGACATTTGATTTTACTAATATGTTAGGGAAGAGAAAGGAGTAATCAAGAGGAAATATACTCGTATTTGTATGGAGAAAGAATGGGGCATCATTCAGTAAAAAAATACCGTCCTCAATAGACCCAGTTGGAACTCGAACGCTAAACTCCCCTCACTGGCAAGTAGAAGCAGACAAGCTTGACGTTTAGTATTATTATTATTATTATTATTATTAGCACCGCGTCTTACTACCCGTTCGGGTTATACGCACTTACGCTAATGTGTAATGGTAAGGGTGATTGTGAGATGAAATGAAGGACCTACAGTTTAACGTGGAATCCGAACCACGGTTGAGACATGGCATTCCTCACATTCACAAGATGTCTTGTCAGAGGTGAAGGAAGGGTTTGGTAATCAGATAAATCTGTGCCGGGACTTGACGTTTAGTCTTGGTACGGCACAACCATACATACTTTATAATATAATATATTATTATGAACAACATTTTCAAAAATTAACTAATTTTCTTGAGAAAAATAAACGTTAGTTTTATCATATCGAAAAAAAAATTGAATACTCTAATATTATATATAAAAAATAAAATTATTTAGCATAATTGTTAGATACATCAAAAATTGTAAAGTTTTAAAAATTCGGCCTTAAATAAAATATATTTTAATTACCTTATTTTATAAAGTCAAATATACAATATTATTTATCATGTAAATCGTGTAAATCCCTATATATCCATTTTAACGAAAACTTTTTAAGAATTTTTTTATTTCAAAGCTTTATAAAAAGCTATCACCTTTAAATGTTTTTTTTCTGAAAAGAAAAAATGTTACCATAAATTATAATGTAAAACACTTCCTGAATATCTATTTTACACACAAAAAATTAAAGCCATTTTGGAA
This sequence comes from Timema monikensis, assembly GCA_902151445.1. NCBI lineage: Eukaryota > Metazoa > Arthropoda > Insecta > Phasmatodea > Timematidae > Timema > Timema monikensis. The sequence continues at coordinate 50,673 of CABFVZ010000536.1, forward strand.
AGATTTTGTGTTTTCAAAAATAAGTTGTCAGTACACCAATTAATCTTAGTTTTAAAGCTATAATTAAAGTCACGAGTTCCCATCGAGGTGTACAAGCACAGATAAATATCAAGTTTTAACGACTCTTTCGGCTATAAGCCAAGACATAGAGACAGGGAGAAAATATAAGACCAACCTTTTTGAGTACAAGGGCACTTGAACGTAAAAATCCATGATAATCTTGAAACCGAATATGTTCACGATTACAATGAAAAAGTAAATATATTCAAAATAATATATAAAAATATCTTCATACTGAACACCGAAATTAGTTAGGTCAAGTCTCTGACAACCAGAAGTTGTTACGATAACAAAATAAAACAGTAGCTAGAAATTAAATTATAGTTGTTCATACACCCTCTTCTGTGTCAAATCATCTAAATTTTAAGGCATCACTCTCGGAATAAACTGGAATGTTGATAATGGGGAGAGATAAATTCTAGTCCCGATCGGCTGTACTCGGGGTAATGTTTTCTAAATGGTTTTACACTTTCCTTCCACGCAAAATGAATAAGCTTTAATTAAATTACACCTTCTCCATCCCTAGTACATTTGTAATTATAACATTTATGTACAACCCAACCGGCTAGTGAGACGCACTGACAAAAATCATGTTCATAGAGATAATTAATTAAATTATTTAGGTTATTGAATGGTCTAAAATGTTGCTCTCACAACAAGCTGGAATGCAAATGACGGCAGATCTGGCTTGGAATGCCTATTGATTTTATTTAATGGTTTTTCACTCTTGCTTTATGCGAATGCTGGTACAACTATTATTCAGTTATATCTTCTTCATACATATCTATTAGCGTATAGTTCAAATGGGTAGTGATACACGTAGAGAGAAAAAAGCTCACTATTTGATTTTTCTTCTGTTCCCTGTCACATTAATAAATTGTTGATATTGATAGTACAATTAACACCAACCCAAAAAATATGAATAATTTTTGTTGGGAAATGATTCTCAGAGGGTAAAAAATAAAATAGAATCAAATTCGCAATAAAAAGGTATCTTAATGAAATGCGGTTAATAAACTAAAGTGTTTTACTTGTAATCTTTATTCTAATTTTATTTTAGCTTGCCTCATTTTAATATGAATAATTTATTTACACAAAAAAATTGAATAATGCATAGAGAAAACACACCTTTGTATTATAGAAATAATGCTTAACATAAAACATAGAAGCTACCCTAGTCATTGTTGGCGTGCTTCTATTTTAGGCATATAGTCCCTGCAACACAAAACAAAATATTGATCTTGTAATAATATATATTTTATCATATTCAAAATGATAAATTCAAATGTATCCTTAGAATATTTTAATATACTTTAAACCAAATTGATAAGAAACTCGTCTATTATCTATCAAATTTTGGTTATGATGTTAATAATTATGGTGTAAGGTCTGCAGAAATTTTGGAGAGTTACTAATCACGTACTGGAGTTACTAATCACGTACTGATACGGTCAAGATTAGTTATTATATTCTCTTCTTAAATAATCAATGTTGTTACGTTCTAAAGTATCAGCCACCTCATGAATATCTAAATATAAAACAAAAATTGCATTCGTAATTCAATTTTATATTAACAAAAAATGCATTTACGTATTCGGATAAGGTGCACACATTTTTTAAAAATCGAAGGTAAACAACAATATTTTAATAGAAATGCTATAAATTAAAAATTCTGAAATTATAATTAAGGAATTCGGAATAGACATGATGTGCCAAATGTTTCAATAATCATAATTTAAATATACATGGTTTAAATATAATCTAGTGTTGTTGCATGTAAAGTTGTTGTGTTTGTTGATAATAATATATAACTTATTTCAAACATTTGCAATGGACCCAAATTGGAAAGTTATTGAATAGACTGCATAAAAGATATACATAAATATTTTTTTTAAATCATAGTCTAAGCTACCTGATTTCATACCAGATTTTCGGCATAACGAAAAAAAAAATCTGTCACCCATTAGCGAATATTTATTGTAGCATACGTACGTGGATTTCAAAGATGAATTTTTCTTTTCTCTCAGTGCGATTTGGTATTTCTTGAAAGCAATACTCTAGTAAATGAATCATTGAGTGCAAAATGTGTATGATGATATGGAAAAAGCACCTTAAACAAATACAATCTAATTTTGAATTATTTAAAAAAAATTCTTCGGTTGGAAACCAAATTTACACTCTTAACTGACTTTTTAATAAATAAATGTTTGTAGTTCTTCCATAACATTTTCATTATCATAAGACAAATTTGATGTGTTTATTGAGATCTTACTAATTAATTAACTAATCAATTAATATAGTAATATGTTGTGTTTAGCAATTAATTTTTTTAATGAAGGTCCCAAACAATACTCATATTAAAACACTAGTTGGACTAAAGTGTTAAAATTAATTAAAAAATAGTTTGAAAACCCTTAATACCTTCGCTTATCAGTCCTACAGACTTAGGAGTGACTCAAGGTAGAATCAAAGCTTTATATACCCTTTACACACGGGCGATGTGTTCGTACTTAGTTCATTAGAGGGGCTTGTATTTAAATTATGATGGAAAGTGTCATGAAATAACCAGAAAATTAGCTACTACGAAATATATATTCACATGGTTGTCGTTTTCACACTTGTTTTGTAAATAGTAATACAGCTATCAAAAATTAAATTGACTCCAGAAATTGTTTGTCTATGCATATATTAAAAGTTTAATGTAAATTTTGAAACGATTTGGTATATTTTTTAACAATACGATTACATAATATATCATTTAATCAAATGTTATGTATAATATATAAAATATGTATAATCATATGATATATAAAATACATTTGATTAAAGCCATTTTCCTTAAACTAATTTTCAAAACAGAGCTATTTAATTTTTATTTTTATTAAATACAGAATAATCACTGTAAAATTTGCTCATACAAGATTACTTGTATTTATTTGCATCTGTACTTAAACGTGACTTAAAACTAAGGCGTGAACTAGAACCAAACTACACACAACTTTGATTGTTACGTATTTTTTTAGTCGCGGCGATTGTTGGTCGTTCACACGTTAGTAATTGAATTGTAACATCACACATCACTCGTGTGAACTGGGTAATAGTATTAACGGGACTTTAAGTTAGGTTAGGTTGTAATAGCTCGGATTTTACAATAAATGTAGATGCCAATAGCCTTCGAATTTTAAGCCAAATTAATTTACGTTTCCTATAGTGTGACTCAATCAATTATTTTTCCGTGTTTCACGTCAGGCTATACTCTAATGGGCTAGGGATGAAAAAGATGTAGTTAAAAGGAAACTTACCATATATTTTATGTAGAGTGGGAAACTGTTTAGGGAATAAAATACTTGATTACACCCCCTGGATTTTAACCCTGACCTCTTCACAAACCACTCATACTAGATGATACTAACACTTTTATCCATTTACCCACCGATTTGGGTGTAAGCCTCGATTACCTAGCTACCATTTTATGTAATCAGCAACATAATTTTTTTAAATTAATATATATGAATACGATGGCCTCCACTTCACTTTACGACGAACTCCCCCTTAAATGAACTAATAAACAAGCTGACCCCCTGAATGAAACAGAATGGTCCAGCTGGCCGGCAGGATTTGTAACTCGGCCCGCCTCGAAATGAGGTGTCAATGCTGACTAATGAATATCCTGGGAAGTCTGACCAACACAGGCGATCAGAGCTGCCAACGGGGAGAGGACCAATTAGTTTCCCGTGTCTACCTAATAGCGCACTTCATTTGCAAGCACAGCCATCTGTTACGTGGCCTTTTGTATTTGATACAGGCCCTGGACTCTCGGAAAACATATTATTAGATTTATAGTTTGAAGACAATGATCCTTTAGTTGATAAAAGTGTAATACCTAAAATTATACCCTAAACAAATCATCAACTATCACCAATAAATTCATGAATATATAGATATTATTCATTAACTCGTGTAGAAACATGATTAGATACAATTTCATCTCGTTAATGCTTGAAATTATGAGACATAACTAACAAGTGAAATTAGAAGTAATATAATTTTCAATTTTGTGTATTAATCCGTAATTTAAAAAAATATGCTACTGTAACCATTTTAAATAAATAAATGTACACTCCATCTATCCTGTAAGATGCATTTTATAAGGATACCAATATGGTCCTATCTTATAAGTTTTCGTCACAATGTAACCCGTAAAGGCAAGAATCACATTTCAAGGTAAATGGAGTGCATACATAGAGTAGAATATCATTTTCAAACAAAACTGTTCCTAAACTATAATGATTTGACAAAGGTTTAGACGAGGGGTCGGTAACCTAAGGCGCGCGTGCCAATAGTGGTACGTGGAACGATTTTTAATGGCACCTAGAGCAATATGAATAAAAATAATATATAACCTTTTATTTTTACTAAAACCACTGATATTCGTAATAATTTTAATAGCGTGTTTTTATATTTCAATGATTAAATTGTTTTGTTTCAAAATTTAAAAATAATGTCTTCGCAAATAAAATTTGGCTTAACACATTTATAACTTTTGTATTAATTCTGATTTACCTGATTTATATTAAAATATTAAATATTCAAGAAACAGTAGTTATTTAATGTATTCGATTTAGAAACATAATGTTACATTTAAATTTTACAAGATCATTTTAAATTTGTTTTAATAGTTGTACCAGTTAACTGGTATAAACATATAAACGATTCGGGTGGGCTTAGGTTGGTTGGAACGCTGGGTGACTTTTCAATCTTACTTCAACACAGCACTACTAAGAGGTTGCCAACTCCTAGTTTAGATCTTTAAACATATTACAAAATCATGTTAAATTTAAAACGAGACAATTTTGATATATTTGTACAATATATCATTAATTAGGAGAAGGGCTGGATTGAGCACTTTTTATTTGAGAGATTGATAGATTGGCCACCGTCGATTCGACTATAAGGCTACGGCCAGACGAGCTGTAAAATAAAGCTGCTACAAATTGTGGGTGGCCAGACGGCGGCTGTAGTGCTGCTTCTTCACGCTACACTTGCAACAAGTAGCTTTTGTCTGCAGCTGTGAAAATGAAATAAAGGTGATGAATCCTAATGCCAGATTGGGTTTTTCTTGCTACCTATCCGACGTTAGCACCGCCTAAAAAGATAATTCACCCCATCATTAGAAACCGAGCAGCATATGGGTAATTTGTTTTACTTCATAAAAAAACTGAAACTGTAGCTACTCTATAACATTCTTTGAGTATTATCGAATGTCAATTAATACGTTTGAGTACCAAATGAGTTTTTTTTCTTCAAAACTGAATCCATCCCAAGCATCTCCTGCTAGTGATTCCATTACGCTAGACCAACATTGCCACTTCAAATCACGGTGTTTGTGCTCTCCACACTTTACGTCACACAGACATGGATATTTCTGTACCCCAATAGTGAGGTGCTCGCTCTCTATTAAATCGATGTCCATTTTGGAACAAAATTGAAAATAAAAGAGAACACGCGAGGCAGGAATATGACATCGCTAGACAATACTTCACGTGTGGCCACTCTTTCGCTGGTAACTGTCGCCAGAATGATGGGCTCAGGCCTACTCGTCTGCGACATGACCTTGAAATGAGTTCCACTTTATAAATAAGCAGTAATTTGCAGCGGTGTGTAGCCATTTTCATTATTTATTTTACTGCAGGTTTTGGCAGTATTTTACAGCTCGTCTGGCCGTAGCCTAAGGGATTGTAAATGGGTGAATTATAAACCGTCAATTTAAATAGAAGGAAATTTAAACAGTTGTATTGAGCACTTTGCAATAGAATATTAATTATAATTGAATAAAAAAAATTCCCCGGCAGATTTCTATCCAGTATTATCCATCCGGCTGAACGTTAGCTACTCCGTACATACTGTACTGAGCTAAAATTAATTCTTTGTGAGAGGGGAAGTAATGTTAGGTTAGGTTAGCACTGCCCGATCTACCTTTGGAAGGAAATTGTACTACAAATAAGCAGTGCCCAACCTAACTTTGAGAGGTAATTCGTGGTGCAAGGTAGCAGTCCCCACTGCACCTTAGGGGGGTTTGAAGGGTGGGGGCGCGGTTGAATAATGTCAGTGGTAGCTTCGGTCAAAGCAGTGTCCATTCCACCTGGGCCTCATCATGCTATATGATATGTAGATTAATTAGACTATGAAAACCCTACAAATATAGTCAATAGACCAAACGACATTCATTTATTTTTATAAAATAAAACTACTTAAAACGGCACCATTATAAATATAATGTACTTATTTATGATATTAAAAACATAGACACGCAAGTTTGGTTTCTAGTTTTGTTTTTGGGTAAGACTCCGTAGGTAAACAATGTGACCACTTTAATGAGGTCTACGATATAACTGAAGAAGCTTCAAAACAAAATTAGGTTTATGATGAGGCCTCCATGGTTAGGAAAACACACACTATGAAGCTAGTGGCAGTGCTAATTGCTTGCTTTGCTCTCTTAAACCTCAGAGATACTAGACAATATGATTTAAAAAAATTAACAAGGCATCTTACTACCCGCTCGGATTATACACTTATGTTATAATTACTCTAATGACTTTAGGGATTAGTAAGGTTCTATTTATATGAAGTATACTAGCATTTGCTTGTAGGGAGAGTGGAAAACCATTTTTTAAAACCATCATCAGTACACCCTATCGAGATTCGAACCTCGATGTCCCCGTCATTAGCAATCTAATATAATGCGAGAGTAGTGCGTTAGAATATGCAGCCACCGAAGCGGGTAGTAGAGTTATTGAACTATTTAAAGATTTTGGGGTGTGACCATATCTTATCAGGTAGTTTCCCCAACAACTAACAATGGCTTGGAAAGGAAGAAATAAAATTTCCCTTCTGAATGTCCCTCTGCGTGAAGTTTGTTAGTGGGACATTGGACTTCTTCAACAAACATGTACGGCACCCTTATGACAGATAAACAATGCTACAATCATCCTTATTGTGGCAGATGAGCTACTTTTTTTTTCTGTAGAGATATTTGATAAATTTACATACTTTCTAAGCAAACATATGATATCAGCGCGTGGCATTAAAAAACTAAATCAAAAACTGTATGTCTAAAATCACACACTCAACCCGAGTACCTAGATATATATTAATTAGAAAAAATATCTTCGTCAGAACTAAACAGGATCGAACCAGTAGCAGAGTACGGAGATAGCGTGCTTACTATTCCATTACTAGCATAATTTAAACATTTTTGGATAGTGAAAGTAGACTACTAAAGAGAGTAGCAGGCGAAGTAGAGTGAATATCACATGTGGAATAGTAGACTCTACTCGCCCGTACCCCCACCACAATACTTACTCTACTCTATAAGCACTCTACCGGTATAAACAGGTTTTGCAGTAGAGTAGTAGGGCGCGAACATGTGTCTACAAGTTTTGCTTAGAAATACAGAGGCCGTTGCCAAATTATTGCCATCATTGATTGATATTTTATTTTATTACGTAGGAAAATGAAGTTGATAAAAGCTGAAGCTATAAAATTAGTGGAGCTATATAAAGATTACGGATGTATATGGAACATTAGTAGTGTTAACTATAAAAATAAACAAATAAGAGAAGCAGCTTATGAAGAAATCGTANAAAAAAAAATGTCAAAAGAAATTTTGGTGTCCCTGGGTTGAAACTAAAGATAAAAATTTGAGGTGCACATACAACTAAGAACTTTCAAAGATAAAAACATAACGGATCAGGGAGTGGTTTGGCTGATTTATACGTTCCGAATATAAAGTGGTTTTCACTAATGGACTCTCATGAAAAAGTCACATCTCCTAAGAATACATAGTACAGTATTGGGAATACAGAAACTGAAGTAAGTAATATTTACTTTTTATTTTAGAAATTCATCATTGATTCATGTCATATTTTTCTTGGTAAACATTCTTGTACTGCCAGGGGACAGCACCAACATTGCTGTGTTGGGGGTCCGGAGTTCAATCCTCGGTCCTGGCACAGATTCATCTTATTGCCAAACCCTTCCTTCACCTCTGACAAGATGTGTATTAATCACAACTTGTGAATGTGTGGAATGCCAAGCCTCCACTGTGGTTCGGATCCCACGTTAAACTGTAACTCTTCCATTTCATCACACACTCACCCTACCATTACAGATTAACGTAAGTGCGTACATACCGAATGGGTAGTAAGACATGGTGCTTTATTTTATTTATTCAGTGTTTACAGGCCCGGTATCTTACAATCTTTAAATCCGGGCCGTTTTTTCCACAACTTTTAATTAATTTACACAATTTTAATATGAATTTCCTTTTTAACATTACAACACATATTTTGGCTCTTAACTTAAATGAAATTCAACTACCCTTAGCTCAATTTGATCCACCCCGGGTATATTACGCCCCCGGTACCCTCCCCCGCTAGGCCCTTCACAATGCCCGGGATTTCACTCCCGAGTCCGCCAAGCGCTCAGCAGAGGTGGGCATCCCCATAATAACCACCTGGGGAGGCGCCCTATCAGAGTTGGTGCCCCGCCTACTTTCTACCCTTGGCAGCTGAATTTCCTAATCTACCCCCTATCTAGTTCCCCCGTCCCTAATTATCTATATTAACTACTAACTAAGCTAAGCTAAATTACTAAACTATTCTATTCCCATTACTGCCGGGGAACACCATCACCCAGAGGGCTGCAGGGCAGCCGCCTTTCTCCATCTTGACTCTGAGGGCCCATCAACCATAACCCACCTCTCTTGTTTCCAAGGTGGTGGGTCATACGGTGCAGGGAACCCCTCAGAGTTCATAATCATTCCACTAACTTTTGTTCATACGACTGGAAAACTGTCTTCTGGATCTCAAGGGCATCCCCCGTGTTCCTTCAGACACTCAGTCGTACTGGAATCCAGTTCCCAGGGCTCGCGCTTGCTCCTCCCAGCACATACACATTTTTTTTTCCCCGGCAAGGATTGTTACCGCTTATCCCCTTTTAACAATCCTTTTTTCCCTACTCACTCCCCGCTGAGACCGCACTAGTGTCCGTGTCAGTCCCGCCCTCCGTGTCGCTGTCATCTTCTTCGTCATTGTCAGTGTCAACGTCCCGTCTTATTCGTCCCTGTGCCTCTTTAAGTCTGTCTATGTAGGCTGTCTTTGCTCTATCTGACGCTTCCAGTGCAATCTGGTCTAAGAATTTCCAATAGATTGGGTCCCTCAGTACTTCGCCTACTAATCTTCCCTGGATCTCTCTCTGGTAGTTCCTTCTTGCTTCTAGTGTAATGACACACTCAAGCACCACATGTTCAGGGGTTCCCTCCTCACCACATTGACAATTCCCCGACTCTATCAATCCCAGCTTCCTTAGAGATGCCGGGTACGGTCCCTTCCCCGTGATGAAGTGGACAAGACCCCGAGATGGCTGGAGGTGCTTATTCTCTAGTCTCTCAACCACATTTGGGAACAATTGATAAGTCCTCCTACCTGTCCCACTTCTCTCCCAACGTCTCTGCCACTCCTCCAACAGGACTATTTCCGCCTCTCCAAAAGTTCTCACATCGTGTGTGGTGAGGAGTCTCACCTTCTCCAAGTTTCTCTTTTTTAGCCAGTACGCCACAGCTTTCTTCCTTATGAGGAGGTCCAACGGCCATACACCTAGGGCCACACTCAATGCATCCGTTGCTACAGTCCGGTAGGCTCCCGTCAGCCTCAATAAGATGTTCCTCTGCAGACCCTGAATCGCCTTAGCCGGAGCGACATTGGTTAGTCTGTGAGCCCAGATGCACGCCCCATAGCTCACAATGGAGAGAAGGATCATCTGATGGTATGTCCTTATTATCCGCATAGTCAGATAAAACCGCCTCTGTCCCATGCTTATAATTTTATTCATCACCGACAGAGTTTTCCCCATCACTCCCTCCATGTGCGCTGTGAAGTTCCTCTTTTCATCTAGGGTAACTCCCAGGTATCTGACCGTATGGCTTCTTCTTATAGATTTCGTACCTAACTTTATGGTCGGATCCCTAGCCAATCTACCCTTAAACAGCATGAAGGTCGTCTTCGCCGGTGCCATTTTTAACTTGACACTTTTACACCAGGTGTCAAGTTCTTCAAGCACCTGGTTACTTTTTTCCTCTAAGTTCCTTCTCGAGTACCCTTCTATTACTATTAGAAGGTCGTCTGCGAAGGCAACCACACCCTGCGTCTCTGGCATCCCCTCCAACAAGTACAACACTGGTTCCAGGCTGACATCCCAAAATATCGGGCCACATACCGATCCCTGGGGACATCCCTTCGTCAGTAGCTTCTGAACCTTATTTCCTGGACATCTCAGGGTGGAGTATCTATTACGACAGTAGTCCTTAAGACTCCTATACAGCTGCCCCGGACACTGAATCTCTCTTAATCTGTCAAACATCGCCGGCCACCAGAGGTTGTCAAAAGCGCCTGAGATGTCCACAAATATTCCTACGACGTATTTACCATTTGCCGAGTCAATCAGTTCCATTGCTCTGCAGATTGCGTCCTCTGTCGACCTGCCTCTTCGGAAGCCATACTGCTGCTGATGCATGCCCATGACTGTCCTGTGTCTCAGTAATCTTTCACACAATATCTTCTCCTGCAACTTCCCTGCTGTGTTCAACAGGCAGATGGGTCTGTATGACTTCGGAATAAGCGGGTTTTTATCCTCCCCCTTGCTTAGCACGATTACCTCGCTCTGCTTCCAGATGTTCGGGATTCTGCCTTGAGCGAGGCATTCGTTTAACAGCCCTGCAAGGAAAGGAGCAATAAGGTCAGCCGTCTTCTCCAGCACCTCGACCTTTATCCCGTCCGGACCAGGCGCCTTTTTCTTACCCATCAGAGCAATGTTCCTGATCACCTCCGCCCGACTAACAGGTTCTACCTCTTCCTCATTTACATACTCGTCATTCTCCATCCTCTCCCTCAACATTTGGTGCTCTTCAGTATCTTCTGTCACGTCGTCATCTGGCAACAATGTCTCCATTAAAAGAACCGCAGACTCTTCCCAGCTGGTCGTGGTACTCCCATCATCCTTAGATAGCGTGGTTATCATGGCTGGGGGGCGTAATTTCCCGGAGGCTATCTTAAACGGCACCCCCCAAGGTCCCCTCTGTAACTCCTCCTGTACATACTTCTCCCAACTTTTCCTCTTCTCCTGATACAACCCATCCTCAAACTCTCTCTTGCTCTCCCTGTAGATATTTAACAGCACCACACGACCAGCTGGGTCTCGACACCTCTGATATCTCCTACGCGTTCTCCTTGCCCTTGCTCGAAGACTCTGCAGTCTGTCATTCCATGGCTTATTACCAACCTTGGTATCACCTTTCACCACAGGTATCGACTTCCTCATTGCATCCTGCAGAGCCCACGTCAGCTGTTTGGCCTTCATGTTGACATTGTCGCCTTGTGCCACTGGACTGGGCAGTATCAGTTCAGCCCTCAGCTTCTCCCAGTTAGCTTTGCTCATGTTGTATCTCCTTCTTTTCCCTTCCCCATTTCCATCCACCAGCCTCCCCGCGACAAATTCAAAGACGATCAGGTTATGGTCACTGACCGTGACGTTGTCCACAACCCTCCAACCTTCCACCATGTCCATGGACTCGGCGTTACACAAAGTGACGTCAATGTTGGAAGAAGCCCCAGCTCTCCCCTGATATGTAGGGGGATTATTCGGTTGGTTTGCAACCTCAAGCCCATGACCATAGATGAACTCCTCCAAAGCACGACCCCTTCTATCTCTCCCAATCACCCTATGACTATGCCACATGGGAGACTTAGCATTAGCATCAGCGGTAATTATGAGTGGCACACCTGCGTATGTCCTACATATTATCTCCAACTGATCAAGATATGGCTCAATTGGATGCCTAAATTGAAAATATAGGTTTGCCACTATACACCTGCCTGAGCTAGTTCCCAGTTCTACGCATGTTACCCACTGGTTACAGAGCTGTTCAATCTTAGTTACGGCAATTTCCTTGTTAAACACCACTATTGCGCTCATTGGAGCTTCTCCACTAACAACAATTCTAGTGACCACCGGCATATGCGGAACTTTCCCTCTCAAGGTATAGGGTTCCTGAAGACACACAACATCAAGTCCCATCTCCTCAGCAAGCTTGCGGACTTCATGCAACACGGTCACGCTCCTCATTCCATTAATCTGTCCTATTCTAATGGTGCTATCCCCCATTACGGATAGTATGTGTGCGCGTAGCACGCAGGCCATGCCACGCTGGGGTTAAACGTCTTGCGACCGTGTGCCGTCACAAATTGCCTATAAGTATTTTCCATATCAAAAGTTTCCTCTCTCCTCTTGAAGACCTTATCAATTAGTCCCCGCAAACTGTCCACGTCCGTTGGTAGATTCATAGATCTTAGTTGAATTCTATCCAACGACTCGGGAGAGGGAAAAGTGATACTGTCCCCCTTTTCATGACCCAGTCTCACCACGTGCCTCAGCGCCATGTGCAGCACTCTCTCTTCTTCTAGCCTGGATAACCGCATCGTCTCCTCGAGGGTTCCGTACGCCTGAGAGGGTACATCCCTCTCTCCTTTCAGCTGCCCCTCCATCTCCATATTCACTTCTGCTGTCTGGCTCCCCCTGCTGTTTGTGCAGACATGGTGCTAATGATAATAATAATAATAATAATAATAATTTCAATTTCCTTTATTTTAGTGCTGGCCAACAGTCGTAGGACCTATAACAGGCCAGTACTGAAAAGTACACAAGTACCATACAAATACATATATTTACACGAGAAAATGAGATTAACCAAAATGGATAAATAATGTTATATAATGATTAAAAGTTACAAAAATAATGTAATTAATAATGATAAGAATAAAAAATGGCAATCATAACAAATAACCAAAGAGGGGTTAAAAGCAGTAACAATATGCAAAAAATAAATCATAATATTGTAAATTTAAATATTATAGGCAGAGCCTCTACATGATAAATTAATGATATGGGATTTCCTTAAATAACTCTCTGAGTTTATCTTTTATTTTATAATAGAAGTTGAATTTGACAAATCTAGAATTGGTGCTATTGATAAAATTACCTATAGGTCTTACCTTATAAGAGCTATTGAGAAAAAATAATTTGGGATTAGGAGAAGCCCACATAATCAAGGGCAAATTTTCAATAAATTTTGCTATTTAAAATATTAAAAACAAAAAGGGCATCACAATAAAGTCCACGCGAGAAGAGAGTTTGGAGACCTAAGAAGTTTCGAATTCTGTCATAATCATAATAAATCCGGTTACTAAAGAATTTATCATAGCACGCAGTGACAAATTTTCTTAGAACGTTTTCCAACCTAAGAGAGTCAGTTAAGGTAATGGAATTCCAAGCAACAGTAGCGTATTCTAACTTAGATCTTAGACTTATTATTATTATTATTATTATTATTATTATTAATACTAGTTTATGTTACTCGTACTATTACTCGTTTTCTCTATGGCGTACTAGTGATACTAAATTTTTGAAATAGTGACCAAACAACGAGTGCAATATTTGAGAATTTGTTTTATAATAAAGGAATTTAGTGTATGTATATTGTTAAAAATAAAGATGGATATTTAGGTAGGGTAGTCGTCTTATTTAATACATATTAATATTATTTATTAATACCTTATATACATTAATGTATTCTTCGAGGGCTTTATAAATTGCATCACAAACTTCTGGGATGAACTTTTATATTGCTGGTTTGGAGACTCTGAAAAAGTGCTGTAAACTGCGGTAGCTATATGCTGTTACTGGTGACCTGGTGGTCTAGGGGTAAGGTGTCAGACTTCTGTGCTGGCGGCCGGGGTTCAATCCTAGGTCCCGGCACAGATTTATCTGATTTCCAAACCCTTCCTACACCTCTGACAAGACATCTTGTGAATGTGTGGAATGCCAGGCCACCACCGTGGTTCGGATTCCACGTTAAACTGTAGGTCCTTCATTTCATCTCACAATCACCCTACCATTACACATTAGCGTAAGTGCGTATAACCCGAACGGGTAGTAAGACGCGGTGCTAATAATAACAATAATAATAATAATAATATATGCTGTTAATAAAAAATGCAACGTTATCTGTAGATTTACACGTGCTGATATAGTCTCTCTCAATAATGTGTCCTTTTTCTGGATACTCAGAGCAAATAAATTTAAAAACGTTTCAAAATATTTTGGTGTCATTCTTAAACAAATCTTGTGTTCTTCTGGATCTTCTCTATCTAACTCACTTAAAAGGTTTGCAGACGCTACCAGTGAATTTCATTTTCTAATTCAGTCTCTAACACAGATTCTTTTTTTTTCTAACATTATCTTCCTCTAAAACTTCTGAAACTTCATTTAACAGAAAATTTGAAATTATTTTAAGCACTCTTTCACAATAGCACGATGACGACACCGTGCGATGTTAGAACTATTAACTTTTCTAACTATTATTATTATTAGCACCGCGTCTTACTACCCGTTCGGGTTATACGCACTTACGCTAATGTGTAATGGTAGGGTGATTGTGAGATGAAATGAAGGACCTACAGTTTAACGTGGAATCCGAACCACGGTGG
>CABFVZ010000536.1:67068-116766 GCA_902151445.1 Timema monikensis
CTAGCCTTTGGGCTTAGCCGTGGGGACCATTAGGGACCTTATAAAGTGCGTGGGTAACCCGGAGGGGCCCAGGCAGGGTAGGGTGTTCGATATCTTTGTGTTTTGGTGTATTGAGTCCGTGCTTGCGGCCGGCTCGGTGTAAATATTGAATCATTGTCTGCTACTGAGGGCTATTGGAAAGGCCGCTAGTGTGACTTTGAGCACCTCGTACTAGGGAGCGCCAGTCTCCCTCTGTTACCTTTGTGCACCCGACTAGGAGTGGGGGAGCGCCCACAACTTTCAATGTAAGGTTATGATTGAGGATATTTTCATGTTTTGACCCCTTTGGCATGGTTGTGTCCAATTAAGGCACGTAATACTGGAGAGGCCACGCGGAGCTCTAGCCGACCCAAGGAGGGGTGCCCGCAGTATTTACTTGGTCACCCCTGTGATCTAACACGCGGGATCCACTGGCACTCGCCTAGTAACCGGAGGATGGAAGCAGCGGCTTGGCGTATGGAGCCACCCGATATTAGTTGAACCAGAATCTTATACTCATTAGTTTTTCTCTATCATTTTCATGCCTGTTGTATTTATAATAAAATCCTTTATTGTTATGATTCATTGCTTGTACATTAATTTGCACCCTCCCATTACTTATTTGTAAAGGCGGTGCAATTAAATATATTCATTTCTCATTTTAAATGTAATTCAAAAGATGTAACCTAGATCCAAATGCGTATCTAAGAAGAATACGACTCCTTTAATTTTAATACGTTAAGGTTCACATTTATCATCTTAAAAGGATACATTTTTCCCCATAATGATTTTTTTTATATCCAACCAAGACTTGCACATATATATTTCCACAGTACTCGGTCGTGATGCACAGTGGAGACGGAAATAGAGCTGGAGAGAGCTGTGAGAGGGTATGTAATAAAACTGTCTCCTTCGTAAACTTGGAGTATGTGGCTCTCATCTGGACCAGTAGAATAATAATCGGAGAGAGGTAAACAACGGTCTATCTCCACTATCCAAAAAAATTAAAACCAGTCCCGAGTGGTTAGAAAAGTTGTCCCATTTTGAGGTCATGTCAATATAATAACTTAGTTTTAAATGATATTCCTGTTCGCATGGAAACTAATTTGTAATTAATTATGTAAGAATCATTTTAAATTAAGATATTATAAAAAAATGTATGTTTAAATATAATATATTTTGTTAATCGTAAAGACAGTTTTACTTTTGAGGTGAGTCAATTTTAAAAGATAACCGACTATTTATTTTTTACTTCTAAACAAATTAAAATTTGTAATTTTTAAATATTTCTGTCACTTATATACTGAACATTAGATGGTAAGTGTATTTTTTACATGTTGATACATATCCTATAATTATTTTGATAAGTGTTAAGCTAAAGTATATTACAATTTAAACACGATTCTTCATATATTTATTTTTTAATAATTCAATTAATAATCATTTCGGACAAGGCTGTCAAAAAAGTTAGTGCATTTAGTTTTGGTTCAGGATATATTTCTCAGCGTTGATCAGCATAGCTGTATTTGATTTTTCTCTGCAATATTGTTTACCATTTTCTCTCCAGTCAGAGATGGATTTAAATCCTAAGGCTTATACCATTTAACAACACCATAGAATTACCAAAATATGAAAGTTCACACAAGCACGAATTTAGACATTGTAAAAGGAGGGGGCACAGATATATTGAATGGAGAAACATTTGCGTGGGTTGGTAGGCATATTTTCCGTTAATATGCACCCTTCTTACCCATTGCCCACCCTAACTCTCCCAAAATCTAGCAATAAGATGCAAACTAAAAAATCTCATTGGTCTCACAACTTCATTGGTCACCGCCACAGCCCTCACCCTCCACTTTAATTAGTCTAAAAAAATAATCAAATATTCTACCAAAGGGGGTGATCACTTGCCCCCCAAATTCGCGCTTGAGTTTACTCAAACTTTGCCAATTTCTTAGTCTTAGGGAGCCCCTAATTTCTCTCCCAGTGAATTATGTATAATAACTATTGTGGCCCACTCCTGTGATCACGCAATATAAGGTATTCGGCTCACAACAGGTGAAATTGTCATGAAAGTGAAGGTTTAGGTTATAATATAAGCCAGGTGCATTGAAGGAGTTACTAGAAATTGTATTTATCATCAAGTTTTATCCATTCTTTCTACACGTTAATGTGGATGAGTTTTCTATGATTATTCTCATAATTTCTACCCCATCAATGAAACCGTTAAATAACATTATATTGAAAGGTGTGAACTTAAAATTCACAGTTTTGGAAGAAAGTAAACGTTAAAATTTATTAATTAATGTGTATATTTCTAGATTACTATATTATTATTATATGACCGGTCTCTCGTTATAGTGGTCAGCACACCTGGCTACCCGCCTAATAGTTTATTATGGTTCGATTCCCGGCTGGTATCATGTGTATTTATCCCAAAAGGGGAATCATCACAATGACCACCAAGGTTTGGTTAATTAGGCTTTGTTAGTTAGGTTAATAGTTTCTATTGGTTACACACCCTCATCTTCACTAGTACCATCCCTTCATTTCATTGGGACATGGAAAGGATGTACTATTTGTACTTTCGGGTGTACCCTGGTTAATGATACATAAGTACTGGCTAATCTTTTCATAAACTGGTGTACGAGGGATGCAACCCAGAGACACACATCGATATTTAGATTATTTTATATAAAAATTATTATAATATCAAATAGACTGAGCGGATATTAAGTGGCAGTATAAAATATCAAGAAATATATTTAGGAAGAAAAGTCCGGGAAACAGATCTAATTATTTCAATTACAATATCTCGTATGTAATTTGTCAAGAGGTAGAGTACGATTTGTAAGTGTATAATAGCATATATAAGTTTGTATTTAGGCACCTTTAAATCCCATTATTATTATTATTATTATTATTATTATTATTATTATGTGTGGTGTTGAGTTTTGTGGGTTTTTTTAAAAGAGGAGTGATATTTTATGTACGCTTTCTGAACTGAATTATTTTATAAAATAAAGTTCAACTTGGAAACTATATTCAACAAGACCCAACATAAAACCCAAGTCACTGTGAAAGGGGAAGTCCTAATTTCACCAACTATACATTTTTCAGCTGTTGTGAGAATAGTTAAACACGCTTCTGAGTGAGCTTAGGTGGCGTAGTTAAAATTCATTAAGTATGTTTTTATGTTGTATGTGCACCACGTTTTACTATCCATACGGGCTATCCAGATATAGGGTAAGGGTATGGAAGCTAGGATGGAGAGGAAATGTACCCACATTGGCTTGTAGGGAAAAAGTGAAAACCATTTAGAGGAAAGCAATTTCAGACTGCCGAGTATTTGAATGTATCTATACATATGTTAATTATTTCAGTTTCTTTATTTTCCTAATTTCAAAATAATCAAGCAGGTGACCTGTTTTTATCTGTTTCAAAAGGGCACACAACTGTTTTGACGAGTATTGTCAAGTAATGAATCAACTGTAATTCATATATCATGTATGTTTTGTTTTATTTGCTTGAAAAACATGTGACGTAGCTAATGGCGAGTTAACACGAACAATAGGACAAATATTAGTGACGTGTTGCGAATTGAAAACCAAACCTTGACATGGGACGATATTAATAACGTTTCCATACCCTTCACCAACCATCCCTCACCCAGGGGAGAGCTATGGTTTGATACAATAGTCCCAGAAATTTAATTAGTAACATCAAAAACAAAATAACATCACGGCCATGTTTTGTAACTTTATTATATTTCAGTGTACTCTCTGTTGGCAAATAAAATAGTAGTTATATTCTACAGCTCCGTGTGGGGTCCAATGATAGAATATTCATCGAAATCAGTGTTTCACAAATTATGGCACCAGGGTTGATATTGAGCTTTATTAATAATAACATATTATTTGTTAATATTAAATTAGGTATTGGCCTTCAAGTTAACGTAGATTTTGGCTTGTTACCAGCACTTGACAAGATATGAGTTTTTTTTTATTTATTTTTTATGAAGAGCTGAAAGAGGTGCGCCAGATAGTCCATGTATAGCTCCTAGTGGGATTCATGACTCATTAAAGTTTGATAAACAATGGTATACATTAACTAAATCATATAAATATTTTACAGATATATCTTAATAGACCACGATTATAAGGCACATATAATATAATTTTACTTAAAGATGTATTGAAATGAATGCAGGCCACAAAGCTAAGCGCCTTAGTGTGACAAGTTATGTTGCTTCACAATACAGGGATGTATTAAGAGTTGACCACTCTGCCTATCTCACGGCGATTCTATGATTTGCGGATTATTCTAGTGATAACGAGCTACCGATCTATTCTATGGGTCAGATTTGTAAAAGTTTTTTTTCCCATTGTATGTTTAACCGAATTAGCTTCAATACATAGTGTGAAAAATTTAAATCAAAATTACATGTGAGGAAGCCTCTTCAATGTACCAAGCAGGGATTCGAGCCCCGATCACCTCAAATGGAGAAAAGTTAAATGAGATTCTAACGCCGTAGACCAACAAATCATTTGTAACAATTTGAATTCTGTTTGGGACCTTTGAAAAGTGGATGATTCAAGGATATAGTTGAAAAGTTTCAGTAATATTATTTTAGAAAATAATACATGAAAACTAGAATGTTTTCAAATATATTAAAATTAAATATCTTTTTTATCAATAAAGATTTTTTGTTGTTTTAAATGTGATTTTTGTATATTATTGTGTATTTAAAAAATTAGTACTTGATACTTCAGAACTTATTTCAATAGTAAAACTTCAGGTGGGCTTATAAAAAAAATTCTACCAAAATAGTAAATGCATCTTTGTAGTTGCCTGGAGGAAAAAAAAAATTAAACTCAACTGTGAATAAAATGAGGGATCACTAACACCGGTACATCCAGATAAGATTCAATCATCAACCTCCCCGTTACCAGAAATCCAGTCTAAAATTAGGAGAGTTTAACGTTTTAGTACCAGCGAAGTAATCTTTTTATTTTGTACTTTATGTATAAATACCCAAAAATTTACACTAATGAAATATGGTTGAGGATGGTAGAATTTAGAGAAAATGTTTCCAAATTCACGCAAAGAGAGTGGAAAGCCATTTAGGTAAACCACTCTGAATATATACGGCCAGGATTACAGCCCCGAATTTTCTGTATTTGATAAACCAAACTAGATGACCTTGACTATTAGTCAGAGTGGACACCGATATAGGTCTAATAATTATAGATTTTTTGTATAATTAAAAGAATGGGTTTAACACATTTTTGAGAGAATGTCTACCTGTCCAATCTGATATTATTTGTTTTATCTTTCCCCTCCCTTTTTTCACAACAGGCCTGTTTTCTATCGAAAGATAACTTGACCAGACTTTGGTGTTTATGACGTATGCAACAAAACTTTCAAGAAATAAACGTTACCGGCTTGTTATGAAGCTATGCGAGTTGCGGGAAAAGAAGAGGTCGTGGGAGTAGACAGACATGGACTGTCTAGCGCAGATGTTCCCATGTCTCTTCTCTCGTTGAAACATTGTTGACAACCTTTTAAATCTTCATTTCCCCCTCTTCCCATCCCGGCGAGTTCCGTTCGGGTGGGGGCGGTGCTTGCCCGGTGTGTCTTTATTTTGCTTGAGGCCATAGATTTTCTGCAGGCACAATTCACGAAGGATCCATGAGAAAGACACTTGAGTGAAAGAACCATTAGAGAAAAAGAAATCAAACACAAGAGATTTTTATTTTTTCGCTGAAATAAAATGGAAGTTTTTTTTTTATGATTCAATGTTCCTGACTGCTTTAACGACGCATTTCCTCTTATATTTTATTGGTGGCAATACAAACATAACATTCTGAATGAAGTTATTTCTTGAAATATGTGTATTTGCTAATAAAACCAGGATCTAGTTTATATTTGTTAAAAGAAAATAGTGGCATGAGCGTTCATGGTATATTATAAGTTCTGGTTTTTATTTCCATGTGTTTAAAGATTTTTAATTTATATCCGAGGGAATACTAGAAATAATGATCAGAGAACCCTTTAAAACAAACAAAAAAGCCTTCGTGACGTTTTAGTGATACTTTTAATGAAGCAATATGTTGTATAGAAGCTTAAGCCTAGTAATGGTTTCGCATCAAACATTAATATCTTTTATTAAAGATTATTTCTCAGCACAATGTGAGATACGGCGATTATTATCTCAAGATAAACATACTATATTATTAAGGGAATGGAACTTTTGTACCGTTAGAGAATTTCTGTTGAACGATATAGATATTTGAATTTGCCTGCCTAAGGCAGAGGCCATCAGACGGTCGATCTAGAGCTACCAGTAGCTCGCGACCGCATTTTTGTTAGCTCATGCTGAAAGTTTATTTTGAGCTTTTGAAAGTAGCTTATCGTTGAAAGGTTTTGTCTCAACTTTAGTATAAGTATAACCTCTTGTTTGAGAGTAAAATTATCCAATTATGGTTCACGTTGCACTCCAAATGAGGGTGCTGTTTGGAAATCCACCCTACTTTTTAGAAGTCCTCATTTTTATATGCATGTGGTGAATCACATATATATATAGCATCAGATGAACATCTTGATAACTGCATCCGAATGAAAGTGAAAAGTTACTCATCAACATTTAAAACGGTGGTCTTGGGATAAATTAATCGCTTCAGAACCCGATGTTTGTGTGTTTAAACACAGCTTGGGTCAACGTATTTTTACTGAGCACAACTTCCTTCGTAGTAGAAGTGAAGCCGTCAGTCCCATGTCGATTGTAGCATGTAAAATAACCCTGAAAGGTATGTGAAAATATCTTTCCCGGCAATATTAGTAAGCTCTCTTTCATGGAAACTCTCATGTGCTGATATAATAAGTCGATTCAGAACGTGCACGTTAATACCTCAAATAAATGAAATTTAATGGAATTGAATACCACTCTTATGTGTAAGTTACAGAACAAGTTTTTTTTAAATGTTTGACAGTAATTTCGTTTTGAAATAAGAAATGAGAAACCATCTTATTTTATAGCATTAGAAAAGTTCATTTTAGCCCCAAATGTACTAAATTTTTTACATTATTTCCATAACAACTAAGAATCCAAGATGCAGTTCCCCCCCCCCACACACACACACACACACATACGCACGTTTGAACGAAGGTGTGATGTCAAATCCTATGTAAAAGCCACAATAATGGCCTAGCTAATGAATCAATTTGACAATTTAAAAGTAGTTCCCATACTCGAGAGTTTGGTGATCCTCGGTCTAATTTATTTGGCTTGCAATGTAATACTCGTAGATTGATGGTGATAAAGAGGTCGGTTCAAATGGCTTACAGTATAGGTACTATATTTATGTTAATGGAGAGGTTGTGCCTTTACTCTACACTGGGTGTACTTGAGTTGGTTCACCACATGATATACACTGTGATTTATAATAAACACTGATATATTCTTTATAAGAGCTAACTACCTAATCCTTATCCCAATAATATGACACGAATCACTGGCAAAATAAATAAATCCAAGCAAACACTTTAATCTGGATAGAAAAAGCGGTAAAGACACTCTTGAACTCCACCTCTTAAACAAATGACGCTTTTCTTCCCAGCCTAATGAAGCGTTCGACATACTGCTGATACGGGAGACAAATAACAGCCCGTCACTGTTTAACGGACTGTTAAACATGTCGCTACAAACTGACGCTGCTGATTTAGACGTTTTGACAAACCTTAAAGGATCGATCGTCTCCCAAGTCGAACGTAGTTTGGGATACAGTCGATAACGGCAACAGAGATGCTGGTTAGACCCCAATACAGTCTCATCTTTTTTTTGAGGGGGAATACTTGTAATTACAACCACGACATAGGGGTCCGCCCAGGAATGGGTAGAGTTTCAATTTGTTATCACAATGATGAATCTTCTTTAGATCCATCGGTTATTAGCGTTTGTGACTATTGGGATATACTTTATTTCTGTGTGTTTATTTTGTAAGCCTTCGTGTATTTAAATCATTAAGTCGGTGAGCATGTGGAATAAACATTAAGTTAATCTAATTAGGGTTTTGGTGATGGAGAAGATCAGGGCGATAAGGGCTTGAATTCTGGCTGGGTGTACCTAGGGTGTTTTTACTAAAATGGTTTTTCACTCTTTATTCATGCAAATTGGGGTACAAGTTGTATAAACTCTACTTTAGTTACCCATACTTTAAACGTATAATTAAATGTGGATATCCCCAATGCGTAATAAGATGTGATGGATGGATAAACATTAACACACTATATCTAAATTAAAAATACTAAAGGATAATTATAGCATTATATCCATACTGTACATACATCGCTGTTCTATATTTATTTATGTAAGTCTATTCGAAGTAATTTTTATTTAATGTTTTCATAGATAGTTTCAGAGTATGTTTCACTTTCTAAGTCATCTGTTTCAAAGGCAATTAAAGTAAATTATAGGCCCCCATATTGATATCAGTAAATATAAATAATATAATAATGGATGCAATAATTATCATGATTTTTTAAAAGTAAATTATTAAACCCTTGGGCTCTTTGGCAGGATTTAGTGACAAAACAAATAATTAGTTTAAACTCTGAAATAATATTCAATAAAATCTGCTAGTGTTCGTTTAACAGCTTCAAAAACCTAACTAAACTTATACCTTTCACTCTTATTGTTTGTCCCATTGATGGAACAAATTCTTCACACCACTTGACTGGAAATATTTGTTTTTAAACCAAGCAATTTTTTTTTCATTGAAGTTTATGTAATGTACATGTATAAAACGCTTTAAGCCGAATTAAAATAACTATAGGGTATATAAAAAAAATGAGATTTTATTTAAACTCAACATGTTATGTTTCAAACTTTTCAACTAGTTTCGATGGTGAATGAACACACACAAAACAATGTTCAACTTTTCTCGTTACGTTAATCCTTCATTGATATGCATAGCCCTGTAGTGCGTACAAGTGGGTCAACATATTGAGCAAAAATTATTGAATAATTTTTATGAAGCAGGGCTTTCGATAAGCTTCTAGCCCGATTGAAGAGCATGATAAAATAGCTTAGTAATTTGTATTAGTTAAGTATAAAGTCAAAAAGATACTTTGCAAGTAGAAATAGTTGTTTTTGTTAGTAGAAATCTATTTTATTTAAAGAAGGCTTTAAACATATATATGTTTTATTAACACCTTAAACCCACGCTTTTGGGCACTCGGTTTAAATTTCAAGTTTATTTGGTCTGGTTTTCCGGTAAAAGGGGATGTCGGCGTTCGAATTCAATCCGGTTGTACCAATAATGAATTTTCCTAAGTAGTTTTATCTTCTCTCTTCATACAAACTCATTACATTTACTATCATTCTACCTTCCTCACTCCCACCATACTATCATTCTACCTTCCTCACTCCCACCATACTATCATTCTACCTTCCTCACTCCCACCATACTATCATTCTACCTTCCTCACTCCCACCATACTATCATTCTACCTTCCTCACTCCACCATACTATCATTCTACCTTCCTCACTCCCACCATACTAGCGTAAATAATAAATATACACGTAGGTCTATAAATCTGTGTGGGTAGTGATATAAGATATTAATTTATTTTATACTAACTTTATCACAGAGGTAGAACTGAGGAGGATGGTTTAAAAAAACTTGTATCTTGAGTAGAGTAAAGAAATCTAGAGAAAATTACATCTGTAAAATCAGCTTGCCTAGCTAGAACTCGAAAACAGACTTTTTAGTTTTCCCCTGCAGCAGAGACCAATTGAAACACAAAGAATAAAGAATCGTTTTATTACTTAATTAGTTGAAGTGCCTCGCGTTGCCAGAGAGATATGTTTTTAGTTTAATGATTGTACGTGGAAGGTAGCTTTAACGTTAGTACCTTAAAGCCCTGCGTCACCCACGACCTAACCAGGTTTTTAATGAATTTAAAAAATCTAATCAAAGTTTTAAAATTCTGGCTTCGAGGTGCGCACGTTCATGCACTGGGTTTAAAAAAATATATTCAAGACTTCTGCTTGCGGTAGATATCACGCAATGATTATAAAAGACAAATTAACTCTTAATTTTATCTTGTTTTTAATTTATTAAAACAAAACTAATAAAAATTTTAAAATTCTTGCTTCAAGGTTTACATGTTCGTAGACGGGGGATACAAATTTTTAAGATTTCAGATATCTGCATGGTGTATATATCGCGCAGTGCTCAGGATATACAAACTTTTAATTTTATTACTATAGAAGATTGTATAGTGTGAAAATAATATTTAATATAAATTAATTCAGATATAAGGCTTCGTCTTCCAATCAAAAGTTAATAAAACTTTTTGATAGGTCTTCACGTTAAGGTTGGTTTAAAATAAAACAAAACTATTGGAATATTTTCAAAAATTAGATGACATTTACTAGGCTTAGTGATTTTAGTATATATAATAACATTTCCTCTTTTTTATTACTGCCTGTCTGGGCTATATACATATTTACACTAATTTGGAAGAGACCAGGAAGGGATAGTTTCAAATAAGTGTGCCCTCATTTGCCGGAACAGAGAGTAGGAAACGATGTAGAAAATAACTTGACTACACTCGACCAATATTTGAATCCCGACCTCCTCGTCAACCACGAATCAGTCAGGACTTGTACATTTTACACTTGCCCAACACAAAGGGTAGTTTGAATGTTCATATTTTCAAAATATTTTGTCATGTAAGTGATAATTAAATCTATTTGTAGATGTCCATGCAGTATAAATAATTGTAGAAACTGATTTTGGTTTGGGAATTTCAAAGTTATGGCAAACTTCACAACAGTAAGGGTGGCGTAGTTGGCTAACGCGCTTGTCGTGTTGAGCTCGACTGCCGAGGACGGGGAGATCGAGGTTCGAATCTCGGTCGGGTGAACTATTCACTTCCTCTAATTCAACCTTCCCAATTCCTAATCCATTAGTGTAATTAGTACTTAAAGCGTATAACCCAAACGGGTAGTAAGACGTGGTGCTATTATTATTATTATTATTATTATTATTTACAACAGTAAGCTCTTCGTTTTGATTCTATTTAATAATCAAGTATGTGGGGAATGCCAGGCCTCCACCGTGGTTCGGATTCCACGTTAAACTGTAGGTCCTTCATTTCATCTCACTATCACCCTACCATACTACCATTACACATTAGCGTAGTGCGTATAACCCGAATGGGTAGTAAGACGCGGTGCTAATAATAATAATAATAATAATAATAATAATCAAGTATGAATTTGCCTATTTTACATGCAGGTTTTCCATATTACTGTAGACTGACCCATTTTATATTTTAAAATATAATAACAAGTGGGAGAACTTTTTTTTTTCTTTTAATTGTAGTCGATGTGTATGAAATTGGTTATTATTTTCAAATTTGATTTTGTAACAAAATAACATAAATATGTTCTTCCAATCTCTTGTGGGTAGAATGCCAATAATGTGTCAAATCTCAATATTTTAAAATATTTCTAAATACCTGATGATTTTGATACATGATCCAGTAAATGAATTATTTATTATCAATTCTATGAGATCAAGTCAATCTTTATATTTAGATAACTAGTCTGAATCATTACTTTACAAACTACAGGTTTTACAGTAAACGAGGGTATAGGGAGTGAGCAAGCGAGTAAAGAGACGGACGGACATTTCCTCTTATGCCACATTCTACTCTACTCGGGTAATCAACTTACGTCACGCAAGGAAATGGTCAGGTGAAGTTGAGCCAAATAGTTGGAAGCTGTAGTTCCGAGCCCTTGTGCAAGGTCCATCCACCCTCCCCTTCCCCAACGCAACAACAACCCACAAGTTAGTACGGACAAATTGCGTCAATTTAGAGAAGCAGGTGAATATTTTGAAATAAAATGAAACTTATTTGGGCCCGCCCAGTTGGTCAGGTTCGTTTAACGTCAGGGCAACATTAGGGTGAAATGCAGGAAACCCTTAGTTTTTTTCAGTCGAGCAAGGTACTTGAATGTAACCATTGACATTTAGAAAATACATATATTAGAATGCTTAACATATTATTTTTCGAATCTACAACATTAATTTAACTTGAAAACTTATAAAATTAATATACTATTATTGTTTCAAACTTAATATCTGATGAACGATTTTTAAATATCAAAAGTATTCCATATTTTGGTATTTTATAAGAAAATATATCTATTTTTTTAGCACTGCGTCCTACTTTTTTTTAATTTAGCACCGCGAATTATTACCCATTCGGGCTATTGGCCTAAGTACTAATTACGCTAATGGGTTAGGAATTGGGAAGATTGAATACAGAGGAAGTGAAACCGTATTTTCGTGGAGGGAGAGTGTAAAACCATTTAAGAAAAAACACCCCTAAGTCACCTAAGTGAGATTCGAACCTTGATCTCCCCATCCTTGGCAGTCTAGCTCAATATGAAACTAGCGCGCGTTAGCTAACCACGCCACCGAAGTGGGTCGTGTCTTACTACCCGTTCAGGTTATCCACTTATGCAATAATTATGCTAATGAGTTAGGGATTAGGAAACCACAGTACATCTGACCGGGACCAAATCACGATCTCCCTGTCATTGGAAGTTTGGTCTGGTCTGTTGCGAGATTAGTGCCTTAGACCAAGTAAACATAGAAGCGGGTCATATCTCCTTTTAGCCTCTTAGAACCTTGGGTCTCATTCCCAGCCGGATGAGTTGAGAAGGTTCTTCTTAAAGAGTTTCCCATCCTGCTTTTCTGCACCAATTAGGGCATACTTTCTCCAAACTATACCTTCCACGTGCCTAGCCCATTAAACGCGAAACACGGGCGAAAATATTTAAAGATAGCTTTACTGACAATTAAACAAAATAAAGTTTGAGTTAAAACTTATAAGAAACAATTTATGGATATAATGTCATGGTCGCTGTATTTCTTCTAAGCTGAACTTTCCACGAGTGATATATCAGTTTACCTAAGCCAACTGCTCTGTCAAGATTTAACGAAAGGCTCAGTATTGAAGCTTGTCAATAGTTTTCTTAAGTTATTTAACACGTTAGAAATTGACGAAGAAAACTGTATATGAGGTAATAGCTCAGGGAAAATAAATTTCCAATTGGTCTAAGGATTAACAACAAAATGGTTGACCCAATTAGCTACAAAATAGTACAAAAAGAAATCAATTAAAGTATCTTATCCTGCTTTTTGTTTCTATTCTTCTTTGTCACCAAGCCTGATCGGGTTGTATTACATTTTCTATTGTTAGACTCCAAGTACAAAAGGGTATGTTTTTTTTTTCATTTGTTTAAGGGTTTCAGATTGTACAAACTTTGAAATTTTCTATGGATATTACTCAGTGGTCAAACTTCACGAATAAAATAACAGTTTAAAATGTAGGACAAATAATTATAGCGTGATTTCTATGTTACTATTTTAAATTAGTTTCATCCATAATATTGAAAATTGATTCCGCTTATAATTCAGTAATTTGATGAAGACAAAAATTCATTAACAACTTAATCATCTTGTTAACGTCTTTTTAAATGCATAATAATAGCCTATTACACTCTATTCAACCGATCTTTATTCAATTTGAACTAATCCATTAACTCATCCATATTTCCAAATGTAGCCTATATATATATATATATAGCAAACATCGGTGCTTTCCCGAAAATAGCCAGAATATGTGTTGTGTTAACATGTTGCTGTTCTCTTTTGTGTTTTGTAGATGTCATAAATCATCAAACTCCCCTCTAATTGAAATCTCGTTGTAAGTTCGATAAACCAATAATTTCAAATTATGAAATGGTTACAGCTGTCTATCAATTTATCAATTTAAAAAACTAAGCCATTACGATACAAATGTTTAAAGAGATGATAGTGTTAAGTCGAGATAAGGAAACTAGCACGTTCATTTAGTAAATAACTAGTACTTTAAAATAATGTCATATTTTGTTGAAATAGAATTTAAAGAAAATATGCTCATATTTGCCGGAAGGCGGATTGGGAAACAATTTAGTAAAATCCATATTCATTACACACATCCGAGAATCAAGCTCCAAACTTCCCATCACTAGAAAACCATAACAGATGAGACTAACACCTTAGCCCACGTGTACACTAGTGAGGGTATAGTATAGATATTACTTAAAAGATGCTACTCCACTAATGTCAGTCATAAACGTATATAAAAGGGATGACTGACAGGGTTGTGGGGGGAGGGGGAAGGGGGATGAGAAGGTTGTCAACATTGTTTCTGAAAATATGTCGAAGAAATTGAGGAACCAATATGCTCCACAGGTGATACCATAGAAATGTAATATAATGGAACGGAGTGTATATCATACACCTTGTGGGCGTTGTAGTGACGTAAGTGTGCGCAATAAATATACCTCTACCTTATATCATCGCTGAGGGAACTGCACGTCTAATGGAGGAAAGCTTTATCTTCGTTCTCTATCAGTTAACTGTTTCCAAACCTCCTAGCTTTCGGTTGTTGTGACGTGCGGATAGAGGGTTTATTTGGAATTCCTCCATTAGTAAAAACAATGCGGCGTGGGGAGGTAGTAGATGTTCAATTGGCAGGTAAACACATTTCCTATCGGTTTACAGTCTTTTCTAAAAACATTAACAATTCCCACAATCGCGAAATCTATTTTCAAGATTAAATTATACTAACTTTTTCCTATTCCCCACATAGCTATAATTAAAATAATTGATGTAGAAAGTTTAATATATACTCATAGTTAATATACAAACAATGAAATATATTACAACATGCATTTTATACTAGATGTTATAAATTACATTCTTACTTGTTCTTAGTCAGGTAATGGTACCACTCTTAGATCAGCGTCACTATCACCATCTTCAGGGCTTGAGGAGCTGTTTTCCAAATATATAACTATACTATTGTGCATTTTTTATATAAGCCCATCTACTTCCCACATTGTTCCTTCAAATTTTATTACATGATGAACATGATTTCGTCAATGTTATTTTGTGATATTTCTCACTCCTTCTAGTAGACGATGAACAACATTAAGTTTAAATGTTCCTATTTTTCTCTTGAGCAATATGCATTTTAACCTGACTTCAAATTCCTTCAATGGGATTAAGCTCACAGTGATAAGGTGGCAGTCGTAGAACTTCATATACAGTACGTTTAACAATCTCGTCAATAATATATCTACGCTAATAATTGGTTCGAACTTTATACATTATTATTATTTAGCACCGCGTCTTACTAGAACTTTATACAAAATTTCCACACGCACCATCTTATTCATGGTTTAGTTCCAAGAAATACTTTTACTGGTGAGCCAGGACTGAATAATAATCTTGGTGCTACTTTTTTTATTTAATTTTGTAGCTGATCGTAGAATTGCTACATTGCCTAGAACTATGACAATGTATGATGATATATTTGGAAGCAGCTTCTCTCTGAAATATTTTTATACACCTTTCCATCCATTTCCTTGAAAAATAATATCTGTATCAAGTATAACACCATTTTCATTACCTGCATTACGATAATGACGCACCCGCCTTTCCCGAAGGGAAGCTTACTTCCTGTAGTTAAGCATTCTTGTTTTGCGCATTCTGGTCAATTGTTATGTCCATCCATGATTTTGTAGGGTTTCCGGAATCACACATGGTTTTGTTTATGAGCACAATATTCATGTTTCCCTCCCTCTGTGCTTCTTTATAGCACTTAAGTAATGATACCGCCACGCAATAATATCATCTCTGTCTGGAAGCAAAGACTTACGCTTTCGACCAATGAATTTAAACCCAATGTCTATCAGGAACCTGTGAAGTGCCATCAATAAAACATTAGGAAGGTCATTATCGTTATCAAGCAACGTTTTAATTTTCTCTAGGGTAGGTAGTTTATTGTTGAGGTAGAGTGAATGTACCTTTCTGCGGATTGGTGCTTGTATTAAAGTGTCATTTGAGAAGCGTTATTTCCTCTTTTGATTGGTGTCGATAACTTTCCCTTAGTTTTGAATGTTTGTTTAATAGAGATTATTAGCCTATACTGAATAGGTTCCATCTTTACGAAAGTAAGTGTAGAATCTTTAACACAATTGCCCTTTCTTTACTACTTAATATTTCTTCCTCTTGGAATGAAATTGTTTATAACACACCTGAAATTCCATTACTTTTTTTTATATTCTGGCTGTTGGCAATTAACTCTTTTTAAAATAAATGTATGTATATGCATATAATATTATTGAAAATAATGTACAATTAGTACATTCGGGCCTCCTCTGGGCAACGGTACATTAGTACTGGCTAATCCTTCCGCAAAAAGAGCTACATATGGATACTATAATTACTAGTGCATTAATGCTTTAAATAAGGCGGTTGAAAATTTTTAAATGAAATTATTGTGATCGTGAACATTTTTGACCTCGATATTATGACGAATCTTTACGTTTATTTTTATTTTGATACAATCCCTCAAATTATGATTGATTTTTAAAGATAGAAATTTAAAAGTTTTTAAAGATTTTGATTAAAATGGATTTCTGAGGGCTATGCAACATGATACATAGCACTATAAAATTGTTTTAGGGGGATCGGAGGAAATTTATTTTATGGGTAGTTTACTGATGGCTAATATTTGAAAATTAAAAATTTATCGGATATGGCTAAAACGATTTTGTTTGAATGAATATTTGGGGAATGTGTGACATTAATCAATAGCACTGTATACTTTGGGGGGGGGGGGGTAAGAGATAAGTTTAAGGGTTACTGATAACTTATTCTGAAAATTTGAATGCTTTTAGTAATGGTTTTGGAAATTTGGTTCAAAAAAACTATCTGGGAAATTTTTACACTATAAATAATTCTGTGTATTTTTTAAAAGTTAATTAGTAGTAGCTTAATAGGTAGTTTAGTGAAAACCTACTTTAGGAAATTTTGTTACAAGATACAACACACTATATAAGAAAGTATGTGTAATTTTGACGTGGGATTTATAGTGTTGAGTATCAATTTTGAAAGCGCCCTTTAAAAATCATTCACCAAAAAATGAATTTTAGTGCTTGAGAAAAATTCACTCTTAAAGCCCTTAAAAGATGGCCGGCTAGTTGCTAATGATTCGAAAACTTGTGTATTTGATGAAATAGTCATGTTTTGAAGCACAATATAAGACAATTCAACATTTTGCCATAGGCGCGCATCTGCTGGGAAGTGTGGTTTTAAAATTCTTAAGTAAAAATATTAGTAAGCATGATAGGAAGATTACCTGCCTCGTTGGCATTGTTAGTTAACGCGCAAGCTTTATGATGAGCTAGATGTCCGAGGACGGGGAGATCGGATCTCGCTCGGCTAAACTTTTTTTTTATTAAATAGTTTTCTACTCTCCCTCCACACAAATGCGGATTCACTTCCTCTAAATTCAACCTTACCAATTCCTATCCCATTATAGTAATTAGTATTTAAGCGTATAGCTCGAACGGGTAGTAAGACACGGTTCTAAGTATTATTATTATTATTATTATTATTATTATTATTATTATTATTAATATAGGAAGATTTTGAAATAATTTCTCGGCAAGTATTGAACAATACCTCTAGAAGCTCAAGATTTGTAAACCTAAACATTTCACTTTCTAAGTAAATAAGATTGCTAGTCTGTCCGTGACGTCATGGCCATGCCCCTGCTCGTTCCTCACAATTTAGCGGCCATCCCGATTCATGATTACTGAGCCCTTCTTAGAACAAAAGATTCCGAACACCATTGCCAAGACTAAACGACTCGTCGACTTGGAAGTGACTCGTCCAAACACAGCTGTTATCATCTCTCACCCATGCCAAGAGTTGGCAACCCTGCGAATTGCCAATACGAGGTTTGGAGGGAGGTTTATATATCCAGACCTCATCTTCATATTCAAGCACCCTCAGTGAGCCAATTAAATATAGACAAGTTTGAGAGAGTGGATTAGTTCTACGAGCTATTCAAAGCGTGGACTGAACCCGTGAGTTACAATTCTGTGAAGAGAAGGTTACAGCACCAACAGGCACGCTAAACCACAAGTTCAGATGCTTCAGTCACTGTTATCTGTTTCTAACAGTCTCTACTGAAATAATCGGGTTGGACGAGATTCAAGTTACCGTATGTCGGCTAATCTGTCGAGTACTTTTAACTTAAAAAACTGCGCTTTGTTTGTGTTTATTAATTATTATTATTATTATTATTATTTGCACCGCGTCTTACTACCCGTTCGGGTTGTACGCACTTACGCTAATGTGTAAAATGGAGGACGTACAGTTTAACGTGGAATCCGAACAACGGTGGAGGCCTGGCATTCCCCACATTCACAAGATGTCTTGTCAGAGGTGAAGGAAAGGTTTTGTAATCAGATAAATCTGTGCCGGGACCGAGGATTGAACCCCGGACCCCAGAACATAAGTCCGACACCTTACCCCTAAACCACCAGGTCACCTGTTGTTTGTTTATTATGTGTGTCTGCACGCATTCATTGTTGTTTATGTGCAATCGCGTTTTACTTAGTAACCGTGTCCGCATATTTACAAAGTTGGGGTAGGGATTAAGAATGTGAATTATAAAATAAGACTCACTTCATTGGCAGAATGGTCTAAGGTATCACTCTCGTGTTAGACTGGCCTGCTGATGATGAGGCGATCGGAGTTTGAACCCCGGTCGGATCTACTGAGGGTGTTTTCCAAAATGGTTTCCCCCGCCCGATACCCATGAAAATGTGGGTACACTTTCTCTGAATCCAACCTTTTTAATCCCTAGATTATTGGCGTAATTATTGCATTTGATTATAGGCAACATGAACATTTTATAGTTGGTAGGGCGCGGTACTAAAAATAAATAAAAAATGTTGTGTTTTACACACACCGTATCTTACTATCCTTACAGGATATACGATTTTTTTTCATTAAAGGAATATGGATCAATATAATAGAATTTGGAGTGTAGGGAGAGGAATAGTCCATTTAAGGAAAAAAATAACACTTCAGGGCACTCCTCCGGGGGTATATTACCCCGCAAACTGACTAGACCAACATCTTTGTCTTCGTTTCCACTAGTGATTAATTTGTTATACACATGAACTAAAATATGAAATAAAATATTTTCACTTGAACATATAATGCTTTGTTATGACCTTTTATGAAGAAGGGAAACGAAAAATGGGGGTAGCCCGGAAACAATTCTCCGTACCATAAGTCGCGGGGTGGTTTTTATACGTCTCCCCTCCCTTCCATACCATATCACATTCATAGCAGAACTACAACAAAAACAGCAGAGTACTCAGAACAATACTCATAACGAAAACATGTCTCTTTTGTCTCGGAGAAAAGAAACAACTCGCCACTTGAAAGGGTTGACCTCGAGAAGAAAGGAAGAAAACTTCTATTCTTTCTCGTCCTGTCTTTGGCAGAGCCAAGTCCCGAGGGAAGTATTTATGTTTGTCGTCGTATACTTTTTTTAAAAAGTATTTGTACGCAAATTGAAGGTAAATAAATAATTGTCATGATGATAAAACTGGTATACTTTCCCTTCTCCTCGGGGAATGATCAAAATTGGGTACTGCTACACTGCGGTTATATTTTGTTGTTCAAATAACCTAGTTCCTCGGTTATATTCAATTTTTCACGGAAAGGGCCTTCCTTATATGATAGCTAGAAAAGACAGTATATCTACTTTCACAAGGGCTGCCCTTATCAGACGTGGGGCCCTGGACAAACTTAGTTTTTGGACCCCCCAGTTATCTATCTTACCACCGTATAGCATCATAAAAAATGCCCTAAAAGATATATATATATATATATATATATATATATATAATAATTAAGGCTTAAAGCTATGTTTTTACATACAATTTGTTATGTTTTCTTCCTCAACGACCATGAGCTGTATAAAGATTCAAAGAACTACTGTGCCAAGTTTAAATCAAATCAGTTATGGTACCTACTTCGGTGGCCACTTGGTCTAACGCGCGAATCTTGTGATGGAGTAGACTGCCGAAAACGGGGATTTCGGGGTTCAATCCCAGTCGGGTGTACTGAGAGGGGTTTTCCTTAATGGATTTCCACTTTTCATCTGAGTAAATGTGGGTTCATTTCCTCTAAATTAAGTCTTACTAATATCTAACCCATTAGTGTAATTAGTACATAGACGTATAACCTGAACAGGTAGCAAGACATGGTGCTAAAAAAAATCAAATCAGTTGATGCTTTCAACAGTTATCGTGAGAACTATTTACCACAAACAAACAAATGCAAATCGGTGGAGTTAAAACAGTGAATTCGCTTCACTCGATAATAAAATCAAACCATATAATTATGTATTTATTTGGTTTTACACTCTGTCAATATTTGCTAGGTCGCCTATATGAGCGTTAAAACAAATATTTCCCACCCCAATTTGTTTCCCCCCTTGTCACCTAAGCAAGTGCGGGGATCCCAAAATCTAAGGGCCCTGTGCAGGAGCACCGTAAGGGCGAACCTGGCTTTCACGTATTTATACATCAGGTCATACGATATTAAGCTGTCACTTTTTACAAATATGATGAAATCCTATAAAATAACACTAAACTATATATCATTGCTGACCAAAACAAGTTTGTGTTTTCTAAAAGGCCCTTTAAGTAAAGATTAGATTATAGTCAAGCTATATTGTTTGCGTGTAGCGGTTACTGCACTGTATTATCCGGTCATTTATTAACGTTATCTCTTGCGGTTTATTTCCTTTCTCCTTTAAGTCATTTAGATTATTTATCTTATTCATATACTTTTTTTCTTTTCGCCACGTCTCAGCAACCGTTCGGGTTGTACATATAATTTAATAAAACTAATGGAATAGGATTAAGAAAGGTGGAATTTTGGAAAAAAATGTACCTGAATTTGAGTTGAGGTAGATTGTGACACGATTTATACAGGGGGCAGAAGGGGGAGGGGGGGAATACCCCAAGTACACCCATTCGGGATTTTAAATCTGATATCCCCGTCACCGACAATTCAGTATAACACGACAGTGATGCTTTAAAACACGAGACCACAGGTACGCGTCATTTTATTTGTTAACTTTAAACAGTTTTGGTTACAATGCATACGGTCACATCGGTGGACACGCTGACAAACAAGTCAGGCTCATATTGTCTGGTTTGATAGTGACGATTTAGTCTTAAAATTTCTACCAAGGTTTATTCATATGCTAAATGTTTTCTTACTCTAAGCAAGGCTAGATATGAGACTTTTATAAACTTGTATCCGAACAAAATTTTGTTATAGAGCGTGTAGTTCCTCTTCTCACCTATAAAGTGTAGCAAAGGCAATATATGTAAGCTACTTTCCAATATTAAAACCAGTTTGGTTTGAATTTCATGTGCTACGATTAAATTATAAAAAATAAAAATATTATTATCACCGCATCTTACTACCTGTTCAGGCTATACGAATGTATGATAAATTACTCTAATGGGGTGGAGAAGAGGAAGGAAGCATTTTCGAGGTAATCTCCACGTTTGTGTATAAGTAGAGTGGGAAACCGTTAAAAAAAAAACGCCTTCAGTAAATTTGACTGGGACTCAAATCCTGATTGATCCCTTGTCATCATCAGACCAGCCCAACACGAGTGTGACGCCTTAGTCCATTCGTCCACTGAATCGACTAATTAGCAAAAATAAGTAACTGTAGTGTATTTTAATATTTAATATTAGTATAAAACATAATATTGCGTATAAGAAGTGATTTTGACACCAAATTGAAACTATCCGCATCAGTGGTCACGCAGAATAAAAGTAAGACTTATCAAGTTTTGTTTGCCGATGATAGGGATATCGGTGATCGAATCCCGGATGGGTGTAGTAAGAGTATTATTTACTAAATAGTTTTATACTCTCCTTCCACAAAAAGGCGGGTGTATTACACTACCTTCCAAATCACTACCTCAATATCAAAATTAAGTTCACTTTATAGAAAGGACGGATAGTTAGAAGCAATAAAATAACTTATAAATCCAAATAAATGTTGTATTTATTCATACTTAGTTGTTGAAATGTTTGTTAAAAAATGTAGACAACATTTCTAAAAAGAAAAGTATACACGTTGTTTGAAACTAGTATCACGGAAACACACATACAGTTTGTTTTTTTTCCTGCCGCTTCAATTAAAAGTTAAAACTAGTTTATATCACTTTAATTTTGGTGAAAGTTTATGTAAAGATGATCCCCGGCGAATTTATTTATTGTTTTATACTTTATTTGCTTCGTTTCAAGATCCAATTACACACTCATAATTATCTTAATGACACTGAAAAATCCCGTGGCGTTAAAGGCTGCGGTTACGGAACTGCAAGCGCCTGCAAGCGCTAGCTAGAACTAGCAAGCGATTGTTTCGATTTCTACAGTTTTAACTTTGTGTGTAAGAGTTTCTAATTTTTACACGCGCCAGCTAGCGCTAGCAGTTTTCCATACCAGCGAGTGAATCGTTCTTCATCTTTTGCTCGCGCTAGTTGAAGCTTGTCAGCAGAGTAGTGAAGATGGATTGTGAGAAATTAATAAGTGAAGTGCATAAAACGACGCTCTTCTATCTTATTCAAGATATAATAACATTTATCTGGCATCATCCTATAATAATCAAAATATACTTTTTCGTTTTCTTTAAGCATTTTATGCAAATGGTGGAATATCTCCAGTTCACGTCACTTTTCATAAATTGGTTGCACTGAATGCTTTCGTCGTTGTAGGTATCCATATGTAAGATAACTACTTTCATATACAAATATCTTTTCACCCATAGACAACTCCATTATATGCGCACTTTCTAAAAAGTCGTGTGATATTGAGCAGCTGAGAACTCGCTCAAACTCATAACCACTCTACAAGCGAGAACAAGCGCAGAAGCGCCAACAAGCTACTAGCTCTTACTAGCGCTAGTAGAAGTCAGTTGTTTCGTAACCGTACCCTATGCGAAATTAAGTTTTAAGCTTGTACAACTTGATTAAATTGATTTTTATTCCATGTAAAAATGACGAATAAGGTAAAGGGGAAGCTTCACATTTTACTAAATATAAAATAAATGCAACTCGACCGGGATGAACTTTGTTGAGACGTAAATGATTATACGATGGCAACACACTTTCAAAGACATTAGTTCGAATCTTTGGGAAATAGAATACAGTCTTTCTAATCCAACCGGCCGCCCTTGCGATGGGCATTTCCATGGCTTATTGATTAAGAGCGGCCGACCACAAAATTTCTATGCCTGTACTTGAGTTAAGTTAGGACGATTTCTATTCCTATACTGGAGTTAAGTTGGGTGATTTCTATGCCTGTACCGGAGTTAAGTTAGGACGATTTCTATTCCTATACTGGAGTTAAGTTGGGTGATTTCTATGCCTGTACCGGAGTTAAGCTAATACGACTTTTTTGTCTTTACTGTAGTTAATAAAATACCATTTATATGCCTATATCTACTGGAGTTAAGATAATACGATTTCCATATCTGCATTGAGGTTAAGACAATTTTCATGCCTTCACTGGAGTTAAGCTATAATAAGTAGAGCTACCAAAAATAATTAGAAACTTTTTTGGTTTCAGTATGTTTCGGGCAAAAGTTTTCTCCGGGTTTCACAAAGAAAGTACATCGCATCAAGTTTTTGGGGCTATCAGACATCCATCATGTCGGGTGACAGTAACCTCCCTCTTCCCTTGAGTCCTTACATTCCTCTCAAACACAATGTTTGTTTAAGGAAAGGGGAAGGGTGAAGGTGGGGATAGCTAGTCCTACCTTATCCGTGGCTTTTAAGAACATAAAATCATATTTTTGTACAGGAAACATTGAGTAAAATCTTACCATAGCTAGCTTCTACCTATCTAAACTGACTCCATCTGTTAAACATGAAAAGTAACGTAAAACACATTTAAATTTATATTAATGCATAGGAATACAAGTCTAATTTTTATATGAAGGGTCTTTTAGAAAATTTATTTTTTTGGTTAGTCAAACCTGATATTTTTACCATATTAGGCCTATTAGTTTTATTTTATCAGTGTAGATGTTATCTATCACAAATAACCACTGCAGGTCACATGACTTGACCTATGAATACGCTAAAGTAGATCTAGTAAATTTTATAACCATCAGAGAGGGTTATTCCTATTAAAATTGAACAGTAGTATTATTTTTAACTGCCAGAAAAGGTTTTTCAACCAGTGAATTGTCTATAAGGCTCGCAATACACATTCCTTTTGTCAAATGAATGTTTCATATCACCAAAATATTTTTCATTTTGACAAATTTTATAAGAATTAAATAGATACTCCGTTTTATGTGTTCTTATCTTAACAGCCTAACTGCTAATTAAAGTATTTGTAAGTTATGAT
Source organism: Timema monikensis (assembly GCA_902151445.1). NCBI lineage: Eukaryota > Metazoa > Arthropoda > Insecta > Phasmatodea > Timematidae > Timema > Timema monikensis. The sequence continues at coordinate 91,476 of CABFVZ010000536.1, forward strand.
ATAGTGAGTCAACGTATTATTACGTAATTATTAACACGTTAGTAAATTTAGAAGTAAGGAGGTTTTGTTCCGTTGGGAAAGCGTGTGGTAACACTGTAAAACTCAGTGTTAGATGTGTTATGTCTTATTTCTAAAGTTTTAAACGTATTTACTATTTATATCATTAGACTTTGGATTTCATAAAAATATAAAAATACACCAAATTTTTAATGTTTAATTATATTATGTTTTTAAAATTATTTATCCATATAGGTTTTCAGATGTGGATTTACTTTTGACTATTAAAATATGTCCCGTGGTTTACAAAATGTTGAAGACCCCTGCTCTAATATTATAAAACTATTAAATCTTTGAAAATTCTACGCTTGAAAAATCGGCACCTTTATAACACAAAACAAGAGTAGGGAAGAGACTGAAGGGACAGTGCTATTAAGGACTCGACTTTAGCAGTAGGAATAGATTAGGAAAGAAGACTAGAGTAAATGCACCCTCATTTACAAGGAGATATTGAACGATAAAACCACCAACCTAACCGGGAGTTGAACCTCCAACACCGCAAAAAATGTTGACCAAGTTCAATGCATGTTTAACGCCTTGGAACATTCGTCTCCCACTCTTTGAAAAATTTAAGTAGGGATGATATTGTAGTTAAAAATAAAATATTTGCTAACTTAATATGACATATATATTTTCATTTATGAGAACAAAACTGTTTAATTCTTTAGCGAGAGTATGGTTCCCTTAATATCCTTACTTGTTTTAAAAGCTGTAATGAAATAGAATTTCATTTGGTAATCATTCTATAATCAAAATTTTCCACCCTTCATATATTTTAAATTAATAAATATTTTCAAAATATAAAACTCAAAGTATCCATATGTGTATCTTCTCACAGTTGGGTGACTGAAGATTTTTTTTATTGTTGACAACTAAATTTCATCGTTCGCAGTTACTCCACCCCTATTGCAAACACTTGTGAAACATGGCTGAAAGACATGTTCTGTCGCTCTTTTTTTCGCTCCATCTCATTCGTTCGCTTCTTGAAGGATAAACAATGAATGGTGTAACTTTAAAAAAAATTGATGGTTTTGGAACAATTTCCTTAGAAAGATATACGTAAAAAGACGTGTCTCCTCACTCGTCAACAGCCGTCCCACAGCTCTATACAGGAATGATCAGCGTCAAATCAATCTCTCTGTTTTCAAAAATAAAAACAGTTTTGAGTCTAAAGAAACAGTCATTTAGCTACCGTACCGGGTTGAGTTTATAAATATAATAAATAAGGAATATTAAATAGATAAAAACAAAGTTCTCATATAAAGACGGTAAGAAACCAGCCCTTAATAACATTAACAAGCCGGAGCACAACTAGACTTGAAACTCCGACACCTTCACCACCTTCACAAAAATAACATTATAAAGTGTAACTCAACAAGCAGAGGATTCATCATCATCATCTCACCTCACAAAAAAACACTACAAGTGGCTTCAACAACGAGCAACAACACCAGAGGGGTGACCTGGCGGTCTAGGGGTAAGGTGTCGGACTTCTATGCTAGGGTCCGGGGTTCAATCCTCGGTCCCGGCACAGATTTATCTGATTTCCAAAACCTTCCTTCACCTCTGACGAGACATCTTGTGAATATGTGGAATGCCAGGCCTCCACCGTGGTTCGGATTCCACGTTAAACTGTAGGTCCTCCATTTTATCTCACAATCACCCTACCATTACACATTAGCGTAAGTGCGTATAGCCCAAACGGGTAGTAAGACGCGGTGCTAATAATAACATCACCAGAGAAGCATAACGCTAAAAAAGACATAGTTTCAAGTACTTAATATAATCATATTTAAAAAAGTGTATTTTATAATTATTGAATAATGTTATTATTATAACAAGACAAGCCTATTATATTTATAAAGCAGCTTGCGGTGTTTGTTTCTCAAGTCAGCAACGTGCCATCTTGCCTTAAGGGGAAATAGGGTGACCTGGTGTTCTAAGGGTAAGGTGTCAGGCTTCTGTGCTGGCTGTCCGGGGTTCAATCCTCTGTCCCGGCACAGATTTATATGATTGCCAAACCCTTCCTTGACCTCTGACAAGACGCGTATTACTCACAACTTGTGAATGTAGGGAATGCCAGGCCTCTACCGTGGTCCGGATCCCACGTTAAACTGTAAGTCCTCCATTTCATCTCACAATCACCCTACCATTACACATTAACGTAAGTACGTATAACCCGAATGGGTAGTAAGACGCGGTGCTAATAATAATAATAATAATAATAATAATAATAATAATAATAATAATAAATAATAATAATAATAAAAGGAAATAAAAGGAAATAAAAAAACTAATTTCTATTCGTGTATGGGATGAAGAGGGATGTAGCTAGCAAGTAGCAAGTAGAATCTATCTCCATACATTGTGCACCAGATGGTTCCGCCGTTCGCACCACTGCGTAGAGCAAGGAGAAAGCTGGAGTGGCTGGTTGGAACACAGAGGAAGGGAAATAGGATCACCCTGGTCAGGGCTAACGCAGATAAAGTACAATAAGATCAATTTTATCACAACGTCTTACTACCCATTTGGGTTATATGTCTATGTACTTATTACGCTAATGGGTTAGGAATTAGGAAGGTTGAATTTAGAGGAAGTGAACCCGCATTTGCACGGAGAGCTAGTGGGAAACTATTTAGGAGAATCCCTTCTCATTACACCCGACCGGGATCGAACCCCAATCCTCCCCCTCATCGACAGTTCAGTCTATTGTAAAAGCGATACCTTAGACCATGTGGAGACCGAGGTGGGTTTCATATTTTTAGTCATTAAATGAATCAAACCCTTGGGTGACGGAAATTGAACGTTTCTCGTTATTCGTCAATGGTTTGATGACTGAGATTTAATTCGTACACATTTTCAGATTGTTTATTTGTTTAATTACTTAGTATACAGTAAAAATATGTTAGGATACATTTACATTTACCAAACAGCTTGTTTTTCTTTTGACATAGATAACATTGTACTTTATATTATTAATACTCCAAGCCACACTGTTGAGGACACGGGATTGATGCCAAGCTCATCTAGTTTGGTTTGATGATAATGGGGAGGTCTGGGTTCTAATCTTATTCGGGTGTACCAAGGTTTTTTTTCTAAATGGTTTTTTACTATCCCTTCACGTGAATTAGGGTACATTTTCTCTAAGTTATATCGACCAATTTCCCTAATGTATTAGCGTTATTAATATTCGTCTAGCTCAAAAGAGTAGTGTTACGCGGTGGAAGGAAATGACGGGGGCTCAAACTGGGTTGATCTCGTACAGACTGGTTCAGATTTCACTCTGAAGCCGATTTGTTAGCATGGAATAACTCAGATTCAAGCATAAAATATTGATTAGAGTTTTAGAAACTTTTGTGTTAAAGTATAATATAACAAAATATATGGGTTTAGCGGGTTGCCTATATACTGGTCATACCAAACTTTTAATCAAGGTGTCTGTCGTTATTAACTCGTACAGAGGAGAGGCTAGACGTGTGTCGCAGCACCATGCGGCGACGTAATTTGACACCAACATCAATTCAACCGCCTGAAATGTGAGCAAACCTGTAAACCTCTATTGAACCGTTAACCCTACAATACTTCGTTTAAGTTTTACTCCAAGGTAATTCTACAGCTTTTTCATTTCGTGGCTAAATCGTCCAAGCACCTATGTTTAGCGCACCGGGACGATTTTAGCCTTAGATTTAAAAAAAAAGCAGATACTAATTTAATATTTAGCACCGCGCCTTACTACCCGTTCGGGTTATACGCTTTAAGTATTAATTACGCTAATGGATCAGGAATTGGGAAGGTTGAATTAGAGGAAGTGAACCCGCATTTGCGTGGAGGGAGAGTGGAAAATCATTTAGGAAAAACCACCCCAGTACACCCGACCGAGATTCGAACCTCGATAGCCCCGTTCTCGGCGGTCGAGCTCAACACGACTAGCGCCTTAGTCAACTACGCCACCGAGGCGGGCCAGATACTAAAAAATATAAGTTAAAGATTAACATAATCACGCACAAATTATATTTTAAAAAGTAGAGAACTTTGATAAAATGATAAACGGTATTTCAGTTCATTCCAGAAGTTTCTATCTAATAAGCTAAATATCATGTTTGAAAATGTAGGTGTACACTATACAGGATTTCTAAGTTTGAATATTTGGTTGTGGAGGGAAGTCTCGCTGATTTGGCAAAGTTCCCAGCTATCACGTTGATAGAAAGAGCATTGTAGCATTAAGTAGAAGGTTTGAATCCTTGTCGAGAAATTTTAAACATAGCTTTTAGTTACCCACCCACCCTTAGCTTATTCCAAACAAGTCGCTATAGATGGATGGGCGATAGGTTTATGACGGTTACATTGATTACCCGATTTAATTCGGGGGTATAATTGGATAAGGCGTCACACTTTCAAAAGTCTAGAATGCCAGTGACGGGGAGATAAGGATTTGAATCCTGGTCGGGTTTACCAAGCGTGGATTTTCTTCAATTGTTTCCCATCCTCCTTCCACCTTAATGCGAGTATATTTCCTCTCCATTTTACTTTGATAATCTCTTGCTTATTAATGTAAATATGCGGATACTCCGGACGGGTAGTAAGACGTGACGCAAACACACAAAAATAAAATAATGAACCCAACATTTACTTGTCCACGGTAAAGGCTCGCAGCGACAGTTCTTATCCTCTTTGTACCGTGACTGGTTTGTTATTGCTTGCCTTTCTCGTCATTCTACGTCAGTCAGAAACAGAGGAGGGTTGTGAGTGAGGGAGGAAGATGAAACTGCACAAGAGGTATACAAAGCTAAGGTGGATGTGACATACGTGCATGGTTTGTCAGTTGTTACACACATCGAAATGATGGTTTTTATCTTCTATTCTTACACTGTCGTGTGGATGCAACCAACACCTCTAAGTTCACATTTAGTATTTTAGGACGTGGAGACTCGACATTTCCTAAAACCATGTGGTACTATTTGTTTTCTTTTAGGTAAGTACAGATTTGTCTGAGAAACATAATGTGCCATTTAACTCTGTAGATATCTGTGAGAACTTGTTTGACCTGGGGAAGAAAGAGATGAATTTGTTTACTAAATGCAAAATCCATTGCGACTTTCATTTATTCACCAGCAATAATTGTGTTTTTCATTAATTAATTTATTCTTCCTTCTTTTAACCATGTCCTTTTATCTTATCAAGCTTTTCCTTGTTTTCTTTTTTTCTTACAATTATTTCTTTAGTTAGTTTTTAAGACGTCTTAATTTAAAAACTCCTTCGGGATATATTTTTGTCTTTGCCTCGCTGGTTTTATTTGTGTCAACACAGTGCTAAATAAGAGTAATAATAAATATATATTTTTAACTCTATACCAATTGAAATTGGTTTGATTATTTTTTATAAAAATGTGTAATAATTTTAAAGTTTATCTAGACATCGTACTAACGCTCCATGACATTCACATTTATTTACACTTATTAGCTAGGGATGCAGACGGTCGAATTAGTAGGAAATGTGCCCAGTTTTGCATGGAATGAGAGGGATAGATAATTAAAAAAAACTCTATACATCAATTTTAGATCTGAGCCCCAACCTTTCCTTCATTAAAAAACCAGAACACAAGCACAACACTACGAGTAGTGCCCAATTGTATCTGATATTTTATATAAACGGAAAAATGCTATATTTTAACAAATTAAGTCTGTATGCTTATGTTTTAGAACGCACATATCATTTCATTAATGCAATAGAATAGTTTTATATGTACGTGTGGACCTCTTAATTAGTCGATCTAATAAATGGATCTTAAACTAAACTTTGTAGAAACATATTCAATGAACATGTCAAGGTATTGTTATATTCCCCAGGTCACCAAACTGATGCTAGAGATAATAAAAATTTACAAAAATCTATTATTTGGTTTACATTTGACTCTCAAAATGTATTGCAACGCATAGAGCTACATATTGTATATGTGGTTGAATACTAAGGTATTAAATAAATAGTACGGTGTGCCATAAAGACATTCTCTCTCTTTAAAAATTAGAGATATTTACTTAAAACTAGTAATATTTGTGAAACGGGATAATTTATATTGTTGCAGAAACACTCAACCAAATAGCATCAATAAAATAAAATATACTGTTATATGAAGAAAATAGGAGAATAAGAGCATAACAATCCACTTCATATTTTGAAGTACTGCATTTAAAAAAGGTTTGTTTGTAGCTCATAAACTATTGGTTTTATAAAAGGAAATTCTAAATTAAATTATTTTTATTTTTAATATCACTACAACTTTACAATGGTAAGTTATTTCGTATCCAAAATAGTTGCGGAAATGTGATCAAAATTGGTCTATGTTGAAATATAGATAAAGAGACAAACAGGCTGCATCTCGGAAACAAATTTTCTGTTTCAGGAGGTCATGAAACGGCAAGATTTATCAAAATATCAATTTCGATTTTTTTGACAGTCACAATATTTATCTTTCCTAGGGGTCAATACTATGTAAAAGGAGAATCTCATTCTCTCAAAAAGCATACATCAAATAACATACATTGTTCCAGAAACATTAAGAAAAGAGGAACATCTGTGTTCAATAAAGAGCATTACAATCAATTTCATTTTCGAAGACTTGAATAAAAAAGTGTATATATTGGCTTATTACTGAGAATCTATTGATTATAACTATATATTTCAAACAAAAGAGTTTCATATCTTAATAGTACAAAATATTTATAAATTATTAGTTATGTCGTATCTCAAATATTTGTAGGATATGATAAAAATTGGAAATGTCTACATAATTATGTATAGAAGCCTCAAAGTCGTTTTCATGGCAAAATAAAAATTACTATTTGGTTTTTAATGTTAAACAGTGTCCAAATATAAAATTTCATCATAATCGTAAAAGTGGATTTTGTTAATATCTATTTTTTTTATCTATTTTTCCCTTATAGTAAGCTACGATTAATTTTAGGGTTGTATATTTAAGTCTGAAAACCCCTCGGGGGAACTTTATAAAAACCCAAGATAACAAGTTTTAGCCCGATCGATAAAATGGTTTCGTCTCTAATCCTGCAAACAGATGGCAACGAAAAAAAAAACTTTTTCAGGGGTTCTAGAACATCGCCATCAAAATCGCGAATTCGATTTTTTTTATGACCACAATACTTTTCTCTACTATGGATCTAGAGAAAATAAAATACATTAAGAATTTTAACGCAGACTTTATATAAAGGAGGATTAGAATTTGAGCTAATATATTTTTGATCCATATCGATTGTCACATGATTCAACGTGTCACACTCGTGTTGAACTGGATTGCTGTTAATAGGGAGATCAGGGTTCAAGTTCCGGTCGGGTGTACAGAGTTTCCTAATTGGCTTCCCACCCTACCTCCACACAAACGCGGGTACAGTTTCTATAAAATTCTACCATTCTCATTCCCACTCCATTAAAGAAATTAATATATGCGTATAGCTCTAACGGCTACTAAAGGCCATATGCAAGAACGGGAATGAATAAAAGTGAAGGGTGAGTGAGAAGTGAGTGGCATTGATATGGTCGGTCTGCGTCAACATTCGCCTTTACTCATGCTCGTTCTTGCGTATGACCTTGAGGTGGGGATGCAGGGAACGCGAGCTAAGGCCAGTGTTTTTTCAGAGCTTATAGCAAACAATTTTTTTGGTCGAAATAAAAAATATATTGCGTTAGTAGAAACATAGTTTATTATTATTCACATGATTTAGCCAAAATCTCGTTAGCGTTATTTTTAATGTGAGATAGATTTTCTTAAAAATACATTAAAAAGAGCAATTACCCAACCATATTGACTTGAAAAATTATTTTGAGTTCTATTAATTAATTAATCAATACTTCAATCATCATAACTTTCTTACTTTAGAGGTGACCTGGTGGTCTAGGGGTAAGTTGTCAGACTTCTATGCTGGCGGCCGGGGTTCAATCCTCGGTCCCGGCATAGATTTATCTGATTACCAATCCCTTCCTTCACCTCTGACAAGACATATTGTGAATGTGGGGAATGCCAGGCCTCTACCGTGGTTCGGATTCCACGTTAAACTGTAGGTCCTCCATTTAATCTCACAATCACCCTACCATCACACATTAGCGTAAGTGCGTATAACCCGAACGGGTAGTAAGACGCGGTGCTAATAATAATAATAATAGTTGAATATCTGTCATGATCATAGCGGCATACGATCAGATATTCAAGAACTGTTGAGACTACCACGTGAAGAAAATTAAACTTCATGTTTGTACTGAATTTTGACACACACAAAAGTTTTACTAATTATAAAAAATGCAAAGCACCCACTACATCTGTACCTTAAGACGCGGGGTGCGGGGTGTTAAATCTGTATATATTTTGTAATCCGACATCTTATCTCAGTCAAGAGCATGTCTGTCTTCTGCGCTAACGATACCAGCTTCAATTCCTGGCATGGCCGAAAAATATATCATTGGTGAAATGTGGTTTTACCCTTTAACAGGAATGAATCAACGGTCGGAGACTGGATGTTGTGTCTGTTCTAGATTTAAGTTATGTAGTTTATAAGTCGCGTGCTGATATAATCAGTCACTTTAGAACGTGCACGTTAGATACCTAAAATAAATGTTCATATTTTGTACATATTATTAGCTAAATAGTATATATTTATATCTAATCAATAACTTTATTTAGTCACCTGTTTTTTAAAATGTTTAAAAGCATTTTTATAAAATCGTCACGATTCAAGATAAAAATTCAACTAATAATAACAATCATTTAGTTAAACTTATAATTTTCAAAGATAACCGTCCTCATAGGTTCGCCCTGAGCCTGCTTGTATTTATTCTGGCAAAACACAAATTAGGGGTGAGCATGGTCAAATGGACAGTTATTGGATAGCCAATGACTGACGTGTTAGTGAAACTCGATACCTTTCTAGCATATAGTCCTCTAGGATTGCCCCGCAAACTCCCCAATGGACGTCAATCAAGGTGTCACGTGACCACTAATAATCGACCCTACCGTGTGTGACGTGTGACGTCGATATGTGCAATGTTTGTGTGTACTCTGACCAGCCTGACGGGTCGGTGCTGCATTCCACATAGATCCGTAAACACTTTGAGGTGGAGTGCCCTCTGGTTTATTCAAGATGACGTATTGACGGGCCAGAGAGGTTCGAAGTTAGGTAGCGTTGGATTGAATAGAATTATTTTACTAGAATTCGAGCTCTTGATGGCTTGCTCATGAGGCAGATATTTATTAAGTCAAGGTCACAGACAAATAATAGAAACAAATTCTCAACCTTATGGGGGTTTCACTACGCTCCTTTTGCCAGCTTTAGGCCTTCAAAACTGGGCTTCGCTAGTTTCAGTGCTGGGTGATATTAGGACTGAACGTAGCGATCCTAGTGGTGAAGGACTCAAACTACCAAAAGGAGCGCAACCATTTTAACCTGGAGGCTGAGTGCCTGGGTATATTAGTTCTCTGTGGCCAAGGTATAGCATATTCTGCTGCTGTTAGTGAAATTTATATTTAAAAAGAAGATGCTTATACATTATTATTTTTGTAGGAAGCCCGTTATAGAAGGCCTTATTTCGCAACAGAATCCTACTGTATGGTAGCATTTTGTAAGACAAGAAACCTTACAGAACTATAATAATAAGTCCGTTCTGCAAGGCCTTTTATCTTAGCAAGATACTATATAATGTTGGATTCTTGTACAAAATATGGCCTTACAAAATGGGATTCCTACAAAAATAAAGGTATAACTGTTACCTGCTACTTTACATAATACTTAAATTTCCTTAGCCTATAAATATTTTAGATTTTATATTTATACGCAAAATAATAGCTCGGATATAATTATAATGTTGTATTTTGAGATAGTACAACTATACAATTTGTGATGTGGTTAAAAGTTTGATTACAAGATGTAGCCAGACGTAAATTCAGAAGCAGTTAAATATTTTTAAACGTCATAAATTATATTCTTTAAAAAAAGATCAGTGGGGAAAGAAATAATTATTCATCCAATTATTTATTATTCGGCCTACCTATAAGGTAAACTTATGTTTTTGTGCAAGTTTGTTTGCTTTAAGCGACTAAAACAATAAGAAATCAAATATAAGGTAATATAATAGGGGGGCAAACTTTGAAGAAATTTTCTACCATTCACCAGGAGATACGTTGGTAAACAAAACAGTGGATAAACACACGCCAAAAATGGTTCGAACCATAATTTAAATTCAAACAACATTGTGTTTTTTAGGTTTATTTTATTTTATTTTATTAGTGGTTCTAAGTTTCATGCAACTTAAATAAGCACCACAACCGTAGTTAAATGAGATGATAATACTCATACTCTACAATATGTATATCAGATGCACGTCTATAAACTAATAGTGTTTCTACAAAATTTAATTTAGAAACATTTTAAGAAATAGTAGTAAGCAACGTTTAAATCTTTCCAAGAGATATGAGTTGTACAATATTTTTAGCAGGCTATAGACATTTTTTTAAATAAATATTCAAGAATATATTCAAAAGTAAGAAAGTTATGATGATTGAAGTATTGATTAATTAAGAGAACTCAAAATAATTATTCATGTCATTATAGTTGGGTGATTGCTCTTTTTAATGTATTTTTAAGAAAATCTATCTCACATTAAAAATAACGCTAACGATATTTTGGCTAAATTTCCTAAGACACTTTTGATTCAAATTAAAGATTAAATATAGATTAATATTAATTACTATATTTGAAAAATATATTTTTTTTACAGTTTATTTTACAAATTAACTTATCGTGAAAATTCTGATAAATTTAATTGAAACAATTATCAGTAACTTATACATTTTAATGTTGATAATATTTATCTAAAAATACACATATTAAGATAGTTATTGGGTTTTTTCACGACGTATTAGTACTCTTTTGGGTTTTACGCATAACACGCTAACGATAATGTGGTATAGATAAGGAAGATAGAACTTTAAGAGTAAATGTACCCGCATTTGAATATAGCGATAGTAAGAACTATATAAGTAAAACCACCTTCAGTACACCCGGCTGAGATTCAAACTCCGACCTCTTTTTCCGCCGGCAAAGACTAATAAATGAGCTGATATTTGGACCACGTGCAGGTATTTTATTTTTGACACCACGTCCTAGTACCCGTTCAGGTTATAAGCATTTGTACTAATCACGTTAATGAGTTAGATATGAGTAAGGTTGAATGTAGAGAAAGTGTACAAGCATTCGTGTGGATAGATAGTGGAAAACCTTTAGGAAAAATCACCATCAATACATCCGACCGGGATTTGAATCACGATCTCCCTTTGAGACGCCATGGAACATGCAATATATAATGTTGGTTATGCACAAGAGGCAATTAAAACCAAACTGTTTTTCCTCTCGAGTTCTCTTTTCACCCCATTCCCCGATATGTTCACAAAATAACAACTCTACTAAAATAGGTTCAAAATTTGATTACACACCTGGTCATTATTTACATTCCGATAAAAGTGGGGTTGACACTCAGCAGATGTTGAGGAAAGCTTAATTAATAGTAGCTGATTTTCAAACATTGATTGAATGAATTCCGGTAGCAATTACATCTAACCTGCAGCAATCACAGTACCAGAAGCTAAAGCTGTTCTGCGAATTAAAAACGTTATAACCACTCACGCAATTGAACGAGTGTTCGTGGATAAATCGTTGTGAATTTGTTTACACATGGGATGTGAAATAAAACTTTTATGTTATTACGAAGGGTTAGCATGCATAGCAATAAAAACTACTACCCACTTCGGTGGTTGAATAGTCTAAGGCGTTACTCTCGCAATAAACTAGATTGCTGCTGACAGGGAAATCAGGGTTCAAATACTAGTCGGGTGAACTGAGGGTGATTTTTCCTAAATGTTTTTCTGCTCTTCCTCAACGTAAATGTATGTACACTTCCTCTAAATTCAACCTTCTTCATCTCTAACACATTAGCGGAATTGGTACACATTCGTATAGCCTGAACGATTAGTAAGGCTTGGTGCTAAAAAAATTAAAATTATTGACCGTATCCGCAGCTAAGTGGCTAGAGGGTTAAACCACATATGTAAAGGGCCTCCATTCGATTTCAGGTGGTGGTAAAGATATTTAATATTTGCATAGGTCTAGAATTCATTGTTATATCAAAATAACATCCAGGCCCTAGGGTTTTATGAGTATTATAAGGCATAGCCTACTGCCAAAGTTAAGTTGGTTTGTAAGTCATGTGCTGATATACCTGCGTTTAAAAAGTCAGCCGTAAATACTCAAATATAAATAGCTTATACGCATATGTTTTATCACAACGAGTTGAAGAAAATACGCACTGGTGGACTTGCGGATAAAGGTGCCCGTTTCGTATTCTCTGGTTTAGGCCTACCAGTGATGATGAGGTCTGGTTTCTAATCTATTAAGAGCGGGTGTTACTAAAGGTTTTCCTATTCTCCCTCCACCAAAATATGGGTACACTTCTTCTAAGCTTTACCTCCTTCTACCCTAACCTCTTAGAATGAAGAAAATAACGTCAAAGAAAGAGAACCCAACACTTTTAATAAATCAGCTTACTAATACAAAGGCCTCGTATTTTGTACTCATTATCTTTCGTTGAGTGGCAGATCAGCTGCCTAAGTCCTTGTAGTAGTGCCCTGCTTGACCGATCACCAAGTGGGTATGAGTGGCATATCAGCTGCCTAAGTCCTTGAATTAGTGCCCTACTTGGCCTATCACCAAGTCGGTATGAGTGGCAGATCAGCTGCCTAAGTCCTTGTAGTAGTGCCCTGCTTGACCGATCACCAAGTGGGTATGAGTGGCAGATCAGTTGCCTAAGTCCTTGTAGTAGTGCCCTACTTGGCCGATCACCAAGTGGGTATGAGTGGCAGATCAGCTGCCTAAGTCCTTGTAGTAGTGCCCTACTTGGCCTATCACCAAGTGGGTATGAGTGGCATATCAGCTGCCTAAGTCCTTGAATTAGTGCCCTACTTGGCCTATCACCAAGTCGGTATGAGTTGCATATCTGCTGACTAAGTCCTTGAATTAGTGCCCTACTTGGCCTATCACCAAGTCGGTATGAGTGGCATATCTGCTGCCAAAGTCCTTGTAGTAGTGCTCTACTTGACCGATCACCAAGTGGGTATAAGCCTTTAATAACCAGTACAAGCATTTAATGGGTAAATGAGCAACCAGAGTATTTACAAAGGGATTTATCACAAAGCCGCTTCATTGTCATGGTATCAACAGCAGAGGTGGCTTAACAATGGCTTGCTTGACTGTCACCCTCTACTATGACCCGGAAGTTGTTTGTAATTAATATTAAGCTTAGCATCAAGGCTGCCCGTATCGGTGGGTACGCGGGCTAAATATCCGGTTCATCTGGTTCAGTTTGCCTGTGACGGGGAGGTCAGAGTTCGAATCCTAAACGGGTGTACTGAAAGTATGTTTCTTAAATGGCTTATCATTAGCCCTTTACACGAATTGCGGTACGTTTATTCTCAAGTTATTTCTTCCTCATCTACACCTCACTGGAGTAATTAAAATCAATACATCCTCGAAGAGGAATAATAACTAATTACTTAGTCAATAGTTAGGGATGGAGAAAGTAACATATCGTAAGCGCGCCCGAAAGCCACAGTGATAATTCACGTAATCCCCCCTTCCCCCATATTCACCCGGGCAAATACGAATTCGGACCCACCAAGCCTTAAGCAGTACTATTTCGATCCTAGCCATAATATGAATTTGGCCCAATAGACCATACAAATTTGACCCCATGAACCAACCAAAAACTTTCCATCTCATTTTGCAGACTTAAGCTCGTGTTAGGCCTGTTTAAGCTATGACCATGTTGTGCCACAGGTTATGTTTGGTTAGGTTAAGTTGGGTTAAGATAGGATAGGATTATTTTATGCCATACTATCCATCACTTGCTGACTTTCGTTCAGCTTGAGAAAATATTTACATCCATCCTTAGTGCAACACCCGACCAGTCGGGTCCGAGCTAGCACACCAACATGGGTCGAACTCCGATAACCCACCTTCCCCAACCGCTCTTAAGGTGGGAGTCCAGGGAACGTGAGTTAACGGCACTAGTTTTTCAGTTATTTTACGAAAACAATTTTCTGGTCAAAACAAATCAAACATTTCTCCAATATAAATATAAAAATTTCATTTTCTTCACATAATGACATCAATAGTTGTTTCATTTTAATTATCGAAGGTGTTCTAGAATTTAATGACAGATTTTTCCTTCATTTAAAAAGATTCTCATCTAATGACGTTATGCTCCTGATAGATATTCAAGATCTGTTGATATCACTATGGGTAGAAAATTAAACTCCTATGTTTCCACTGGAGTAATATTTTATTTATTTTGGTGCAAAAATGGCAAAAACACTGTCCTTGACATGCATTTCCTACATTCCCACCTTAACGGGGCCGAGTTTTGTCCTCCTCGTCCCCAACAAACCAGCCATTACAAGAACGACGCATTTGTTCGAGTTCCAATCCCATTGCAAATGTTCCACAACTAACTTTTTTTTATTAATGGTTTTTACAAACGTTTATTTAAAGTGTTGTAGTTGTCACTTGTAGGGAGTTTCAGATCGTTTGTAGCCTCATTAAGACTGATTCACAGTCACTCTCATAAAATCCTTCAATATAACTCAATGCAATATGTCACAGTTAAGAAGATGGGAATTGGATCATAAATTCCAGAAAACCACCCAACTTAAATATTCGTTAACTATCCCGTATTTTAAATCGGTTTTTAACACAAACTCCACCTACAATTCCCATGTAAAAATTGCAGAACATTAACCTTCCGTTTATCTGATTTCCAAACCCTTCCTTCACCTCTGACAAGATATCTTGTGAATGTGGGGAATGCCAGGCCTCCACCGTGGTTCGGATTCCACGTTAAATTGTAGGTCCTTCATTTCATATCACAATCACCCTACCATTACACATTAGCGTAAGTGCGTATAACCCGAATGGGTAGTAAGACGCGGTGCTAATAATAATAATAATAATAATAATAATAATAATAATAATAATAATAATAATAATAATAATAATAATAATAATAAACCTTCCGTCACTTACCCTTGAAATCTTACATGAGCAGTTGCAATTTTTAGATCATAAAAACTTTGAAATTTCGTTTGAAATTAAGTTTTGTCATTTACATCTTAGTTATTAGCTGAAAATTCATTTTATATTAGGGCGGGGGAAAGAAACAAAAAATTATTTAATTATAAACAGCTTAAGAGTATTTATAAAAAAGAATGGCAATTAGTACACATTAAAAAAAATCACTATAAAGATCGTATGAATCTGCCTGATGGAAAGATTTTACACAAAGGACTTCTGTTTTTGTTTTTTGCAAGTGAGTTTTTTGAACTTAATGCACCTCACTTTTGTAGAAGAATTTTATATAAATATCTGAAAAGTTGTTGCACACTTAAAAAATTAACTGCCTGTTTTATAAACCGGCGAGGGAGGTAAACAAAGAATATAAAAAGGGTGGCGGACTGTTAGGTCACCACAGATCACAGACAAAAGTGTATTATTGTCTGAGCCCAAGGTAGAAGTTATGGGGAAATACGTCCTATCTTGCGCAAGTGACGAAAATCTAACAAAAATATTTACTTACCTAGATACGCTTTAATCATTCAGTAAATATTTTGGCATCACTGAAGACAACTTCATGTTAAATGTTTTAATAACGCTTGAGGAAGAATACATGTGGCATCTATTATTTGTGTTATATTATAGCATGTTTAATATATTTTATTTCATACATAATATTTTAAGATCTGTATTCCTATCTGATAAGTATCAACTGAGACTCAATGCCTCAGCACTCGGAGGGCTTTCAATTAGCATGTGCCAATGTTGTTATTGTTGTGATAAATGAGCCGAGGTAGAGGGCGCGACTAATCAATACAGTGTTGCTGTTTAATAATTTCAGTGGTGTAGCCTGTACGTGTGACGGCTCATAATGACCGGTGCGTTCCAAGCGCCTACACGTCTCCTTTGAAATATTACACAATCAAAATATGAACTAGAATAAACTCGAATGGAAGTACGTGAATATTAAATACATATTACAATCTACAGTCAAAGATTAAATTAAATTTAATATCCCCCCATTTGCATGAATTATATATAGAACCATTAATTTAATTTACATATTGCTCACCACATATTACTCATAGAAAATATACCCGATTTTGAGTAGGGAGATTGGAAAAGCTGTTTAAGCAAAACTACTTACTACACACTTAGCTGAGGTACTAATCACAATATCATTCTGATCCTTAGCATTTCTTGGCGCATGATATATATATAAACGCAGACACGTTGTGACATAACATAACTTACACCTGGTTATTTAATAATTGTCTAGTATTTATAGGTGTAAATACTATTCAAATACAAGAACATGGAGCTTAGAAAATTAGCCAAGAATGTAGTAGTTCCAAAAAAATTATTTCATAAAAACAAACACAGCATTTTAAAGTTCTACGGATCTAAGAGGATATGGAAATATATAAATAAACAATAGAAGTAAGTATATTGGACACTAACCAGTGAAGTTTAATTAATCCTTTCAATTTTCGTTGAGATGTATGATATTTACATGCGGAGGCCTTTGTCTTTGTTGTGTTCAAGCTGGCACCCCTAATAGCAATCAGGAGAACTAACTTGCGAGATAGAAGATATAAATAAACCAAACAAAAGAAAGGAAATCTTTTTGACATCGAATTTTAAAGGCCGCGAACTTAGAATTTCTTGATCTGTCAATTTTAAAAGAAATGTTAGTATCTTATATTGACTATATTATATTTTCAGACTGTTTTCGCTTTCAATTATTATTTCTTACATCTACATTTTATTATTATCAGTTTAAATCAACATTTTAGGGAGTTGTATTTTCTTGGTAAGAGCTCACCTCTTCAACTACAGTATGGAAGATTTTTGGACTGTTCCTGGTGGAGGTGAGCTCGCCCAATTTGAATTTTGATCGAGGTTCTCTTTATCTTGACGTCATTTTAAAGATGTCATAAATCCACAATTGTGAATTTTACAACAGAAGTAAATATTATCAAAATGGTCTTAAAGTTTAGTAAATGTGTTAAAAATTAGCCCTGGATCTCAAATAAGACTAGGGATATTTTTGAGGAGAGTTATCAAATATTAACTATAGGCCTATTATGAAGAATTTCATTTTTCAATAATTTTCAACAAGATTTTATTAAAAAGAATACCAAATTACTGGGTGAAATATTTTTTACCTGAAATGTATCCCTACCCATTTCAACCCATCCAAGAACATCCTTTACTCTAAACTATTCTAAGAAATATGAACCGCCAAAGATATTTTTCTACATACAGATATTAACAAGTTTATATTTTTTAATTGTTTCCCTTTTGTTAACTTTTACTGTCATGATTTAAGTAATTGTTAAACACATAATATGTTGTTCTTAAAGTATCAAGAATATTATTATTTAAATGTTAATTATTTAATCTAAATTATTAAGAACATATTACATTTTGGTTTATTTGAAAACAAATTTTAGTTTTTCTTTAGTTGTCTTTAATATTTTTAGAAATACATTTTTCTTAACATTGTTCTCAGATCTTAAACTTAATTTAAAAAATTACATTTATTTATTTGTTTACATTTTAGTTATATTAATGTTACCTTAGAACTGCAGTTGTCGGCGCTCCACGGGCAGGTGATGTTATTTAACCTAATATTAAATTTCATGTCAATCCTCATACATTTACCACAATAATATTGAAGTGTTTATTCATATGTAATTGTGTGTTTCTCCTAAGTATTGTTGCCGTACAACTACCAGTGTAAGTCATAATGTGTCAAGCTGCTATGACAACGAAGTAAGCTCAGTGAGGTTGTTCTTTACATACAAATACCCAGTAGTACGAAGATTGTAAGAGTTTCGTACATATATGAGCAATAAGTTTGTTTTATTCACCCTTGCCCCCGCACCCACTTTTCATAAGTTGAGCTAATATTACTTTAAATTTATTTAGAAAAGTAAGAGTTTATAGTATAGTTTTTTAATATTGTGTGTAAATAATATATATATATATATATATATATATCACAACGTAGCAATTAAGTACCTTACTTTAAGTAATAAAGATAATAAATAAACCTCCTAGAAAATGACTTTAACGAGTGCATATTATAGAGATAAGACATATTTTTTGTACATCTGCCACATTCAAAATAAGTATACCTTTTCTTATAACAAACCAAATACACTTTTTTCCAAAACATAAGTTAATATTTTGGTACCAGCTTCGGTGTCCGCGTGGTCTAAAGATTACTCTCACAGTAGACTAGACTGCCGATGACGGTGATATTGATGTTTGAATCTCAGTCAGATTTACTAAGGGTGGTTTTCCAAAAATAGCTTTCTACTTTCCCTCCACGCAAATGTGGGCACACTTCCTTTATATATGACCTTCACCATACCTAAAACCATTAGCGCAATTAGTAAATAAGCGTTTAAACCGAACGGGTAGTTAGAAATGGTGCTATAGCGGCACCAGATAGAAAACAACCTGCGCAAACCCACAGTTTTTTACTGCGCAGGATGAGAATCAGTCTATGATCAGCGCTTCCATGCTTCACATCGGCTGTCCGGAAGCACGTGCTTAAGCTAGCTAAACAAAATACGCTGTTAAAATGTGTATGTTTCAATGTGATTTTGTTGAAGCTTTAAATAATTTGTATGCATATTCTATAATTCCTATGCACTTTCAAGTTCATATAGTATACTTAACAGGAACCTATATAATGGCAGCATCATCTTCCAAAAGGGTTTCTGGACGTCCTTTGAGAGGACAGGTTAGGGAAATTCGATATAATGTAGTTGATCACTCGAAAAACTATAAATAACAGTTTATATTAAAATTAAATGTAGCTGAATGTACGAGTGAAGTCACAGGCGTGTCTTTAAGTCAGCCACGCTGATCTTAATACGATCCAAATGGTTAGGGGCTGTGTAAAAGGATAGGTGAAAGGAGATTTCTTAAATAATTCTCTTGAGGACAAAACAAAAATTTGTGTGAAAGATCGTTTCAAGAATACACTGAAGAATAGTGTAAAAAGTGCTGTGACCATATTCACAAAATTGAGAATGATTATTAGCATGAGTATGCGTTATTGGATGAAGCGATAGAAAGTTTCGTAATTATTAAAGAAGAAATTTCAGGTTCTAGTGATAGTGAACCTTCCACCAGTGAAATGCTAGAACTGGAATGGAGTTCTCTAGGCTAGTGTAGTTGGACCTTTCTGTCTATTCACTGTGCCAGCCAACATTTTTTTTAAGCTCCATGTCTTACTACCCTTTCGGGTTATACGCCTATGTACTAATTACAGTAATGGTCTAGAGACTATGAAGGTTTAATTTAGAGGAAGACTTACGCATTTGCGTGGAAGGGAGTGGAAAACAATTTAGGAAAAATACACCCTTGGTACACTCGACTGGGATCGAACCCTGATATCCACGTTTTCGGCAGTCTAGTATATTGCAAGAGTAGCGCTGTAGACCACGCGGCCACCGGAGTGGGTATCAAATCCTTGGAATGGGGGTAAGCTTAAAGTTATTATAGTAAAAGTTTATTTTAATTGTCAAGCTATAAAAAAACATTTATATTGGTTTTGATTATATAAATAGTCAAATGTTGTATTGGCACCCTCCTTTTACCCTGAAAAATTGCCTCTTTTCATTCCTTGGCTCCACTATGGTGTAGCTAATGACTAATGAGATAGAACCATAGTGTAATCAGTCAAGGTAGATCTGTTACTTTTCAAGGTATGTCTAAACTAAGTGCAAATAGGGATAACACATACTGCAAACGTATTCAAATATAGTCATAGATCGTCTACATATTATTGAAAAATTATTGAAAACTTTTACTCCTTCAATTCTTGAACGGGTTGACCGAATTTCTTAACATTTAATATGTATGAAGGTCTTTAGCATTATAAGCGTCTCTGTTGAAAAATGGAGTAAGCTTAATCATCAAAGATAATCTACCTAAAGCAACAAGAACAAATTTATGAATATGATACATGTTAAGCTGGATATTTTTAAGCATTTATTTGTTTTGTTTTTATAAGTTCATCTTAAAAAAAAAATAGCAATAAGTACTTGGCACAAAAATACTTGGTCGTCATCTCTACTCATAAAAAGCCACCAGATGACGTCGCCGCATGTCGTAAAAACGCGCATCAAATGTATCTTGGACTATCCTCCAGCTTAAGGTATCGAATAAACTCGAACAAGTTATGTACCGAATACACTGGGGCAGATTATGATTGCTTTGGTCCATCGGGGAGATGGGGACTTTGCAAGGGATGAAAATACGCCACGTATACTAGGATCGTACTGTATTAACATTCTTAAGGACTTCACCTACTCAAAGGGAAACAACCCCATACTGTGATTTGTAAATAGAAATGTCAGTTCTGAAGCTTCAAATCCAATACAGTAAAATACTCAATTATCTTAATGTTTTCGGCCCTAATACACGTTGTCTTTCTTTTGTTTGAGAAAGGTTAACTCTAGGTTTACTTTTATTTCCATTTCATTTATTCTCAAAATTGCAAAATTACACGTAAAATCTCGTGTAGTTGAGTTAATTTCACCTTTCCAAACATTTTTTCTATATTACAGAACTTTATAAGAATTGATTTTTATATACTTTGAAATACATTTCAGCACGAATCATATTTTGAAATAACGAACCCATTCTTAAATAACGCGGGATTTCTGGACGTTTGCAACGCGTCTCAGAGTTCATGTTGTTGGTCCCACTTTTTTACATGAGTTTTGTGCCAACAT
Source organism: Timema monikensis (assembly GCA_902151445.1). Taxonomy (NCBI): domain Eukaryota; kingdom Metazoa; phylum Arthropoda; class Insecta; order Phasmatodea; family Timematidae; genus Timema; species Timema monikensis. Next base: position 112,450 of record CABFVZ010000536.1, read on the forward strand.
GGACATCATCTGTCAAAGGTAACTGTTGCATAACATAACTCTTAGCAGGCGCAGATTCAGGGAGAGGGGTGGTCAAAGGGTCAGTTGACCCCACTGGGAAGGTTAGAAAATTCATATAATAAACAAGATGAAATTTCAAATTTTGGAAAGAAAATACAACACAGATAAATTATACAATTTTTTTTAATCTTTTTTACGCGCAGACACCTCTTAAGCTGGGTCTACACGTGCGTTATTCATTCACGTTTATTCAATTTTCGATATGATTCACGCAAGTGTGGAAAAAATATTCGTTTTCATGTACAAATATTTGTCGTGCATAGCGAGAAACGAACATTGTTCCACATAGAAGACTAATAATCTCCTGAGAGCAGTTCATCCACGAATACCGAATATAAAATATGTGTGGACAGCAGGAGCGGCGGAACTGTTCGGGACTGCCATCTGGAAATAATTTGCACCTCTCTCGAATAAATTACCCCCTAGATATATTTAAAATCCTATGATATTATCGAATATGAAGCTGAAAGATGGCCTAAAATCAAACTACAAATGATTTCTAGATGCGTTCTATTGTAAAAAATTTGCCGGAGACGACTGCTTCAAATAACCTCTAGACTAGAGACATCTAACTGGCAGAAAAGTCAGCGGAGGAAAGCTCTAAATAGCTTCCAAGGTCAGCCAAATTTCAAAAATGTCCAGGTGAGGAAAACTCCAAATAGCTTCTAGTTGCATGTCATTTTGAGAATTTTCAGACGAGGACCACCTCAAATATCCTAGTTTCTGAAATAATCCAATTTTCAAAATTTTGTCGGTGGAAGATTACTTCAAAGATTATCTTCTATAGGTATCTAACTATCGTAAAAAAAATAAGGTGAGATAAAGCCCAATAGCTTTGAGGAGCAACCAGATTTCAAAAATTTCTAGGTGAGGAACACATTAAATGGCCTACAAAAGAATCTAACTAAGAAAAGGCGAATACTACTCATAGCTTCCAGAGCGAACAATTTTTCAAAAAATTGTTGAAGGAGGGCCATTTCATATAGTTTATAAAAACTATCTGATTTAAAAAAATTGAGAGGATGAATACGGTTTAAAACATACTTAAAAAGATCAAATATGAATTATACACTATTAAATGGTTTTGAACATAAATCTACCATCGTAGCTATGTTATTTATAATTTTGACCCCCTTATGAAAATGATTTGGATCCACCCCTGCCTCCTATGAATACACTAAAGTATATTAACTTTTAAAGTGTTGCAATGTTTGTCAATTTTATTTTGTTAACCGTGTCCTACTACCCATTCTGGATATCTACACGTTTGCACGAGTTAGATAAAGATAAATAAGGTAAAATTGGGGGAAAACGTACCAACACTTGCGTGAGGGTAGAGCTGGAAAGTACTCATTAAAAAACTCAGTAAACACAATCAGGAGATAAGCCCCGAACTCTAATAATAAAAACAAACAAGATGCGTTTGAAACATTTTTGGGTATTGGGGTCAATTCCAATAGAAAATGTATCTTGCAAGATATCGAGGTAATCTTGTTATTTAATTATGGTACTATGTAAATTTTACTATCGTCATTTGTAAAGGGCTCTGAGACAAATAAATACAATGACAATAAACAAAGTATAGTTTTGATCGCATTCAGTTTTAACCAATGTAGACTGTAGACAGGGAAAATGTATTGTTAAAACTGTATCAGTGTGATGTTTTTGTCACTTGGTTGGATTATTAATTGTATCGATGACACGATTTTCCCCAGGTGAAATTTATCCTTACATGCGAATGTTTGTTCATAGGTTGTTGTATCTTGTTTTACCATTTTCTCCCCAAACTAGCTAGTAGGCCTACTTGTGTATTTCAAACTCTCTTCATTTATAGCTCTTAGATTTAATCGTTAGTAACTCTTGAACTAAACTTAGTATTATATAAAAATATATATTAATAATAATATAATGGGTTATCTCATCCTTAATAGAAACCTCCAAAATGCTATTCTGTGAATAGGTTTGTATTTTTGCATTTTCATTGTTTCTTCGTCTTTCCGATCTATTTCTTTATTCCCTAAGGAAAGGATCATTAGTTCAAGTAAGAATAATATTATTTATAAGACAAAGCCAGTGTTTTTTTAAATGTATATATCCACATAATAATTTAAACAACGAGCAACAGGACAAAAGCATTAACTTCATCTGGTCTGGTTTCTTTGTGATAAAGAGGTCGGGGTTCAAATACTGTTTGGGTGTATTGAGGGTGTTTTTTAACTGAATAATATTTCTACACCTCTTTCATGAAAATATGCGTATATTTCCTCTAAAATGTACTCTTAATAAGTAATATGAGGGTACCTATGACTGGTAGTAAGGCTTGGTGCAAAAAATATCACTCCCTGGTTACTTAGCTAAGATTTTTAAGTTCGATTTGCACCGTGGCCGAATAGTTTGTAAATTGGTTAAATTGGGGTTTTCCTCTCATAAAGATAAATTAACAGTAGGTAAACTGTAGTTTGTAAGTAATGTTTAATCATCTTGATTAAAAACCCATACTAAATATCCTGAGTAAATATAAAAAAACTTAGTTGACAAAGTTTTAACAAAATGTGCCAAATACATAGTCCAATTTTCATAGGTTTTATCTGACTTCTAGCAAAGTTTTTTATTTATTTTTTTATCACGGCTTCCTACCACCTGTTCAAGTTATTCGCATAATATATGATTACTTTATTGAATGAAGAATGAAGCATTTTAGAAGAAATCTACACACATTCGCGTGGAAGGAAAGTGATACACCATTAAGAAAAACCACCCTCATTAGACCTGACCGGGATTCGAACCTCGATCTCCCCGTCCTCAGCAGTCCAATCTAACTTGAGAATGACGCCTTAGACTATTCGGCCACTGAATTGGGTGCTAGTAAACTTACTAAATCACTTTAATGTATTCATACGTCAAGAGATGAGAGATGCAGCTATAAATGTTATTATATATATATAATTAATCTTCATAAAAGAACAAGTTAGTAATAAGAGTATAACATAATAGTTTATCATCACAACCAAAACAAAACATGTTTACCACCCAATAATATTGTGGCTACATCAAATAAAAAATAGTCCTATTAAACTAATATAGCACCGATATCTTTCTTCACAATTTTAGTATCCCGTATTAAATGCAAAGTCATGATGACGTAACTAACATTAATGACCAACAATACTTGATTTAACATTTCCAGATAATTTTACGAAAGTTTACACGAAATGATTTTTTTTTTTAGTTTATATTTTAGTTCCATTAACTTCAACTTCTCAACCTCACGGTGTGAGGTTGTAATCTTGATATAACTTTTTTCCTTAGAAAACTACAAGAATTTAAAAATATAAAAGTATTAAAAAATGTAAATGGCAAAGAAAAAAAAGTTTGTTATATGAGTTGAGAGGGGTGCTGACGCCCTTGTCAGCCCAATCTTGATAAATATGGCTTCTAACTAAAGGTTTCTTTCCAACTGCTTTATCATCCTAGATTTCCTGAAAAGGAAACGAGCTCTTGGGAAAAGTAAGAACATTTTAGTTGAAGAAATAAAACTCTCAAATATTGGCTATGTTCTACTTGAAAGGATATCCTCGCAATGCTGTATTTATTATGGGTCTAACAATATTTTGTGGCTTCAAAACCCTTCAATCCTCAATACTTAGAATGTTTTTTGTAACCTTATACAAACCAGACTTGATTTGTTTGAAGAAAGCTATCTCTATGTTTTTAACCATTTACTTTGATCTCAAAACTACATTACGCGAGAAAAGTTTTTAAAAATGTGCTAATTCTTTTCCTTCTATGATTTTTTTTATGAAAAAACTTAAATATAAGTTTTTTAGAAGCATGCTGAAACATTTCCCCTTCATTTTTTTTTTTAAATCCATAATTTGAAATGACAAACCACTTCTTAAATAATATGCGATTTTTGGAAGTCTGCAACTGGTCTCAGCGCTCCGGTAGACAGCTCTCACTAAAAAACGCCTCATGAAAATATGCACTTCTTTTTCTCGTGTGTATTTTAAATATAGTTACCTTCGTAAAATACATCCAATCCCAGTAAAGCCAATTGTAAAATCTTAGTACTAGATTTACCTACGTAGCTCATGTTATAACCAAAAACTAAGACAAGCCTCGGGTTTAACGGGAGCAGACAAATTGCGATTACAAGATTTCTATCTTACATTTAGACGCGTTATATAAACAATAAATTAACTTTTGAGTGTGTTCAGGCCAGGTTTGTTATAATTTTACCAATCCCCCCCCCCCCCC
>CABFVZ010000536.1:116834-158710 GCA_902151445.1 Timema monikensis
CCCCCCCCCCCAAAAAAAACCAACCACCTGGGTTTTATTTTTTTTAAAAGCCACTTATTATATTTTGGATAGAAATCAATCGTCTAATTTTTGAAAATGGTTAGTTATTCTCTTGAAAACCTTTTGGTTAAAACGAAATAATAATAATAATACATTGATTTTTATTTGATCTGATACATAATTTTGAAATTACAGATTTAATATAATAAACTAAGCTATTAAATTTGTTTTAATCGGTTGAACAAAATAATATTTTCAACTAGCACCTCATTTGAGATAATATCATTTTAACTACTTACACTGCATTAATGCTAGGAACTAGAAATAATATTTTGTCAAAAAAGTAAATGAGATAGCAAAAGTTCTTACCTTTTATCTTTAGAAAGCAACAGATCAATTGTGCAGCATATTTGCCAGTAATTTGACACATGGTCTCTCCTCCCACCTCTTTCTATTCCTTCTACACAATCTTTTTTTTTTCAACCTGCTAGCTTATACAGCGTTGTGAATAATTTCATTGTTGCATTATATTTTTCCTTTATTACTCCTTTCCTTACTATATTATGATTAAAATATGTTTCTCTGGATCCCAAATAATTAATATATTTAAATTATTGGTTTGATCAGATAACATATATAATATCTTTAATTAAACCCCAAAAAACCAATAAAACTTAAAAAAACAATATAACCCAATATAACCAAACTGGTTTAAGTTTATTCAACCCTGGTTCATACTCCTAACTATGTGATATGCATCAACCCTGGTTCATACTCCTAACTATGTGATATGCATCAACCCTGGTTCATACTCCTAACTATGTGATATGCAGTTGTACATTTTGTTGGATATGCCAATTTTGACAATTGTGAGATAAAGTTTAACCTTTTATCGCCAATAATTACTGGTCTTCAACTCAAAATTATCTCGATTGAAACGAGAAAAGTAATATCTAGATTTCGTCTCGAAAGTTAAAATTGATTCTCAAAAATTCGAGAGAATTGAACAAAATTAAAAATCAAATAAATGCCTAATAAATTTACAAAACAAACCAAGAACTTATTATTTATAATAATACCGTAAATATGAACCGAAAATAGGCCGCGCTTTTTCTCCATTAACAACTTTTACCAAGAAATGTTGTTATAAATATTGTTTTTAAATAACAAAATTTGACTATATAGACTGTTACAGTACAAAACCAAATTAGAACTTGCATAAATTGCATATATAAACTATAAAATAACCCAAAACAAGCGCCAGCCAAAATTTAAGAAGGAACTTCAGCACTTTATAAACTATATTTTTACTTTAATAAACATAGTTTACATCTTCCCTTTATAAACGGAATATTTACTTTACTAAACATAATTTAAATTTTTATATTTTCAAAGGAAGTTTTCTCGTCTAGTTCTCGCGTCTCAATATTTTTTTCATATTCTCGTCTTGATATCATTTCGAATTAAAAAAGGGGTTCGTGCACATCCCTACCAATAATCGCTATTCTATATAATTATTTTATCTTTAATCCGTGTGAATACAGACTTCGGTGCCAGTCTAGTTTGGTCTGTTTTGCCGGTGAAGAGGAAATAAGAGTTTCAATACCGACTGGGGGTACAAAAGTGATTTCACCTTTGTGATTTCTCAATCCCCCGCCACGTAAATGCTGGTATATTGCATCTAAATAAGTATTATATCTTCCTCATCCTTAACCCATCGTAATAAATATACGGATAGCCCTTACGGGTAGTAAGACGTAGTGTAAATATATATATAAAACTTACAAAATGTTATTTTTATGTCGAGCCGAATGAAGAATATAGTCGTCTCAAGCGCGGATGTCTTGGTGGAGATAGTTTATTTTGAAACGGAAGTACTGTGGACACAATCATAGATTATCGGTTGGATGACTCGACGGACGGGAAACTGGATATTTTGAGTTACTCACTCACCCCTTCCCTCCAACCAGACTGACCCCTCAACTAATCAGTAGTATGTCGGTCTGATGTCTGCCCGGCCAAGAGAACTTCCTTGGCTGTATTATTTCCTGGTGTTGCCGGAGTCCTCAATTAGAGATGGTTGGAGAAGGAGGAAGAAGGGTATGGAGAATGGAGGAGAGGGAAGGGGGACGATCAATCATAGCGAACACTGTGAGTGACGTTAAATCACTGCGGTGATTATAGTTTCATAAAAACAGGGAACCTATGTTCGATCCACCAATCGGTCCTCATTGTGATTAGAGAGGAGATAATTTTATTTCTATGGATTCTCTATTCGATACCAGATGCAGATGGTTCAGATAGTAATGGTCTCGTCCTTTTGAACGCTTAGTATAGTAGTGTTCTTGTAGGAAGGACCTTTTAGAAAATACAAACTTTTCTTTGCGAGTAACGTTTTTTTTATCACCACGTATTACTTTCGGTTCAGGCCATACACATATGATAATTACTCTAATGGAGTAGGGATGAGGGAGGAAGAATTTTAGAGATAAATTACCTGAATTTGCATAAAAGAAGAGTGGGAAACCATTTGTAAACACCTTCATTAGACCCGACCGGAATTCGAACCCCGATTTCTCCTTCATCAACATGCCAGTCTAACACGAGAATGAAGCCTTAGACTATTCAGCCACTGAAGCGGCTGTAACTAACACTGATAACATTTTACTATAATATTAGTGTTATTTAATAAGTGTTGATCTATCTAACAAAATTGGCAGCTGTCGTTTGCATGAATTGATTTATGAATTTATTAAAATAAATTTTGTGGATTTGGTATTGTATTACCATGGAAAGAAAGCCATATTCTAAGGTGTAAGGTGTCTTTCTTACAATAGTTTAAACTTCCGAAGACGGAGAGATTGATCTTTGAATACTGATCGAGTGTAATTTTTTTACTAAATGGTTTACACTTTCCTTCCAAGCAAATGTGAGTACACTTGATCTAAATTCAACCTTACTCATCCTTAACATATTACAGTAATTTATTAATTAGCGTATAGCTCGAACGGATAGTAAGATAAAGTAATTGAAATAAAAATTATAGAAAGCAACACATCTATAATCTACCTCTATGTAGTAATGCGCCCAAAACAAGTGTTAATCAGCTGTTTATTTTTATAGAAGATGTCGACAACAACCATATACAAATGGTACGGTGTACCACACTGACTTTCTCCTGCTTTTACCTTAAAATAGGCATTTACTAAAGATTCGTTAGATTTGTAAAACGAGATAGTAGAAACACCACCTCAAAGATAATAAATGAAATAATACACACTGTTACTTATTCTATAGCATTAGGAACTAGGAACACTGTTACAGAAAAATTGAAAAAAGAGCATAAGAATCAAATTCATTTTCAAAGGCCTGAATTAAAACGTATATAGGCTTACATATTTGGTTGTAGCTAAGAAACTATTGATTTTTATAAAAATATATTTCAAATAAAATCTTTAATAGTACTACAACTTTACAATGATAAGTTATTACGTATCTCAAATAGTTACGGAGAAATGATGAAAATTGGAAAATGTCCCTCGTGTAAAGTACCCTGAAAGTCGTTTTCATGATAAAATGAGAACTGCCATCTTGTTTATAATGATAAACAGCGTATAATATCAAATTTAATCGAAATCGTTAGATATAATTTTGGGAAAAAGATTGTTTATCTTTTTTCCCTCCAGTAAACTATCCTTAAATTTAGGGTTGGATATCTAATTCCAAAATAACCTCGGAGGGAGGGGAACCTTATAAAAACCTTAGATACCCAGTTTTAGCCCAATCGGTAAAGTAGTTTCGGCTCTAGCCTGAGGTACAAACAGACGGGCGGACGGACAGACAGTATGGCAAAACACCTTTTTGGTTTCAGGTTGTCATGAAACATTAACATGTATCAAAATCTCAAGTTCGATTTTTTTTTATGATCACAATACTTTCTCTCCGAGGTGTCAAGAGAAAATAAAAATAATTAATGTAAGCAATGCTTACTATAATTCAGTTTGTAAGCTTTTGTCATCCCTTTTTCTGTCTCTAAATATTAAACTGAAAATAAACTAAACTATAATCTTACTCGATGTTATTTACATGTGTGAATTGTGGTCTGTCACTCGATACCAAGAGAATAAACCAATTGTTTTTGAGGAAAAAGTATTTATGAAGATATTTGGACATAAAAGGAGTGAATAAACAAAGTTATGGAGAAAATTTCATGATGAAAAACTTCATTTCTTGTATGCATCCCACAACGTGTTAAGAATAATAATCACAGAACGCAAGCTCATATGAGGTGTTAATGTGGCGCGTATGGGCCATGACAGACGTGTACACAATATTTGAATTGGAATACGCGAAGATATAATATTTCATGGTAGGCCATGAATTCAATGAGAGAATAATATGAAAATGGATTTGAAGGGGGCTGGTATCCATTTAGACCAGTGGAGCCTAGCCTGGAGGGCACGGCATGTTTCGTTAAGGGTTGCAATGCTTGTTGAGATTATAGATTTATGTTTCTTTATAAAGTGCTCACAATGAAAATCGGGAGGTGCCAAATTCAAATATAAATATAAACAAATAGCACGATAAAAAAATGTTAAGTTTCTGTTTAGGTAATTTTTGTCATCCAACTCTGACAGTTGCTTGTTGATTTAGTTCTACTGTAGTAGTCTCATGTTTAGACGAATAACACTGCTAACATAACTTCCAAAATAACACCTGAACTCACCGATTTTCTTTCGAAACATCTTTGTCGCATTCATATAATTACCATATAAGCAATTTATTATAATTATATCAAGAACGCCTAACGTCAAGCTCGTTGGTTTGTCACTGAAGAGGTCAGGATTCAAATTCTGACCGGGGGTACTGGAGGTGATATTTTCCTGGGCTGTTTCCCCGATATCCATTCTCGAAAATAAAGGTACATTTCCTATAGATTCTACCTACCCCACAAGTGTAATTAAATGCAGGTAGCTCAAATGGATTGTAAGATTCAGTGAAAATAATAATTTATAAACTAGGGTATAAACGCTTCACGATAGTTTCAAAGACAAAACTTGGGGTCAAACATTTCAAAAAGTTGGACATCCCTGGGATAGGGATTGGATGGTAGTGTCTCAGGGTAGGGTTAAATTGTGACCTTACGTTCTGGTGGGGACCTCATTAATTTTCTGGCTCCTCCTAATCAGTTGGTTTTTATTTTGTTTGTATTCTATAACAACGCTTACTACTTGTTCAGGTTATACGCATATAAGATAACTACTCTAGTGGGGTAGGGCTTAGAAATGAATCATTTTATAGATAATCTACCCGCATTTGCATGGAAGAAAAGTGAAAGACCATTTAGGGAAAACAACCCTCAGTAGACCCAACCGGGAAACAAACCCCATCAATTCTGGCCACTGAAGTGGGTGAGAGTTAATTATTTAGTCCGTTTGCATTGCTGGTAACGCTATATATTATATTTTTCATGCTCTTAAATGGTTTTCCTGTGACGATTTACTGAAAGATGTGCTGTACTAATAAGTTTGTAAGTCAAGTATGAGTATACCTGTGTTAGGAAGTACAATATTTCTTTAACATCTAACAAAACACGTTTCAATATATTTGTTATAAGTTATATTGTTATAAATCATTGGTACACACGGGAGAAGACGCGAGGAAGGAGGGGAGGGGTAAATGGAGAATCTGCACTCCCCAATCAACCCTCCCCTGTGGCGGTAGCGTCCTTTCCCTATCTGACCAATATATCACCACAGCGAGAGCGTCATACAAAAAGAAATATGCTAATAAACCATCAGGGACCTTTAATGACCACCAATCAATCCAACCAAACCCAGGTGTCAGCACCTACCCTTGTTTATTGTTATCAGGGAATTAGAGTTGTAGTTAAATATAATCAGGAGTAGTAACAATTAGGGCCTTTCGGCAAGTTTATTTATAACAGATGAATATTTGAATTTATAACATTATAAGATGAAATATGGTTGCGACTTCTATGCAACATATTAGACATTTAAACATAACATAAATTCTCTCCAATTAATCAAAATTATAATAAGAGTTAATTTATAACTGGTAACTATATAAGTTTATAACTTTACAAGATGACATAAGGGTGTGAGTTCTACGCTAAATATTAGACATTTAAACATAACATAAATTCTCTCCAATTAATCAAAATTATAACCAGTTTACGAATTATTAATTATAGGACGAGCAGTAAAAGTCAGTTAACAATGTCCGTAATATACAATCTCACAATAGGGATTCTACAAGAAACATATAAGAGCTACCTTGAATTCAAATCTAAAAGACTGGATTGTCAATAAAGTACATACAAAAAGGAGTTCCAGAAATCTAGGCTGTTCCATGCCTTTAATTCTCACTCTAACTGCTTCATACCTACGAATCACATAAGTTATACGCCAGTGCGTAAAGGCCTATTCCTCTTACCAAACTTTAATAATGAGTTTCAACGTGATCGCAAAGAAAAAGGTCAACTAATACTTTAATCTCAGCTCAACGATATTAGCCGCAATAAATAGATATTATAAGACAATTTCCGCGACTTCGAAATAATATAGAAACGTGCAAAAATAACCTAATATAAATTAAAGGCAACTTCTTCCAGTGCATAAAGAGGCGGCTACATAAAATATCAGTACTCAAACCCTTCCCACTAACGCAATAATTGCAAAAAAATATTATTTGAATCACCAACATTACGGCTACTTACATTCTAAGATGTTCCTTAGAACTATTGGCGTCAAAGAGTACTGAGAATTGCTGAGCACTTGCTTATATTCTGCTTGTAGCAGCGGGGGAAATGTGGATGGATTGCATGACGTAAGGTGATGTCATTTACAGCAAATGAGAGCTTAGATTATCTCATCAGTGCCTGCGCACAACGCTGTGAGGTACTAGCAGTGGTTCCCAACCTGGGGGCGATCGCCCCCAAGTGGGCGATTTGGATTATCAGGGGGGCGATAAATAAGTGGGGGCGATGAGTATTCAAAGGAGGAAAAATTAAAATAGAACTGTACAGTAGAAGTTGCCGAGTAGTACGAGTCACTGGCTATTCTCAGCCGGCGAGTTCACAGCACTCACCCCTCTCCACAGTGCCCATCTGTTGTTGCTCAGCACGGCCGACTGGTGACTCAACCCCCTCCCCCTCCTGCCATCAAAACACACTTGCCATTGACCTACATTCGTCTTCAGTCTTCACTAGCCTTTGTGTGCCTCACCATCAGTTTTTGTGCGTGTCTTTTCTGTTTTTGTGCGTTTGTTTTGAAGTATAGAAGTTCATGCATGCACAATGGATTCAAAAAAGAAGAAGTGTCGTCAATACCCAGCTGAGTATTTAAAATTCGGTTTTATCGCGTCACCACAAAATGTGCAGTTTCCACATTGTCTTCTGTATGATAAAACATTTACTAGTAATGAAGCCATAAAGCCTTAGCAAATGAAAGATCATTTATCAAGAGTACACAGTGATAAAGTGAGTAAAGAACTTAGTTATTTTCAAAACCTCAAAGCTAAAGCTGATAAACGGCCTAGTGTGAGTGAATTATTTAAAAAACGAGCAATCGATCTTGACAAAGGTCTTCTTGCTTCTTACGAGGTGTCTTTATTGATCGCTAAATGTGGTAAACCTCACACAGTTGGCAAAACTCTTGTTTTACCGGCTACCAAAAAAATTATTGATATCATGCTAGGAGAGGGCCCTAGTAATAAGATAAGTCTATCGGTTCCTTTGAGCAACAATACTGTTTCCAGTCGAATTGACAAAATGGCCACGGACGTTGAATCCAAACTCATCAATTTGTTGAAAAAAGTTAAATTTGGATTGCAGATTGATGAATCAACTGTGATTGATAACAAAGCAATTTTATTAGCTTATGTGAGGTTTATCAATGAACAAAAGGAAATTACCAAGGAAATGTTGTTTGCTAGAACTTTGATCACTGATACGAAGGGATCGTCGATTTTTAAAGTGGTGCAAGATTATTTTGAGAAAAAAGAGATTCCCCTAACAAACGTGAGCACTTGTGCAACAGACGGTGCTCCTGCCATGTCAGGTCGTCATGCTGGGTTTCTATCCCACCTTAAGAAAGAAGTGCCAGAGGTCATCACTATTCACTGTGTCATTCATCGTCAACACTTAGCTGCGAAAAAATTGAGTGGTGTCCTGCATGAAACCCTACAACTGGTTATTACTGGTGTCAACAAGATCAAAGCTAATTCCCTCAATGACCATCTGTTCCGACAACTTTGCCATGAAAATGATGAGGAATTCGAACGCTTGCTTCTACATACGGCCGTGAGGTGGCTTTCCAAAGGAAACTGTTTGCGCCATTTCTTCGAATTATTTGACACGGTTACTGAGTTTCTCGACACGTCTGATCCTGATTTAAGTGAGAATTTGAAGCAACGCAAGTTGGAACTTGCGTACCTTACAGATATTTTTGAAAAAATGAACGAAGTCAATATAAGGCTTCAAGGAAACAAGATGAACCTTATCAAGGCCAAAGGAATTATTTCATCATTCATCGCCAAGTTTGATATTCACAAGGTAAATATTGGCCGTAAAGAGCTGATTCAGTTTCCGACCCTTAAAAAGTGTTCAGTGTCAGCTAACGGGACTCCTGAACTCCCAGAAGACAAAATCCTAATTTTTACTGATCACCTTGACCAGTTAAAAACTGACATGGAATTAAGATTTGAAGATTTGACCAAGTTACAAATTCCTGATTGGATTCTAGATCCATTCTCGTTTGAAGCTGTGGATAAGCTTGATAACTCTTTGCAGACAGAGTTTCTAGATCTGAAGTATGACTGTGAGGCGAAAATCATTTTCAAGCAGAGCGGTTACGAGTTAGGCTGGGTGAAGATTATGGACACTTATCCACAACTGTGGGGAAAAACTGAACCACTTCTCATCTCGTTCCCGTCAACATATTTAGTTGAAAAAGGATTTAGTTCTGTTGTCCAGCTCCTCACAAAACAAAGAAATAAGTTGGACATTTGCCTCAAAGGAGACTTGCGCCTGAACTTGACGAACATAGAGCCGGATATTCAAGCTTTAACTGAAATCCACCAAGCACAAGGCAGCCATTGAAAAGGTAAAATAAAACAATAACAAATTTTCAAACTTTCATTTATTTTTTCAAATTTTAACTGTCAACTTTCTTAATTTTTCCAGATTCCAATTTAAAAATGAAAACATGTACTCCTGTTTTTTAAATGTACATCAATGATCTTAGTTAATTATTTCACTTCTTTGTTCTTAAAAAAATCTGTAAAAAATGTACATTTTAATTTTTTTTTTTTTTTTTATTTAAGAGTGACCGGATAATACTGCTTTGGTTGTTTTTATATACGGTAATAAAATTTTTAAAATAATAATACCGCTTTATTGTTTACACTTTACTTTAAATTAAAATTAGGCATACAATGAAAATGAAAAGGGGGCGATAGGTGTTAGTCAACCTCCAGAAAGGGGAGATGGGCCACAAAAGGTTGGGAACCACTGTACTAGACGAAGATGGGGGTGTGCACACTTAGCACTACAGCTCCAATAACCTCCACTAGGCCGCGCTTGCGCATCAACCATTACATGGGTTTAGTTCTGTGGAAACAATTGCGCGTTCCAGAGAGGCCTCAGATATTGTTTACTCTTAGTGGCGGTCACAGTCGTCAGCTGGCATGTCTCCTTGCTCCGTTTGTCGCTCCGGTATAGCCGTTAAATGGGGCAAGTGCTGAATGTACACTTGGTGGTGGAGGTTTGCTGGTTATAGTTTGTAACCACGGTGCGCCAAGTTAACAAATAGTTTCAATGAAAGCTTAAAACAGATTAAGTCGGTTAAATCTCTTCTATAGAGGGGCTGCTGTGGCAGGGAGTTCGAGGCTCAAACCCCGGACTGGTGTTTTTACTTTTAAAATAAATCCATACTCCCTCCAAGAAAATGAGGATATATTTTATGTAAGTTATGTATTTCTCATTACTGGCCCATTATTGTAAATATTTGAATAACCCGGATGGGTATTAAGATGCGGTGCACAAAACTAATAAATAGAACACTGAAAATATATCTAATGTATTAGATACACTTTATAGATAGCCTTATGATTTAATATTCAAGGGCGTTATGTTATATACATAATAAATATCCCTAAAAGTTACATTTTAAAAAAAGGACAAAATTAAAAGTTAAATACAATAATGCCTCACCTAGCTCTCATACATAAGTCAATTTCTGGGTGCGCTACTGTTCTAAATTTACTTGAAAGTTTTGCATGTTACTTGATATGATCTTTTACGTAAAAATTAATCTACGCTACTTTAAAGAGAAGGTAATCATTTTTTGTGTATGCGTGTTTGAAAATCAAGATTAATTATCAAAGCTAGCTCACGAGAAAAACTACTTAGCTGTGTGAAAAAATTACAAAGTGTAGTATTCCTTCACATATTAGCTCAGTAATGTGATATTAATCAACCTAGACTTATTGCAATTCCTAAGTTGATAACTAAATTTAGTTTTATATTAGCGATGTTGAAAAGTGTGGCACAATAATTCTATATTCACTAATCAGTGCATATTTAAACAGTTTCAATATGCAAAATAAGTTTTTAACCTGTTTCCCTGTATAAAAGAAAAAAGTAATAGTATTATTAGTCTTGTGTATCTCATAGCTTTTGAATAATTGACAAATCTCGAATATTAGAACTCTCGAATGGACTTGAAACAAAACATGGAACACGCCAGATTACCTCTAGGCTTAGATTTTTAATTAAAGAATTTAGAAATGTTAATTCCAAATACATTTAAACCTTACTAATTTAAAATTATGTCAAATTATTATGTGGAAACTCGTCATTTTATTATGTATTAAAATACTGGATTTTACAGATTTGTTTATCAATCAATGCGCAAAAACATGGCCGCGCAGCTAGCTCCTCTCTTTTCCTTGGGCTTCAACCATTTTATAAGGTCTTCTTTAATTTCTCTTTTCCCTTCAGACACATTTTCTTTTTCTTTTAGTCATAAATGAATTAAACAATACGAATAGGTTTTTATTTCGATATTTAATTTTCAATGTCAGCTCTAGAATCCCTACACAAATTTGGCCATGGACTAGGCAAACAAAAACATGGATTTGAAACAGAGAGCAAAGAGAAATGTTTGTTTCAAACAATAATTGGCTATAAAATATTGTGAACATAATATATTCACAATATTTTATTGTCGATCATTGTTTTTCTATATTATACAAAAAGTGGCGGGTGGAATCATTATTCATCATTACAATATTATTATTATTATTAGCACCGCGTCTTACTACCCGTTCGGGTTATACGCACTTACGCTAATGTGTAATGGTAGGGTGATTGTGAGATGAAATGGAGGACCTACAGTTTAACGTGGAATCCGAACCACGGTGGAGGCCTGGCATTCCCCACATTCACAAGATGTCTTGTCAGAGGTGAAGGAAGAGTTTGGTCATCAGATAAATCTGTGCCGGTACCGAGGATTGAACCCCGGCCGCCAGCACAGAAGTCTGACACCTTACCCCTAGACCACCAGGTCACCAATTTGCTTATTAATTTACAAAAAAGGTGGCAAGTAGTACTGTTTTCTGACAAGCTTTTGAAAATTCTCGCGGAACCCTAGTTGGGAATTACTGCCTTTGACCATGCGACAATCAAGGTTGGTAGAATTGCTTTACGTGAGTAGTTTATCATTTTCTTTAATACTGGGAGAAATTTTAGAGTGTAAGTAGAAAATTAATTTAGAGTATTAGTTGAGATTTTGTTGATTTGTAATAAAATCTCTGGTTTACTTCCACGGGAGTTGACACAGTTAATTTGACCGTTTCAGGTCTCCACCGTGGTTCGGATTCCACCTTAAACTGTAGGTCCTTCATTTCATCTCACAATCACCCTACCATTACACATTAGCGTAAAAGTGCGTATAACCCGAACGGGTAGTAATACGCGGTGCTAATAATAATAATAATAATAATAATAATAATAATAATAATAATAATAATTTGACCGTTTGATGTAACCTCTAGAATGAAACCTCTTTTACTTTATGAAAGCACATACATGTGAATTAATTTAAACTATATTTTGAACTCTTTTAACTCTTTAATTGGGGCTAGCGCGCCGCACACAATCATTCGAGTAAAATATCTAAAAACATGCCCACCAAAATGACGTGACTTGTGATCTGACACATGGTCTGGCATCTAAAATGCATTTTCAGGTTAAACAAATGTAAACATACGAGACAGCTTCCAATGAAGTGGAGAGATATAAGGGTGACTTGACACACGCTGCGTCAGTGTCAGACGATTTCTGCATCCTCCCCTTTTGTCACATTTTACGTATAAGTTAGTTCATTTAATTTGCTGGACATTTGTTTAGCATTATTAAAAGAAGTTCAAGTGAAGCACACGTCCTAAAGTTTGTATCTGGTTTTAAAATCACAGGTTAAATTTTTCTTAGTAATAAGTCAATTGTTTCTTTATTCATTATGTTAAACGACTGAAATTTTTCTGGATACGTATTTAACTCTTTAATAATTCCGGCGCGTCTTGAGTCACAAGTGAATGTTATCATTTATATCGTCGTCATATTTTTGTCCTACTACTGCCAGATTTTATGTGTATTGTTATTTTGGTGGGCGCTCCTATTTATGACCTCGTGACGACGTTTTCGTATATAATTCAGTGCTAGTAAACTATTATCGTGCGGACGAGAAATGATCACGGTGACACTTGGTAAAACAATCGACTATCAAGGAGAACTTGTACGTAATTTGATGCTAGCGCAGGTACAATTTTTCAGCTATGTTTAGTCACAAATGCATATGCAGAAGAGAAACAAGCTGTCTTACATTAGTAAACTGAACAGTGTTTTCCCTGTATTTCAAACAAAAAGTAAACCGAAATATCTTTGTTTTGAACCAAAGTGTATTTGAATTAGTTTTAATTAAATTCATTTAATAATAATAATGACGTGTTTGGGCTAAATCAATCTTTAGCTCAGTTGAAGGAAAATTAGCCAGTACCAATGCACCGTTGCTCAGGGGATGCCCGAATATACAAACCGTACATTCTTTCTGCGGAGGCTCTTTACATGTTCAGATGAGGGGGGAGGACATTAGTAAATAAGCCAATAAAGATCTTAAACTAGCTTAAGCCTAATAAACCAAACTCTGGTGACAATTGACATTATTACCTTTCCGAGAAAAATCCTCCAGTACAAGCCGAGAATTGAACCCGGGACTTCTAGATCATCAGCCTGGGACTCTGACCACTATACCACGAAACTGGTTTTTGAATTCATTTAGTATATATATTTATAGTTAATTTTAAAATATACTGTTTTGTTTCAAAATCCACATTAAACTTAAAATGTATGCATTCACAAAACATTTATAGTAAAAAAACCCCTATATTTGTGTTGGTAACTGCTCTCCCAAACGAGTACTAAGAGCCGAGAAAAGGGAAAAAGAGGCTATTCTAAAAACAAGGACGAACACAATGACCTTTGAATGCGTGACATAGTATCTGTTTCTTCGTGATAGCTCCCATCATTATTTTAATACATATTTCTCTAGCGAATTGAGTATGAAAAAGGTCTAAGGTGCCCCTCTCGCAATATACTAGTCTGCCAATGATGGGCAGATTGGGGTTTGAATCTCTGTCCGGTGTACTGAGTTTTTTTCCTAAATGGTTTTCCACTAGTCCTCCATGCAAATGTGGGTACACTTCCTCTAAATTCTTCTTTAGTCGTCCCTAGCCCATTAGCCTAATTAGTATATATGAGTATGACCCGAACAGGTAGTATGACGCGGTGCTAAAAAAGTACGAAAACATCCCCGTGTGTAACAGAGAGCCTCAATTAGATGTTACCAAGACGTGAGTGAAGAATACTTTCTCTACTTCTTAAAGAGCCTTTTAGAAAGAACAAACTTCTTTGCTTTCAACAACTACAATATTTTACAGGTATTAATATTATGTTTCAAAAGTAGCAGCTTTAAATTGCATCATGATATGTATGAATACGTGAAAGTAGATTTAGTATCTTTTCTAGCTATCGGATAAGATACTTGTATGAAAATCAGACTGTACGTGTGAGTGTGAATACAGCTGAAGGAAAGGATGGATACAATGTTTGTTCACAGATCTGACAGGTCTTGAATTGAGCGAATTAAGAGTAATGCTTTATTTTACTGAAATAAAAAAAACGACTGACAAATTATTTGTTAATATGGCACAGAAGCCGTTGGAATTATCTGGTTTAACATACATTTGTCACAAATATAACATTAAACAATGTATATTAGTTTGTAAAGGGTTTGTTCAATATATATCACAAGTTTTAACAATGAAAAATTAATTGAACCAGAACAATGGTTGTTTAAAAATAATACTTAAGTTCTGCTCCAGCTAGTTGGCTCATATTGTATTGTTTAGTGGTTTAAAAATGCATTTTATCTAAATTGAAACAAACATTTTAGAATCTATAAATGTGTCTTGGTGGAATTTTAAAATTTGTTAGAACACGCGTCAAGCTTCTCGTTGGGCAGAAGTTATTATAAATATGGTATAAAAATTAATAGCCCCTTCTGTATATAATTATAAAGAATGAATATAATCTATAATCACATTTGCAGCAGAACATCACTTTATAAATTATCAATTAACTAATTAACTTAATATAAGAATACAAGCATCTCTTTTAATATTTTACAAAGTTTTAAGCTTAGTTTTTTTTTCATTTGATAATCCACTAATTACAAGCAATGATCAAAATGCAATTAATGATAATTGGTTCTTAAATAAAAATTCCAATAAACAGTTAAAAACACGTTTAAATTAATGTATGACAAAGGGAAACATCTCAATTTGATTAAATTAATTAGTAAATTAGTATGCGAAAGATTATTGCACATCTGAAAATAAGGGTATTAGTCTATAGAATGTAACACAAATTTGTACTTAAACATGTCTCTATACAAAATTAATTTTTTCAATTAGTTAAAACAAATTTAATCTATGCCAACATCTTTTGGAATCTGCTTTTTTTTAAACCCATAAGACAAAGAGTTTACCGGACCCTTAAAAACAAAACAATTTACATAGGAAGGACTATATTTTACAGCTAGAATGTTACGCTACTTTCACAGTGTTATTACAACAATGTATTTGATCTGCAGTTTTCACTTTGGATAAATATTATCAATACTTATAAAAATATCAATAAAATAGTACAATTTTTAAAAATTTGGCATAAAAAATGTATTTTTGTATTTCCTGAAAGGTACTTAGTGTAAAAATTGAACTACAGCTACTAATAAAGTTGTGATTCCAACCTCGCTAGTAGTAAGAGCATTTCCTAGGGCCCTCGCAAACCCATTTGCGTGTGCGTACGTTTCTTGCTTTGTAGATTGAGAATTATTAAATACATTATATTTATAGCGGACACTATATGACTAATTTATTTCCCCCCGCAAATTTACAATAATGTGGTAGGATTGGCGGAGGTATAATTTGAAGGAAGCTTATCCAAATTTACGTAGAGGTAAATTTAGAACATATTTGGAAATACCACCGAAGTACAGCCTGCTAGGTTTCGAACTCCAGGCTTCCAAACACTTATAAAATTATGTAAAATATCTTTAATGTAAATAAACTTATAAAATAGATAAGACGATACTGACACCTTTCTCCACGTGTCCACCGATTCGGGTGATTACATAATTGAAATGAATTTACTCTATTTAAAGTATAAATCGTTCTATTAAATAATGTTAACATATCACAGCTTGCTATTTCAACCATTTTAGATAACATACCATTGTATTCTGGTCTCTTTTGAGTTTTGAGTTCAGTGAGTGGTTTTATCTCTTCTGGACACGTCGAATGTATTCTCGCAAAACATTCTGGTTTTTGAAACAATAGCAATAGCTAGTATCCACATCTGATAAGTTTATAGGTTCAACGTTTCAAAATTTATAGTTGGTTTTCCCGTGTATGCAAATCCAGGCCATTTATAAACGGTAGACATTTTTACGCAATATTATTATTATTAGTAGTAGTAATATTTAGCACCGCATCTTACTATCCGTTTGGGTTATACGCTTAAGTACTAATTTCACTAATAGGTTAGGAATTGGGAAGGTTACACATACTAGAGGAAGTAAACCCACATTTGCATGGAGGAAGAGTGGAAAACCATTTAGGAAAAACCATCCCAGTTCACCCGACCAAGATTCGAACCTTGATATCCCCGTCCTAGGCAGTCTAGCTCAACATGAAACTAGCGCGTTAGCTAACCGAGGCGGGTTTTCTCGCAGTAAAAAGCGTTTGTAAATGTTTGTTGTATTAATGTAATGATAAAAATAGTCGCTATAAGAAGTTTAATTCAAAACAGTTAGTGTAATTATATAACTATAGATATGTTTACTGCAAGAATTTGGCTAAACATTGGTCATAGCAATTACAGCAAGCTACTATAGAATTCAGGTCGCCACCGTGGTTCGGATTCCACGTTAAACTGTAGGTCCTTCATTTCATCTCACAATCACCCTACCATTACCCATTAGCGTAAGTGCGTATAACCCGAACGGGTAGTAAGACGCGGTGCTAATAATAATAATACTATAGAATTGTTCATTGTAAGAAGGCGGTTGGTTATAAATTGGCCAATGCTAACCGCAATAAAGTAGCTATGAAAATTGTCACTGTTATAAAGTAGCTTTAGAAATAGTCGCTGATAAACGGATTTCATACAAGTGTTTACTGCAATATGGTAGTCAAATAAATACTCACGGCAAGAAATAAGTTACTCAAATAGTTATTGAAAGGCGTTAAAGGTCATATCGAATAAAAATGTGGGTACATATTTAAGGGAAAGTAGAATCATAGAGTCTAGGTGAATATATATCTTAATCCTCGACCAGCTTTATTAAGAACCGAGACATCCCTTGATAGAGAAGGAGAAAAATTACCTGTCCCCAATGCTATGTCAGGTATGGTTATGGTCAAAGGTTTTTAGCGTTTTAAATGAAACGTCATTCTGTCCCAGTGTCACGGCACGCATGTTCGCTCATTTGTGTATTTTGTAACGTGATGACCGTTTCAGAATGTGACTCCTACATAGCTAATGAAAGAGGAAATGAATATGAACACATCTTGGAACCCTATACATCCTCATTAGGAAACCTCAGGTGTTTGTTTATTGTATCTAGAATCTTATATATTAATAAAATTAAGAGTTTGTCTGTCATGAGCATTGCGCTATATCTACCACACATACAGGTATACAGTTTTAAAATTAGTAGCCAATATGTAAGAACGTGCGCACATCGAAACTGTAATTTTATAATTTTGACTAATTTTTTTAAAATTCAATAAAAACCGTGTTTGAAGCCATAAAATGAAGAGATTATTTTCAGCTTGAAGAAAAACAAAACATTGCCTGGAGTAGCCACGCAATAAATTGTGTGGTTACCTTAGGCAACGCCGGGTACATCTGCTAGTTATATATAAATTAAGAACAAAAGAGACCAAAAATCTTGAGACAAATATGTAAGTAAAGCGTCTAGGCACACCTTCCCAAAAAAGTAGAATGTTTCACTTTTGTATGTGATATTATAATAAATGGTACAGCACATTCGCACAAACATTTTCATATAATATATTATAGCTTTGAAAATTGTGATAGAAAATAGGATTTCAGTAATATACCCTTAAATAAAAAAACCATCATCTTGATATCTTAAAATCTTTCAAATATTTTAAAACAAAAATAAAATTTTAAAATTCAGGCATTTGTAAGCTACTATCCATTTTGAACTAACTAAATCTTTAAGCTCGTTTTTGAAAATTTTCAATTTTTTTAGAAATGTTTCAAAAGTAAACTACCTTTAAGTTAATTTATTTAAAAAATAAACATACATTATTAATAATAATTATTATGTAAAATATACTCCAGATACCAATTTGGAAGAAAATCTTTTTTTTATTTCAAATTTTCTAAAATTTATTTATCAGTAAATTTTCATTAAAAAAATGTTTAAGGAAAAAAGAAATATAATTGTGTTTATTGTGAAAAACTTACCAGATATCCATTTTTAACCAAATCATTGGAGACATTTTTAAAATACTTGTATTTCAATTATTTTTTTAAAATATCTTCAGTAAACGTATTTTATTTCCAAAAAACAAGTATACAGTTTTTTTTGACATGCTAAACATTCCTCATATATACATTTTAAACAAAATTGCTGGAGAAGTTTTTGAAAAATTTGTAATTCAAAAAATCCCTCATCATTAAACTTCCCTTAAAAACAAAAATGCCCTAAGGTAGGAACACAAAGTGTTTAAGATCTGTGGAAAGGTACAGACATAAATGTAAAATCTACTTTTTTGGGTTTGGAGGCACATTAAACCAGATTGATCAAAACATTGAAGTCGAACATTTTCACGAATTCAATACTTTTAATTTAGATGAGAACGTAGGATTAAATAGTTGTAATGATCCAGGCATAGGTTATTTTGAAAATGGTTTCCAACCTTGATAAACAAAAATTGAAAAACATTATATTTCATATTAATAAAAATAAATTATGGGGAAGTAATGCATAGGTGTAATAATAAGTAGTAGTCTACTTTGTTAATATATGCCTACATTTATTGATGCAGTTACTACTAATCGGGACAAAGATGCTATTTAAAAAAAAATATTTTATATTAATCTCTAACTATTAAAAACTGACAGAACTCATAATCATAAATTTTTAACCCCATCAGAAAATATGACACAATAGCTCAAAATAAAACCAGATTTACGGAAAATAGATTCAATGTAATCATAGATGTTTAAAAATAATTAATTTAAACGATTTTGACCAAGTTTTCTATATTTATAATTATTCATTTTTCTTGTTTATTCGTCAATATCACATGGTTAAAGACAACACCAAATTTTGGATGTGTGAGCTATAAATTATTGGCTTTTAGTAGATTAGTAAATTACATTAGTACTCTAGATTATAAAAATACGTATATTTCTGATATGAATCCTAATTAAAATTCGAAAAACAAAAATTCTAATACAATTTATAAAAATATATGTACACTATCTACCAATCTTATTGGACAGTAACTTAAATTTATTTTTACTAGATTTTCTTCTCATAGTATTTGTTCATCACATGTTTGACACATTAAATTTTATTTAATTCTATTTGAATATACCATGCCAGAAATATTCAAATTTTATATGAAACGAAAAGGATTAGTTCGGACTACAAATCATTTAAAGGTGTGTTGAAGATAGACCAGCATTTATATATTGAGAAGAAGAGGCCAAAACTTGTTTTAATCTAGTTTTAGAATAACAAATTTAAATTAAAATGTGTAACTTCACTAAACATCAACAAACTTAACTTAAATGTACCTAGCCTGACCCATCCAAATCAAATTATTATATTTTGGCAATTACTATTTTATTGACAAATATTAATATACAGTATATTTAGAACATTATTTATAAATAGAAAGGGATCATTCTACTTTTCAGTCACCAAACTATTTGTTATTTTAGGTAAACTTTGTAAATATAGGAACTTTATCCAATAAAATATAATTTAGTAGCATCTTTCATTAAAGTGTAAAAAATTATCACAAATCTCTCTCAAAAGTCTTCCCAAAAACATTTATATCATAGGGTGGACTTTAAAAAAACTCAATCCTAATAGTAGGAGTAAGGTGTATTTAAAATCTATAAATACCATAGTATTTACCGCATGGGTCTTCGCGTGGCCGCTACCCTCCTCATGATGGTGATGATGATGATGGTGACTGATACCAGCCATGTCTTCACCATTGCTAACCACTGGGACCGATGAAAGACAATACTCTTTTTGGCATCACGACAGTGAAAATAAGAATCAAACACAAGACCAAATGTCACACCAAGACAGAAACAAATGACGCCGCTTACATTAGAATAAACATATCCAACTGTTGTTTTTGCCGCCAACCACGTCTTATACGGAGCTGATAGGAAGGAAAGCTTTCCGGTGGGATCCTACATCGCTTTTATCACCAAGACATCCGGGATGAAAGTGAGTCTTTTAGTCAACACGTGGTGGTTGAAATATTACAGACATGCATTGTTCTTTACAAAACGTAACTTTTTTTAATAAAATATACATGCTTTCCAAAATATATGTTCTTTTGTAAAATAAATAATAAGTATAAAAAAAGGCCCTTATCTGCCGTATAAATATTGTGTTGCCGTTGAATACTAAACGGCAATCTATTTTATATTGTCTGACGTGAATACGGGAGATGCAAGTCAATATTGAAGTTATCAGACTATGTTTGAATAACCCGATAGAGTTGCCTCCATCACCTTTTACACTTTTAAGCTGCTTAGTTCGCCTAAAGTTTGTGTTGTAGTTGGGGGGGGTGTTATGCGGGAGAAACTGGGGCGAAGTATCGAAAAGGGATGATAGATGGCCCGTCAACGTCGTGTTGTTTGCGGCATAGTGATCGTCAGGAGCCGCGTATCTTCAACCACCCCCTCCCGAGCAGTCAAGGTAAATCGGTTCGCATGCAATCACCTTTGAGCGCCGGCGGTCAGACGTTCACTGAAAGACTCACCAACACGTTACCCAACTCCTCATCCCTATTCGCCACGAGTCTCGCGCCTAGCGTGAGGGGGTCGCGCCGACGAGCATGCGCCGAGACGCCACAGAGGGATGGCCAGGGTTCAGAAGAGAGAAGAGGGGGAGGGTAACTTACACGAGGTAGAACAGGTGACAACATAATACCGTCACGATTGTTATTATAAGGTCGCCACGAGTACTTAAATAACGATTACGGTCCAATGCCTTTCAACTGAGATTATATATTTCCCTCAATTCGAGTAGGATACATTAAAATGATTTCTAAACCGAGAAGTATGTGCAACGAATTGAAGTACTTTGGTAGTTTTTTTCTTATTTAAAAAAAAACATCTACAGTAAATTTCAACACAATTAAGCGGCTTTAAAACAGCAAGAACCAAAATTCAAATTCATTAACTGATAACTTTGTACATAGTCAAACGTATTAGTTACAATTTATTTTGCTGAAGCTTACACTGCATAACCGAATGAAATAGAATATGAAAAATGAGCTTTTATAAAAGTACCATCATTCGCCTGGATATAGTATGTGAACACTTTTGATACGATTACTTTCCCCGGTGCACTTGACGGATATTCGATCATCTTGGATCCCTGTCCAGAGTCAAGCCCACTATTGTGCAAAGCTAACTCTTCCTGTCTAACCCATTTTTTTTTTCACCAAATCTCACTATTCATTCAGACTATAAGAATATCAACTGGTTATGAGCGTATAACTCAAACGGGTAGTAGGAGCCTATGCTAAGAAAAAAACAAAAACTCGTTATGTTAATTCGTTTGATTTGAAGAAGGTTGAATTGAGATAAAGTGTGCATGCATTTGCATGAAGTACGAGTGGAAAACCATTTAGGAAAAAGCCCCCTCAATACACCTGATCGGAATTCGAACATCACTCTCTCAGCCATCGGCAATACGCCATATTGCGAGAGTGACGCCTCAGACCATTCAACAACCAAAGTGGATATAATCCATATTGAGCAGGCACAATTCGTCATTTGACCCCTAATATAGTCAGTATGACAATTAGGTACATACAAAGGCTAGTCAAGTCTGTTTGTACCGGTGTGTGTCGGGTATATATTTTGTTGTAAGTAATTAAATACTTAGCCAAACCAAAAATTCACATCCCTTTTGTGAATTTTTGTTTACATGAGTGGTTAGCGATTCTAAAAAATTCGAGTTTGTGTCAGGTTCTATTATTATTTTTAGTATTATTAGTATTATATTAGCACCACATCTTACTACCCGTTCGGGTTGTACGCACTTTCGCTAATGTGTAATGGTAGGGTGATTGTGAGATGATGAAATGGAGGACCTACAGTTTAACGTGGAATCCGAACCACGGTGGAGGCCTGGCATTCCCCCACATTCACAAGACGTCTTGTCAGAGGTGATGGAAGGGTTTGGTAATCAGATAAATCTGTACCGGCACCGAGGATTGAACCCCGGAACCCAGCACAGAAGTCCAACACCTTAACCCTAGACCACCAGGTCACCTGTCGAGTTCTAGTGGTTGCTATATATCAACTCGAAGATTCTTACAAAACTCAAAAAATTTAGGTATTCGGAATTCTCGATCTTTTTCTCGAAAATTCCTAGTTTAATTAATTGTATTCAATTTTAATATATAATTTCATAGCAAACAAAGTCTATCGATATTTCCTTTTTTCTAGTAATAAACTTTTCACAAAAAAAAAAGCATCTATAAAAAAATTATGTTTGTACTATTATTTATGGTTTATGCTTGGATTTATTACAGAAATTTAATTTGAAAAACTTCTTGTACAAATAATGCTTCACAGGCCTTTTACTCGAACCTGAAAAAAACTCGTTTTCATTCAAACTTGACTCTAAGTGAAAAATGCCTACTTGCACACACATATTATGATAAAGAACAGTGATATTTTTGAAAAATCCTTTATATTAAATATTTATAGTTATAAATAGCTAAAACAAAAATTGGCAAAAAGAGGTTGAGATAGAATATCTTATTGAAGATGGCAAAAACATGATAATCCTCATAAATTTAGATGGGATGTATTCACTATTTAAACTTGGGGAATCCATACATCTAGCTTTAAAAAGCTTGTAGTTAAAGTGGTAAACTACTAGAAATCACTGAGGTCATATTTTTCATAAAATGAAGGTTATCATGTTTTTTCCCTCAACCCCATCATTTTTGAAATGATTATTCGTACATGAAGAAACAAAATAATATTTCTTAGTTAAAATCATCCGATGAAAAGATTTTTTTTTACTATTTTGTTTAAAAATTAAAATCGAGGTGTCAGTAATGCACTTCTATATTATATTCTAATAAACGGCGAAGCGATAGCAAAACAAAATAGTTAATTCCTTGCGATTTGACATTTTCATAGTGTAAACTTAAAATCAGTTTATCCTGAAAGATCTTACCTTGTAGGACTACACTATGGCCCTATCATAATTATAAGCCATATCATAGTGTAATAGTGTAAGGCAAACTCACTTCCTTAGCATTTTTTTTCAAATCAAGATGAAGTTCAATGGAATAAAATTTCTATGACTACACAGATCTCGGTTTTCTCTTTTATAAAATAGAAATTTTTATGTTGGTTGAAAGATAAATTTAAGCAGTCGAGTTAATTTTATAGATGCACATCAGCAAGAATGTACCGAGTGAGAAGAGAGCAGACAAGAATGTACCGAGTGAGAAGAGAACAGACAAGAATGTATCGAGTTAGAAGAGAGCTGAAAAGAATGTACCGAGTGAGAAGAGAGCAGAAAAGAATGTACCGAGTGAGAAGAGAACAGACAAGAATGTACCGAGTGAGAAGAGAACAGACAAGAATGTACCGAGTGAGAAGAGAACAGACAAGAATGTACCGAGTGAGAAGAGAATAGACAAGAATGTACCGAGTGAGAAGAGAGCAGACAAGAATGTACCGAGAGGGAAGAGAGCAGACAAGAATGTACCTAATGAGAAGAGAGCAGACAAGAATGTACCGAGTGAGAAGAGAGCAGACAAGAATGTACCGAGTGAGAAGAGAGCAGAAAAGAATGTACCGAGTGGGAAGAGAGCAGACAAGCTACGCTGCATGTTAATGGTATGCGATGTCGTACTAGAACATAATCTTAATTTTATTTTAGCACCGCATATTACTACCCGTTCAGGCTATACGCTTACGTACTATTGAGGTAATGGACTTGGGATGAGAAAAACCAAATTTATATTCAGTATACCCACATTTGCATGAAGAGAGTGGGAAATATTTTAGGAAAAAACACCCTCTGTGCATCAGATCAAGATCAAACCACGATCTCCCCATCATTGGCAGCCTAGTCTATTGTGAGAGTGACGCCTTAGATCATGAGGTCACCGAATCTGGTGACAATCCTAATGTTGTACCCACAACGATGGTCATGCAGTCTAAACGAGAGGTTCACAATAGCCAGTTTAGTCGGTGATTGGGCAGGTTAGAATTTCAACCGGATGCACTGAAAGATGGGGGTTTCACATGGAATGTATCTATTTGGGTTTCTCATTATCTCACTACGCTAATTTGGGTGCATTTCTTAAACTACTTTCCCAGGTCATTATATAAATCCAGTAATAATATTTATGTTAAGCATACCAATTAAAGATATTGTAATGCGAATATTTATTTTGTATTTGTGTTTTGTTTGAAATGGGAGCTACCCTGTTTTTTATAAATTAATTGAACAAATAAATGAGGTGGAAACAAACTGGTCTGGGAATTTATAGACAGGTCAGTAGCTTAGTGCGAAACCGGATTAAGCTGTTCCGTGAACTCATGTTATAATAAAATGATTAAGAGTTAAACTTGATAAATAATTCGCGTACTAAACAAATCAATATAAGAGAGGGATACAGTGTGTTTGAAAAAAAAAGAACAATTCGGCCACTGAAGCGGTTAAATTATAGTTAATTCTGAATCACTAATGCCTCTTCTTCTCCAGCTACAGTAGCCCCATGGCTTCTTTGGTGCTGACTGACAGCTGACGGCTTTGAAAAGATACCAGATCAAATTATGTATCCCTAAACCGAACCATATGATCTGAAAAAACATGTGTTTAGCAGCTGTCACTTCTGACAGTCAAAATTTAGGTATATATACCTCTCACACGACTTCTTTGGTGCTGACTGACAGCTCTGAAAAGTTACTAGACCAAATTATGTATCCCTACGCCGAACCATATGATCTGCAAAAACATGTGTTTATCAGCTGTCACTTCTGACAGTCAAATTTTAGGTCAATACAAGAAACATATATGGCTGTTTTATTTATTTTCTATATATTGTTGACCTTGATATGTAGATGGCCTAGTATTAATTATTAATTTTTTCAAGAATATTTTTTTTAAATAGCATTTAATCCCATATCAGTTTTTATTGTGAAAAATAAATAAGTTTTATTTTAAAAAAATCCAATTTTCTTATAGAAAATTATAAAAAAAAATCCATTTTTTTTTGTTAATATAATGTATATAATATAATAAATGTGAAAATATCTATTACTACACATAGAAAAAAAAACCAGTCAAACATTTTTAAAAGTATTACAACATGTTGGTGACCTGGTGGTCTAGGGGTAAGGTGTCAGTCTTCTGTACTGGAGTCCGGAGTTCATTCCTCAGTCGCAGTACAAATTTATTTGATTGCCAAACCCTTTCTTGACCTCTGACAAGATGTGTATTAATCAAAACTTATGAATTGGTGGAATGCCAGGCCTCCACCATGGTTCGGATCCCATGTTAAACTGTAAGTCCTCCATTTCATTTCACAATCACCCTTCCTTTACACATTAGCGTAAGTGCGTAGAGCCTGAAAGGGTAGTAAGACGCAGTGCTGCTGCTAATAATAATAATACTAATAATAATAATAATAATAATAATAATAATGATAATGATAATGATAGATATCTGAAAACATTCTAAAGTAGTTTAAAGTAAGGAGTGGTAATAAAGTTAAAACTTGGTATATGGATTAATTGACTTTTAATATTAAAAAGATTGATTTTATTTTGCTTTTAATGAGCTACAAAATGTCATATATAAAAATTTTCAATAAATTTATATAAAGTCAATAGAATAAAAATATGGGTTTACGACAAGTCTAAAATTCACATAAAACATATAAAATTTAGTAACAAAACTTTGATACACCAAATTAGTGAAAAAAAACAAAGCTTAAAGATCTACAGTGTTGTAATTATGCTATAAAAGTGAATTTGTGGGTTAGTATCTCCCAAAGAAGTGGTTAATAAAGTTAAGAAAATGTTCTTCTTACAACGTTTTTGTAGCGTACCCCTTGAATAAGAATTGGATTAGAAAGTAGCCTGCAAACAACAAGGGAGTGCCAAAAATTGTACAAATAAGTGATTTTTTTTAGATAAAACATCGAGCAATGAATAGTTTAACATTGTCATTCCACTCGCAACGATATGTAAAATAATATCTTAATGACCTAATGATAATTTGAATTATTATTTTTATTTACACATTATAAAAAAAGAGGGACAAAAATTGACGAACATGTGTTTTACCTTTGCTCCATCATATTGTTTGTTTGATTCGTTTACTTATTTATGCATGAAAAGTCAACTTTATTTATATGTAGGTTGTAAAGCAATTTACTATAATTTTTTTTAGTATTAATTATCAAAACCTAACATTCCAAGAACAAATAGGTGAAAAAAATACAAGTTGATCCATACATTTGCATTAACCTTCGTGATACATTCTGTAGATGAGCTGACAAACAGAATTTCTTGTAAAATCATCAAGAGTTTCTACAGATACTTCAGGTCTCGGTTGTTTCTTTCTGATCTTGCCAGGAGTTTCAACATTATCTATTTTTTGTTATAATAACTGAATAAAGAAGAGATCATTTTGTTGGCCTATATTGATAAGGTGACACAAAGTATTGTTTATTTAAAACTTTTATCTTTGTAACATCACTATTTCAAAATATATTATAGTTATAATTATTCACCCAAGTTGATGGCGAATCAAATAACAGCCTATTAAATAGATATTTATCAGGTTTGGAAATTGCAAATAACTATGAAATTCTATCTAATCAAGATGCCTTAAAAAGAGCGAGGTGAGAAAAAAACCTCTTTTTAATAATTGATACGCCTACATTTTTTTAATAATTTAAATAAATCTGAGAGAGTAGGAACATCTTGTTTATGGAGAAAAAAATATTTATAAGTGATAGTTTGTGTACAATTTCCTTATAATTTTCACTACACAGAAAGCATGAACGAACTTCAACCAAGGGATGAAAGGAACTACAAGCCTTAAAACAAGTGACTACATAGATATATAGCTTGTAATTATGTGAATAACACTTTTTTTTTTATCCTCACCGTCTCACAGTGTTAACACTGAGTTTCAAGTATCTTGCTGTTTTTTCTGCCACGTTGAATGAATCGAAGTCGTCCATCATCTCTTGTCTAATTACAGCTGCAACGTTGATGATGTCCTCTTGTTTCTGATGTGTGCATGTCTCTCTCTTCTTCCTGGAACAGCTTGGCCCCTCCTCCTCCATAGGTGTCCCCTGGGTTTGGACAGACTCATGCTGGGGGAAAAAAGACAGATTAATAACTTAGTCTAAGTTTTACACAACCTCAGGCTTATGCTCGCCTTTAAAATCTGTTATATTATATTGTTTTAATATGTAGGCCTATTTATAATGACTTTAAATAATTTAATAAACAAAAATCAATATCCTAGAAAATATGTTTAGGCCTATAAAATAAATGACAATGACAAATCAAAAGCTATCCTAATTAACAAACATCTAATTCAGATTCACTCCTCTTAAAATGTGTTAACAAAGTAAATATCTATCAATATTCTAGAAAATATGTTTAGGCCTATAAAATAAATGACAATGACAAATCAAAAGCTATTCTAATTAACAAACATCTAATTCAGATTCACTCCTCTTAAAATGTGTTAACAAAGTAAATATCTATCAATATTCTAGAAAATATGTTTAGGCCTATAAAATAAATGACAATGACAAATCAAAAGCTATCCTAATTAACAAAAATCTATTTTAGATTCACTCCTCTCAAACAGTTGTAACAAAGTCTCTAATAAAAATACAATAACTTATAACTTGAAGTCTTACCTGGTATTTATTTAATCAACACTGGAGAAAGACTCGCGGGTATTTTTATTTCACTTCACAGGTTTTTTTGGAATATAAAATTTTTAAAACTCGATGTTTAGCCTAGAGGGCAACACAACACAATCTTGGGGTTAAGTCTTGGTAGACTTAAATTTTCGAATATTTACTGATAAACACTCGCTATTTTATTTTATCACACGCTTTAATGTTATATTAGATAATTATTCAAAGATCATCAAAAAACAGTTTATTTTCCGAGGATAACACGCTCGCACACCGAAATAATATTCCAAAAGACACAGATTACTAACTAGCCGAATTAATATACAAAAAAGACACTGTACTATTCAAATTTATAACACAATTATTAACGGGTAGCATAGACACGCCTAGATACAAATCAATAGTACTCAACTATAAAATATTTTGTTCTTCAACTTAATGATTCAGCACGTGGTTTTATTAAATTTAATTTAAACGATAATTTAATGTTATACTGTATTTTAAAATAGTTAGATTTTGGTTATGAGAATAACCGTTTTGTTAGTTGATTAATAATGAAGTTTTCTTTTGCTATTTAATTCAAATTAATTATTAAAAGCAAGAGAACGTTAAAAGTAGCCTTATTGCTGAAAACAAATATGGCCACTGTGTAAAATATGCTGGTTGATGACGTAGAAAAAAGAGAACCGTTGAGAGTTATGAGGCAGCAGTGTTAATTCACATGTTTACAAACAGCAAAATTTATATTATTTCACAAACATTTTGAATGTTTTTTCCTCTTTATTATCACAAACCATTTATTTATGTTAAAGATATGCGAAGGCACCTATAACAATATTAATAACTGAATATAATACCATTAAATGTAAAATTTCAGGCTCTATTTAACCTGTTATTACCACAAGAGTTAAAAGAAAAACTAAAATGAAATTACTAGACTTTTTTTTTCTTAAATTTGATTATGGAAAGTAAAATTATACTGTAATCTTTGGAGAAGTATTGTTAATAGTGATTTATAATATTTTTAGTAATAATAATAGTAGTAATTAGTAAATAATTATTATTTACAAATATGGTGACAAAAGTTAATTTTATACAATGTTGGCGTTACTGATACCATCTGCTAGCTTCTGCTAGCTGTCATCGAAAACCATAGAAGTGGTAAGTCGCCTATACTTAAATGTTGACTGTCAGAAGTCAGCTGTGAGCTGTCAGTCAGCACCAAAGAATTAGAACCCATGGAGCTACTGTAAGCACGCAGACCACTTACACCACAATTAGTTCCGAGGCAACAAAGTATCTTATGAGGGTGTCGGGCACCGCTTTAAAGCATATATCTAACATCTAAACGAGAATAAACACATCCCATGGCCCTTATCTTGAATTCCTCTTGAGGAATGATAAACATGACCCAAAGGGCAGTAATTATAACACATTATGATAAATGCAAGAATAATATTTTTTATCAAACATGTTTTACGCCTAATAGGCCTACTGACTTGCTGACAAGCTACAGTCCAATTTTCTTAGAGCGTCCTTTTAGTAAACACAAATATATTTTTTTAGGCCAATATTGATTAAAAAAATCTATATTATTCGTGTTATTTTATAGGTGTTGATAATATCAATCAACATTGACAGCGGCAGATCACATGACTTGAATTATGAATACGTGAAAGTTGCTCTAATAACTTTTCTGGCTGTCAGATAAGGAAGGCTCTCCCTATGAAAAGTTGACTGTATCCAGCCTGTGGGAACAAGATGAGAGGAAGGGAATTTTAAGCAAATGCACTAGCGTATTTAGGTATATGATTGAAAGTCATATTTTGAAGAGAGACAACAACAAAAAATCCCCGTTAGAACCAAACCATCTTCTCAGCTCAAGGTCAAGCATGTTGATTGCTCTTCTAATTCTGCTGATAGGGTGTGTTCTAAGGGGACCTTATTCATGCTAAAATCAATCCAAGCTTACAATCCACGATAGTAGGCTGTATACCTAACATAATCTACTATCCCCAACATGTCACAGTAATAAAAACAATTAATGGATCACTGTTGGCCCCCGCAGCCGTTAGCGGCTGGTCTAAGGCAGCATTTTATAAATTGTGGTATGTGCAGGATTTCATAGAGCACAAGACGAGCCACTGAGTTTTATTAATAAACAATTTGTTTTATAACAGTAAGTGTTGTGTATATATTAGGCTCTAGGTATTACCTCTACAATTCAACACCTCTAACGCAAGCCACCATTGCTGAAAAATGTATATATATAATATATCAAATAGTGTGTTAAGGGACGAGGGGGTTGATAAGGAAGGGAGGGAAATAGGGGCCAGGGAAGTGTATAGGGGGTATGATGGAGGGAAGAACAAATGTTGTTAGCCAATACTTGGACCAACCTAAAATTATTTTAATTAACTTATTGAGGATAAAAATATTGAAGTATGAACAAAACGGGTCTACAAAGGCTCACATTTTATTAGTTTCTTAGCTACTGTTAATACTAATACCTCTACTACAACTTATAATAATAATAATAATAATTGCAAATTTGTCAAAACGGAGAATTTTCAGGGAAAAACTAAGGGAGAATGTTCCATTCCACGAGGAAAATTTCCGTTTCACATCTCTAACTATCCAGTTAATATTGGGAAAAAGCGTTGCCATTCTCTTGTTTTCGCTGGAAAGATCTTGCCTCAAATAAAGGACAAATTTGGCAACACTGGTTCATCAAGATTGCCAGTAGGTCCCTACAGCTCATCACCTTCCGACATAGCTGAAGGCGAGGAGATTTTGCAACATTTAACTGAGAGAAATCTAAAATATATTTATTTCCTTCATTAAGAGGTAATTTTCGGTGTAGGTATATATTGGTTAGGTCATGTATGCGATTGGCAAAAGTTTTGGAAAACACTGGAAGTCCCTATAATACATTAAACTACCATCGAACTTGATCACCGTTGGCAGATTACGGATTTAACCTCTGCCTATTGTGTTATGATTGTTTTCTACATAATATTTTCTCTGTGGTTTTACTAACCTCCCTCCACACCAATCCAAGTACATTTTATCTGTATCGAGGAAGGTAAAACAGTTACCCCTAATTATCACATAAACTCCAAGAGATGGACGATTGGCAACTTTCTAGTCAGGTGCTTTTGCCACAGTATGTTTAAATTACTATCTTAACCGAAATATTATACTTTTTTAATATTACGTTTAACACAAGGGTCATTTAACGACATAATCAATGGTTTAGCGACTAGGTGGGTAATTTAAAGGGAGTGCATCCACATTAGCGTTAAAAGAAGAAGAAAAAACATAAGTGAAATCACATGTGAAGAATCACGCCTAAGCGAATCGACTAGAATCCAACCTCAACCTCCACATCATTGACAATTTATACTATCACTAGATTGCCGCCTTATATCATGTGATTATCGTTATCATCGTTGAGAGTGAAAATATATTTTAAAAATAAGAAAAGGTATATAAAACAGGAGCTAATTCATTGAAAATACTAGC
The DNA here is from genome assembly GCA_902151445.1 of Timema monikensis. NCBI lineage: Eukaryota > Metazoa > Arthropoda > Insecta > Phasmatodea > Timematidae > Timema > Timema monikensis. Next base: position 148,224 of record CABFVZ010000536.1, read on the forward strand.
ACATTCTTGTGTAGAATATTTACAGTGTAATATGTGGATGGTCACTGTTGCCTTCTTCTCCCCCCTACACCCTGTCATTAATGTTGGACGTATACACAAAGCATACTCCTTTTACTTTGATAGTTAGCAACCCCACTTTGACGTTTACACTATGATCCTATCTTACAGGTGGCACCATAGTGAAATAATGCAAGGTAAGTTTGATACTTTACAGTGTAAGCGAAGGGTGCGTTGACAATATTTTAAAATAGTTTAGGTGAAACAAAATGCAAGAATAATCATCATTATATAAAATATAGGTCTATGCCAAGTTGTTGTTTACCAAAAACCAAATTTTTTTAATCGTAGAATGACAGTCAAAAGAGAGATAAAAACTTTAGCGCTAAACAATTACTACTGAATGGAAGTATTAAGAGATATGTATATACACTTTGACCGTGACCTATCTTCTAAACTGCACCATAGAGTAACTCATCAAGGTAAGTTGACCGTCTTTCAGGGTAAACGGATTGTCATAATATAGAATGATAATAGTTAATAATGTAGGACTGCTAATTATTAAAATAGGGGTTTATTAACCAGTAAATGGATCAAAAACATATCAAGGCCATGGCTTGTTATAAAATATGTCCCCAAGGTGTACAATTTATTGAAACAAAATTAATGTATCATCTTTTATTTTTTGCCACACAGTTTTTAATTTCAAAGTGTAAATACAAAACGAAATCCATAACCTTTTTTATATTCGGACTGACGATGTGTGGCATTAAAACCTGTAATATTTGATCTAGTCGGAGAAATGTATACAATGTTTTCATTATTCGTGTATATTTTTAGGAGCGTTAGAAGTTTACATTACAGAAACTCACGCAACCTGCGCTGCTGTTGCGCTTGAATAATTCCCAACAGACTCGACACGGAGCGCAGCAAGTGTGTTCTTTAGTGTCTCCTAAAAAAAACACCAACTATATTGTTCGTCTAATGGCGCTACTCGTCGCTTTTCTATTATTGAACAAATTGGTAGGACGCAAAGTGGCTTACCGAAGTGACAGTGAGTGCTACTACGAGTATCAAAATGTAATCAATAGCGGTTTGAAGCGCCAAGATGGACTGTATAGCTGCTATGCCTAAAAGCTTCGAATTAGAGGTAACCGGTGGGAAAAATCTCTCTTAGAGTGTAGTTATTATCCGTATCGGTGAGCACGTGGACTAAATATCAAGAATTTAATATGTTTTGTCGATGACTGGGAGGTAAAAGTTTGAATCCCAGCTGGGTGTAAACAGAAAGTTTTTTCCTACTCTATCTATACAAATGCGTGTATACTTATTCTAAATTACACATTTATCATCTTTACCTCATTAACGCAGTTAAAATACGTATATCCAGGAAGGATAATGAGACGTGGTGATAAAAAAAAAGAATAACATATATAACTAAATAAGATAGAAAGGTGTACAAAAATGTCAAAAAATTCCGCGGATTTTAATCAAACTTGGTTTACAGATATTCCTCCTTTAGATAGGTAATTATGTATTTATATTATTTTGGTGGATACTTCAGATACCAGACGTATTAGTAGACAATAACAAGGTTATAAGGTATAGTTTTTTGTATCGATCTAAGCCAAACTTGTTATAAACATAGATTTTACATAAAATACAATTATTTAGACTAACATACTTGTTTCTGTCCTGCATTACCTAATACAGAGATAAAACAAGAGCTGTTGAATGTTTCAAAAAATCATGGCCTAATGTGCCTGGTAATCAAAAACAAACACAATATATCCAATTATGAAAAAAATAATCCAATATAGCCTGTTTTGGTGGCCACATGGTCTAAGGCATCACTATAATGTTTGACTAGACTTCCGATGACCGGGAGATCAGGGTTCGAATCCCGGTCGGCTCTACTGCGGTTCTTTTTCCCCATACTGGTTTTATACTCTAGTTACACACATATGCGAGCACACTTCCTCTAAATTCAACTTTCATCATACCTAACTCATTAGTGAAATTAGTACATAAATGCATCTAGCCAAACATGTGGTAAGACGTGGTTCTAAGAAATAAAACGACAAGATTTTATTAAATATTTTACTTTTCTAAGGGTGTTTAAAGTGCAATTTCAAAACCAATGTATCATATCAGCACACAACTTAAAAACAAATTAGTAACTATACTCTAGAACTGAGACCACCCTTTATCGTTAATTCATAAAAAAAAAAATCCAACTATGTCGGAAACTAAACTTGGTTCATCGGGCAGATACTGCCGAGTGAGCTAATTTCGGTATAGTGGATAGATAGAGATGTAGTATAAGAAAAAGAATTAGGTACGCATGTTACTATCCATCCGAATTATAAGTGTATGTAGATCTAATAATTACATAAATGTGTTATGAATGAAGAGGGATGAATTTATGGGAAGTGTATCTGAATTTTTGTTGAGAAATAGTGGTAAGCCAGTGCACCTGACAGATATTTGAACCCCCAATCTACCCGTCATCGGCAGTAATAGTGACACCTTAGACCATGCAGCCACCAAAGCGGGTCGAGAAAATAATAATGTTACTCACGTAGAAGAGTTTTAGTAGTATTAGGCATGGTTAGGGGAGGGTAAAATAAGGGTGTAGTATGGGCAGGGGGTGTAAGGCGAGAAAAGAAGAGAGGAATTATTCAACAGGCAGGAAATCCACCCCCAAGTGGTTGGCTATCAATCTTGTTTGCTACGAACAAAGATTTTTTCTCTCTCTTTCTCTGTCTTCCTTTAGTAACATTCAACTAACGCAGTGCCAGTTTAAATCTTTGAAAGAAAAGTTTATGAATGTGTGTGCAAAATAATATTTTCAAATTAAAACGGTAAAACCAGTCTAGGTGATTGATCACTCTAGTTTGTTGCATTAATAAATAATCAAGAAACGTGTGACACTTAAAAATGTCTATCATTTGTGGAGTGGTTTTGATAAATAATCAAGGAACGTGTAGAATTCTAACATGCCCGTCGTTTTACAGTGGAATTAAAACTAATTAAGGAAAGCGTGGTATTTTAACCTTCCTATCGTTTTATAATGTTACTAAGAAATGCGTGGCACTTGAACTTGTCTATTGTTTAGCAGTTGTATTAAGAAACACAGTCCAATTTTCATAACTAGAAAAGTTAATACTTTGGCGGAGTCATACGTCAATTCATGTAATCTGCAGATGTAACTAATGATTAATGAGAGATATTATCACTACTTATAAAATAACATTAATAATATAGTAAAACGTTATAAATATTGACCAAAATAAAATGTTCGTATTTCTTTAACTCTCCTTCTTATGGAAATTGGACTGTAATTAAGTAGCGTGTGGTACTTGAAACTATCATTTGTACAGGGTGATTAATAAATATTTAAGAAAATCGTGGTATTTAAACCTATTTATCTTCCATAAACGTTTAGGGCCGCTAACGTCTTAGTACTGGTATGTTTAGCTTTTGCAGGACTGTATTCAAATCCTGGATGAGTGAGGTGATGTTGATTTCCCGAATTGTGATTTCTACTGTGGGTTTTCCATCTTCTCTACACTCCACCTTCCTTACCCTGTGCCCTTAAATTAGTGTGAATTGTTGTCAGCTGAAACGGGCAACAAGACTTGCATGAATAAAAAAAATAAGAACACTGCATATCCTCGTACATTTTAAAACAACATCCGGAATTTTGAAATTTTGCATATGTTTTGTTGTACATTTATACATAGCAATAAAATTCTACTTTATGAAATAGACTCACTTTATTTTTATTATGATTTTGATGTCTAATACATGTATAAAATGTTGATATAATAATAGAAGAGTTTATATAAGTTTAATTTTATTTACAAAGTAATGAAATTAACCAAAAAAACAATTACTATATAATACGTTATTGATTAACTTGTATTTTTTTTAATAGGGTACACTTTCCAAACACATATCAGAATTAAATTTAGAAACATTTTTAACGAAATATAGTACGCTTAAGACAAAACTGTTAGCGCTTAGATTTTTACTATTTGGATAGCAGGATGAACCCGTACACATATGTAAAATAAATTCGTCAGCACATCCAAGAATCGAATGATTGAATCCTTCTATCATATATTCCTTGGGAATAATATCTGCTTTATTCTTCTTTATTTCATCTGTTTTAAGCACTTCTTAAGACTGTTAAATGAAAATCAGTTTATTACCACATATTACGCGAAAATTAATATCAATTCCAACCGAGATTCAAACTAGCCTCTTCGAGGGGAATGTTCAGCGTCTTAGTGTGAACATTTTAACTGTCTTAGTCCTGGTATGGATCAAAATACGTTCCACAGTGGATTTACTTAATTATATTCCGTTAAAATACTCTAAAAATCTTTAGCGCCTCGTTCGGGCTACATAGCTATGTAACTTACTTCTAACTTGTTAGTGATCAGGAAAATTGAATTTAGAAGAAATGCCTCCATTTGTGTGAAGGGACAGTGGAAAACCATTTAGGAAAAATCAACCTCGGTACACCCGACTGGGGTTCAGATACCGATCTTCCCACCAAAGGCAAGCCAGTCTATTGTGAGAGTGACACCTTACCCAAACCAAGCAGCCACCGATGCGAGTCACCGTAATTGTTAGTAGTGGTGTACCCTTTTAAATGTTTGTAGCACTAATTTATATTGACAACATTTTATTATAAAAAAAAAGAACCACTCAATTATGGCTACGATTGCAAAAATATGAAAATTACAGTCGTTATTTAAAGGGATTTTAAAGGACATTCGCAAACGAGTGATGTCCAACTAAAACTCTTGCTGTGACGACCCTTGTGCCTCGTACGTCAAGTACGTGTTTAAAAATAATTGAAACTCTGTGACCTTCGCAAGTACGATTTAAACAAAACAAAAGTACAAGCGGAGCGCGTAAAAAAATATATGCAGCAACCATTTTGTAATTGATTATATTAGAGAGAAAGGACATGGCATGGCGTGTGTATGTGTGGGTTAGACGCGGGATGCATGCATGGGACGTTTCATATGTGATACCACTCTGCTTGCGTGTGGTTTGACAAGGGGAGCAATTTAGAGATAAAGCGAGAGAATAGTGATGACAAAAGCAGAAGGAAGAAATCGATGAAAAAGAAGTATCAAAATATTATTATTAATGCCTAGCTGCGTGCACTAAGGAAGTATTCCCCACATTAAATAAATTAAAAAGCCTCATCACCTCACATCTTAATATTGTCAATGTCTGATAGTTGTGTAGCTTTTGTAATTTAAAGCTATTTGTTTCCTAGAGCTATCACTTAGCAGAGCTTTTCGCCTTTTTTATGTAACTTTCTTTTGAGTGTTTTAACAATTCGTCGCACTTTTTGATTCTTGTATGTTTTATTAATATAAATTTTATTTGTTGAATAACACAATCATCATTTCTATTTTTTAATATGTCCATTTATTTGAATATTAATCTGAAACTAATTATCTGTTGCTTACTTCTTTAGTTTCGTTAGCCGTTAATACTTATTAATATTGTGGGTTTACTTTTGGACTTCAATTTTTAAATAATTAGCCTATATTTTATTTCTCTCGTTGATTATAAGCATATGACTTTGATAGTTAGATATCGAACGAAAACCATCATATTTTCGATTGTTTATCATTTGAATAAAAAGTATTTAGGTTTACAACCAACACCACTTTGCTGACCTATAAAGTTTGATTCACACTGATAGGACCATGCTGGAACTGTGCTGTTAGCGCTGTTTTGCTCATCGTCAGCAGTAGACATGGATCAAACAGAGGAAGATGCAATGGTTGCATGTGGTCTTTATCTTATGTCACTTGATAAAGAGGAGAAAATGAAGAAAATACTCGGTTCATTATTTGTTTAGAGCAAGAGAAGAAGAATTCCACAATATATTTGGGCAACTCAAAGATGACCATCAAAAGTTTCACAAATATTAAGAATGAGTGTCCCGAACTTTGAAACCTTACAGAAACTTCTTGCATTCAGTTTTTCAGTTTTTCAGCTATCTCCTTCCAAATATTTTCCTTAGTGAGATTATTATCATAATTTTTATGCTGCAAATTATACAAACCAACATTATTAAGTTTTCTTCATCCATAGTTTTGGCTTATTGCACACAGTTGTGTTAACAATGTTGGAATGATAGGACTGTGTTGGGACTGTGTTCGTACAGTGCTGGACCGTGACCTTGGGAAATCACTTTTGAAACGATCCAAGACGACACAGTCACAGCACGGCATGAGCACAGTCCTATGAGTGTGAATCAAAAACGGTCTTACAAGGTAACTCTTATGGGAATGACCTGTTCGAGATTGTTGGCAGCACGACACAGTCCCAGCACAGTCTGCGCACAGTCCTATCAGTGTGAATCAAACTTAAGTAGTCCTTACGGACTCTAACATTTGTTTGCAATTCTTAAAAAAAAAATCGTTTCTCTTAAAGACTATTACAAAGAAATGATTCATCTCGATTACGTGAATATTAAGGAGATCTAGGCTTGAAACCTTTGCCTTATTCCACGTTCACACTTTTCTCAGATAAACACTACTTGATAAATTTTCATTTTTATAAAAGTGCATTATAATTGTTTAATAGCTTCAATAATGTGTGGTTAGTATCTGAGAAAAGTGTAGGCTTGCCTTCAATAACATATGGAATGCCATCAGTATTAGGGTGGTTTAGGTGATATGAAAAGAGAGTTCAAAGAGAGTTAATTTTTTTCCATTATAATTGCATAAAATTTTTGTTGCAAGGCAGTTTTTAAGTTTTTTCTTTCACTTTTCTTGTTAGTTTCTTTACATAATAATGTCAAAAAATATCCATTGTTAATGTTTTACTTGTTATTTAAAATATACAAGATACTTGTTTTTTTATACTCTTTACCGGTTTACCACTTTTTCCTTACTACCAAATTCCCTGTGTTATCCAGGTTTTCCAGAAACAAATCCCGTTTTTCGCGGTATCTTAAATTGAAGAAAAGATTAATCCAATTTCATCTGTCATCAAATTGTGTGAAGTCGTGTATCTTATGTTTAAAATATAATGATTTAAGTTTAATTGGGAAATGCATCTTCTGTTTCTCCATAACCCTTTTTTTTAAGGGGTAATAAGAAATGTTTGAAACAGCGTACTTACTTGATTCACTTTTCCGTCTACCCAAAGCCCCACTATGTTGAGCTTCCAGTTGAATGTCCTAAATTAACAAATATTCCAGTATCTTTACTAGATTTTGCAAAATTCTCTGTGTTTTCCCAGTTTTTCAGACATAATAGAATCCCTGTGCTTGCCCAGCTGTTCCGGTTTTCCAGGTGTGTGGCAATCTTGGCTATAACCGTGGTTCCCAACGCCGTGCCCGCGGGCCCCATGTCACCAGTTTTGTGTGACAGAAACTGATCACCCAACCAGTTCATTCAAGCACGAGGTGGACAAATAGTATTGCGTAACTATCATCTTCGTTTTAGCTACGGGATAGGAGGGTCATCTAATGTCAAGGCTCATTGTTTTCAATCATGAACCACTATAAAATGAAAACATAGTTCTTGACTCGATGCACCCCTCAACAATTGTTTAGTATTTATGTGCATGAATATCACCCTACTATTCCAGCTATGAGAAATTGGATAATTAGGCGAAGTCCCAAAGATAACACTGACTTAAAACGTGAAATGAAAAAAATTCTATATTAGTTTTAATTAGCGTGAGATATAATATATTTAACCTTTTAGATAATTCGGATAAGAAATATTGTTGTTTTTAAGTCTTTAATATTTATTTCAGAAAATATTTGGCGTGGATAAAAGAGGTCAACATCCATATGGTTATTAACTTATTATCAAATAGTAATTTTCAAATAATTTAGTCAAAAGCTTTGACAAGCTAAATCCCCCCTTTTAAATTTCACTAGTCATTTTTTGAATTATTTAATGTCTTAATATAATTTTTCTTTGAAAAAAAAAATAGTTTGTCTACCACATTGACCTACTTATAAAGTCTTGAAATATATATATAAATATTGAGAACAATATTATCTTACTATTTTTAAATTATTTTTTGACTTTGTGAAATACAAAAATACTAAAATTAATCAATTATTTCACGATGTATGCCCATGTTAGACACTAAGATTTTATTAGATATATATATATATTGTGTATTATATCCTTTCAATTTATATTGATAATCTTAAGTTTTTATCTAAGTCTTAACCATAACTAAGATTGAAAGTAAATCCTGTAGACCAGAGGTTCTTAAACTGGGGTCCGTGGATGGGTTCAGGGGGTCCGTGAACCGAAGACCAAAAACTACAAATTTTATATCAACGCTAGTATTCATTTACAAAATTTCTTGTTTCTTCAACAGGCAGGGTATTAACCACTTAATGCCATCAAAACAAAAATAAAAATATATTGAATGCCAATGATGACATGTGCACTGCATTGTTAAAAACTACTCCACAATTTCAACTTCTTGTCCAAGCAAAACAAAAGCAAATTTGAATTTATTTCACTTTTATTCGTGAAGTTACCATTCATTTTTGCAGGGAAAGGAAAAGCGAGACAGATAATTTGTTGTAAAAATAGTTTTTATATTATCCCATGTGAATGTAAAAAATGTACACCGCAATAAAGTAAACTAGCAAGTTGCGCTATACGTAAACCCTTTTTAGGCTTCCGGTAAAATATTTTCTATATAATTTTTTTGAAAATTTCAATTTTTGGTTAAAAAATTAAAAATTACTTCCGGTTAGAAAAAAAAGATTTTTTTAACAGTTGCACATCTTCAAGTCATCGCATTGCTATTAAAGTCCTCATTTGTAAATTTTGACCAATAAAAAAAGGTTGATATTAGATTTTTAGGTGTAGACACTTTAGTATTAAAGCGATAGATAGATAGTAGGCTAAAAAAAAAATTCTTAGGGTGTATTTACGTCCATTTTTATGGGAAGGGGATCCATGGCCTTTTTCAGATTCTCATAGGGGTCCGTGACATAAAAAATATATTAAAAACCCACTGCTGTAGAGTATGAAAGTGGAGGTGAGAACATTTCACACTATCATTGACCTACATTTTACTCCAACCAGAAACTGTTTGCATATATCATTAGCTAATTTTAATTTATGTTTGCGTTATGTGGTACAAATAATAGGCACCTTATTAGGTTATATTTGTTTGTTTTCAAGAAATGTACTAAACATTTTCACCTGCTTTTTGTTGTTTTAGCACCGCGTCACACTGCTCGTTCGGCCTATGCTCATATGTACTAATTACGCTACTATGTTAATGGAGAAGATTGAATTTTATGAAGTGTACTCACATTTGTGTGGAGAGAGAGTGCAAAACCATTTAGGAAAGAATAACCCCAATACACAAGAACGGGATTTGAACTCCGATCTCCCCATAATTGGCAATCCAATCTATTACGATAATGATGCCTTTGGACTATTTTACCATCAAAGAGGGCTATCTAATATTTAAAAAAAATACATAGTGCCTACGTAGAACAAGGAAATTAAAAACACCTGAACCAACGCCAAGGAATTGTCTTGTGTGAGAATCAATGGAATTATAATAAACAATAATAAAATGACTCTAATAAAAAAGTATAATATAAAATATTTTGGCCAACAGTTTTATTAAATTCAAATAAAAATTTACTCATTCACAGATATAAGTCTGATGACTATTAAATACATATAAATACGAGACAGTGTACAAAACTGGCGATTGAGTTTTACCAGTTTTCGTAATTTAACAAGTTTTGGTAGAGATTTAGTTACATTCTGTCCCATTTAATTAATCATAAAATTTTAAATTGTTGATTTTTACTCTTTTGTTCCCAATGTGCACTGATTTCAGTTTTTTTCAGCTCCATTTTTTAGTGGTCGTTTGCGAACAGTTGGGAAGAGTGTAGCAGGTCGCACTGATTCACGCTTGAATGCCGTTCTCGTATTATTCCGTGTTGGTATAATTAACTTGCCTACTTCCTAATCACTAATGTGTTTGGTCAATTATTTACACTTTGGATCTAGGTAGAAACCATGTACAATTATTTACACAAGTTATAGCAGACTTAGTATAATGGATAAATGTACAATAATGTCTCTTTAATCACATGGATGCAGATCCTTTGGACCGAAAAGAGGAGGTTAGAGACGACCTTGTGTTTATAAATCAGACGTTAAATTTAATATTGAGTTTATAATTTGCACTTAACTATTACAATCCTATGTTTGGAAATTTTACGTTTTGGAGTCTGTTTTTAGAATGTTCACGTAAAGTATGTTATTATTATTATTATTATTAATATTACTATTATTGTTTAGCACCGCGTCATACTACCCGTTCGGGTTGTAGGTTTAATTACTAATTACTCTAATGGATTAGGAATTGGGAGGGTTGAATATAGAGGAAGTGAACCCACACTTGTGTGGAGGGAGAGTGGAAAACCATTTAGGATC
>CABFVZ010000536.1:158766-239617 GCA_902151445.1 Timema monikensis
GGGGGGGGGGGGGGGGGGGAAACCACTGAGGGGCCCCCCCCCCCCCACCCCAGTTCACTCGACAGAGATTTGAACCTCGATCTAGCACGTTAACCAACTACGCCACCAAGGTCGGTTTAAATATTTTAGATCTATGTTTGAATAGTAAGCGTCGAATCCACGAAATAAAATAATAAAATAATAAAAACAATGGTTGGAACCAGTATAGCTACATTAGTTATTTTAAATCCGTGACGTGGTCGTTTGACTGACCGCTCCAAGAGATGAAAAATTATAGCCCGTATCAAACAAATGAATATCTCTTCCCCAATATTGATGATTGACGATTATTTATTAATAAAAAATGTATCCCCGTGAAAAAGTAAACGATCCGCACAATCAAATAAATCCATCCAGACCCTCTCACATCTCCTTTAACATCCCTCAGCCCACCCTATTTAATACTGACGGCCCTCCATAATCCTACCCTTATTCCACACACTCATAACCCATGAGAACAGCTTCATTAAAATAAAACTCGAACATACTTCAGACTAGAAACATATTCACAATTCTGATTGTTGAACAACTAGCACTCTCTCTCCTTAATACCAAACTTTCCTTGTCTCTAATTTACAGTTTGAAATAATTACATTACCAACAAATTTTGTCACTTTGATATTAATTTTTTTACATCATCTATACGGTGGACTTTTTTAAAAATTCCAAATGTCGATTTTGACATATCCTTGGAAATAATAAAAGTTTGTAAAGGCTACGGTTGTCACAAAAAACTATTAGGGGTGTTTAAAATTCAGTGACTATATCAAAATACGAATTACAAACTATCCTAATAAAAGAACCTACACAACTCACTAACCTCCAGGGGACAATTTTATTAATCAACGTTGTAGCTTCTCTTTAGTAACTGTGAAATCTATATTTAAAAAATTTCAACCCACTTATATTTTTCAAAAATAGGACACTATCTGTCAAAAATTAGCAATAGCTACAGTATGAGTTTATGAAAAAATATAAGATCTTCTCCAATTTGTAAAAATAAAAAAGCTCAAAATATATATTATAGATAGGCTTTAATAAAGTTTAGATAACAAACTGAAAAAATTAATCATATATTTAAGATATAATTTATTAAAGTAGTTCGCACTTTGGCTGTTCACCTTTAACAAAAGGAAATACGATAAATAAAGGAGAAAGAAAGGTGCAAGAAAATGGGTGATTAACATTTGAACAGTTGAAAATGAAACTTTCTGTGTGGAAGAATCGCTGGAGGAAAAGGATAAATGGAAAATACAAAATAATTTATTAGGAATGTAATAGAAAGCAACGCTGAAGAATAGAAAGGTGACTAGTAGGCCTACATATTATTATTATTATTTTTAGCACCGCGTCTTACTACCCGTTCGGGTTGTACGCACTTACGCTAATGTGTAATGGTAGGGTGATTGTGAGATGAAATGGAGGACCTACAGTTTAACGTGGAATCCGAACCACGGTGGAGGCCTGGCATTCCCCACATTCACAAGATGTCTTGTCAGAGGTGAAGGAAGGGTTTGGTAATCAGATAAATCTGTGCCGGGACCGAGGATTGAACCCCGGCCGCCAGCACAGAAGTCCGACACCTTACCCCTAGACCGCCAGGTCACGCCTACATACGGAAATCAAAAGAAACTTTGGCTGAGCTATTGGATTTTGTCCCATAACCAGAGTACGCCCTAATATATTACTAATTAATACTAATTTCAGGCGGTCTATGATGGAGAAAATAATGAAATAACCCAAAGTTCAAGGTTCAACTCACGTACCCAGGTGTCATTTTTAACATTTCTATGAATTAGAAAATAGTTTTTTACTCTATTGCACTGTTAATATTTTACCATATAGCTCTTGATTAAGTTATAGAATATATCTCTGAACCACTGGTAACAGTATGACACTATTTCTCTCTATATACACGAGCATACCCTTCCAGCCGGTGAATATTCCATTTTTAGAGTTAATACCACGATCTATTAACTATAATTACCCACCTCGGTGGCATGGTTAGCTAACGCGTTAGTTTCGTGTTGAGATAGACTGCCTAGGACAGGGAGATTGAGATTCGAATCTCGGTCGGGTTAACTGGGGATGGTTTTTCCTAAATGGTTTTCCACTCTCCCTCCACGAAAATGTGGGTTCAGTTTCTCTGAATTCAACTCTCCCAATTCCTAACCCATTAGCATAATTAGTACCTAAGGGTATAACCCGTACGTGTAGTAAGACGTGGTGCTAAATTAAATTAAATCAATAAACGGGATATTAGATACAAGATTATGCTCGAACCAGAAAACATGTTTAGTTGATATTGACTTGGAAATATAGTGAAGTTCCCTAATTGTCAATCCATTCTAATTTCTACTCAATCCAGGGTTTTTATATCTTTTAAACCAGTTGATCTTTGGACATTATATTAAACTCCAAATTTCAAAATCTGTTCCACATTGAATTCTATTATAATATTTATTATTCACTTGACACCAGAAATCTTGGAATAGGTTAAAAAGATTTCGTTTCAATATGACAAATTTTCGTCACTGATCACATTACCACTTTTTTCCTAATTAGACTACAACCAAACTCAGAACAATGTGACGATGTCTGGCTCGAGCTGAATTACTAACCTAAGTTAAGCGTTATCCTTGAGGTTATCATTCAAGACTAGATCTTACTTAACCTAACCTACCCTTATTGGAAATTAGAGGGAGTACACTCTTCCATTACAAAACACACAATTATATTTTTTTTTAATACATCAACAAAGGGTTTTAAGAAGAAACAGTTGAACGATAAAAATGAAAAATAAAAAAACTTGGATAAATTCAAAGCCTAAATACGAATAAAGAGAAAGAACGACATATTTAAAAACCTAAATTTTTGGATTTTAGAAAAACTACCACACAAAAAAGGATAACGTGTATTTGTCCGTACATCAATGACAAACACTGTAAAAATATGTTACCTATCTAAACCACATTAAAAATATGTTACCTATCTAAACCACATTAAAAATATGTTACCTACCTAAACCACATTAAAAATATGTTACCTATCTAAACCACATTAAAAATATGTTACCTATATAAACCACATTAAAATATGTTACCTATCTAAACCACTTTAAAAATATGTTACCTACCTAAACCACATTAAAAATATGTTACCTATTTAAACCACATTAAAAATATGTTACCTATCTAAACCACATTAAAGCTGCGCTATAGATTTTTTTTACAAGTTCAAAAAAAATAGTTTACTTTGATGAGAAGACTGGTTTTTCTCTACTTAAATAACCAACATTTGGAAACTGGCTGAGAAGATACAGGCATAAGGAAATGTGTCCGCATTGAATATAAGGTGTTAAGCCACATTATAGGGGTAAGAGGGGGTTAAAGTATAACTAAAGTTGAGAGTGTTGAGCTCAAGCCTTCAGTAAAATAATGTATTTACGTCATCCAACATCAATTGTTAACACCAGGGAGTTGTGCAGTTTTATAATTGACAAATTAATTATTAGTGTTTCCACAAGATCCGTCTGTCTATCTCATATCATGTAATGCAATCAACAGGTTTTTAAAATCGGAGAATCCTATACCGGATGGTGATATGTAATCAACAAGGACGGTCATCATCCATATACAAATATTGGAATGTTATCGTAATAGTCACCATATTGATCATCTCTTGATTCAGTATCATCTCTCAATAGCTTTTTTTTAGACTCGAGGCGTCAAATTAGTTTGATATAGATTTCTCTGTGGGTATAGAAATAATTGCAACCCCCGTATTGCCATCGGATCTGGGTTAACAACCTCATGCAATTACCTATCGCTACTTGGTTTCCGACTGCACATAATTTATCTGCCATCAGATATCTCCATCCATTTAATTCATCCTATTCGACAGACAGTAATAGGCATTAATAATAAATTTATACAGACAGGTTAGGTTCATGTAATAATTAACTGCTATGTACAGTAAATGAAGTAATCCTAGCGATATTTTGTGTAAATTATTATTTATTGCTCAAAAATAAAACATAATTTACAGGGCTATTATTATCGTTATAGCTTCGAACCTGAAAGTCTATATTCGTATGCTTTGTTCAGGGTTGTCCATAATTTTCAACTTTGATATTATTTGACATCTACGGGTTTTCCAGTCAATTTTTTTAATTTTCCAGGCATAGATCCTACAACTGAGAAAGCGTTTTGACACCAATATACTTTAATTCAGAAAAAAAAATGTTTTGCGAGATATGCATAATATTTTAAGATCGTTTTATCTAGATTTTTTATTTCTTACCGAAACATAACTAGTTCAAAATTTTAAGTAATTTCTGATTATATAAATATAACCATATTTTAAAATATACATCCATTATTATTCAATATAGAAACTACTTACCTCTTTAAATTATGTAACAGCTCTAAATTTCTAACTCATAATGTTTGAGAGTATCTATTCATAATAGTTCAAATATATAATGTCGCATATTATTTTTTAATTATTTTGGAGAATTACGATTGTATAATAGATTATCTTGAAGATATTACTTTGAATATTACCCACAATTACTTCGCACATTTAAATAATTGTCTTGGGTTGACTAAAACAACTAGCTAAAGTAGAATACAAGAAAATTATTTTTAATAGTTAAATAATGGGTTTATTTAGAATAAAATATGTTATTGTTAGAGATGATCCAATCTGGATCGATTCAAACATAGCACGTAATGAAAATACTTGTTTTGCTTCATTTGTGACGAATGTCAGCATCGTATTTGATATGTTTAGTAATGCATCGTATACTGCAAAAAAAGTAGCAGATACCTAAATCGATCGAGGTACGAAGAGGTTGCCAACACCTTCATTCTAGAAAGCATAAATTAAATATAAATAAAAAAACTGTTGGAAAATGTGACTTGGGGATATTTTAAAATGCCAGTCAAATTTGTGAAACTCCCTGAATTTTCCCTGATACATCACATTTTCTGAAATCTTCTTATTTTATAGACGATCGGCACCCCTGTTTGTCGTTAACAAACAAGGAATACAAGTATGATCATCAACATGTAACGCTACAATTTGTCAGCTCCAAATAATAGCATGGCTCGCATGTTGAAACCATTAGTTACAATGATATTGATTGTCGGCCTGACAGTTCGCACGTCTGTTTGATTTCTATGGAAGGTCTGACTGAGTACAATCACATCAAATATGGAGGAGGATTAATTCAAAACTGTAGTATAGATGTCCATAATGCTGTACGCAAGACTTTTGTATTACTGACACCTACCAAGCGGCGAGCCCTTTTATTTGTATATGTTCGAGATGTTTATTGCAATGACATTTTAATATTAAGCTTATGGCCACTTTAATTCACTCGTCGTTACAGTCATCTTAGTAAGGCCTATGGGAATGATTCGAGTGATTATTTTGATAAATTCTCATTAGATGATATGTTGCGCAACCATTCCCTGCTAGTTCTAACTCAATATTATAGCATCCTTCGCAGAAAATACATAGTTTTTCTTTGATATATTTCCTTCATAGATACAATAGAGAAGGTTTGTCCACCTTGAGGCTTTGAAACCTTTAAACAGAGAAATACAATTAATTAGAATACCCTTTTCTTACTATATTCCCTTGGTTTAAAATGTTTTTTGTTATATTGACAATTGGAAACAAAACGTAATATTTATTAGATTGTTTTTTTCTAGATGAGATATGCAGCTTGTGGGTTGTGTGGCAGGCTCAACTGTACTGTTGTAGTGAAATTTAACCTCTCACTAAATAAATAGTCCCACACGCAAGTGTATATGTTTGCCTTAGTTTTAAAGGGCAAGTTTGATAATTAATGAGAAGATAAGATTTAATAGCAGACCTACAGTCTGCTAAATCCTGGCTTCACTTCAAGAATTTATGAGACGCCACTTCACTGAGGTGTATTAGAATAGATTAAAAAATGAATTGATTTTTCAAATTATCTAAATGGACTAATAATTATAATTTTGCCACTGCTTCTTCCTACACCTTCAGATGACATTCTTATGCACAAATTACGCTGCTGAGTTAGGGATTAATAAGGAGTGTAACCGTATTTTCATGAATGGAAAGTGAAAAGACAACCTTATATTATTATAATTCAAATATAAACATGTATAGGTTTTTTCAATGTATATTTTTATTTTCAATTGCTACGGTTTAACCATCAATTTAATTTACAAATAAAATAACCCTTAGATAAAGTTTTACCATCTTTTTAAGAAAGGCCTTGCTCTCTAACATTTATAATATAAGGAACGCACTTAGTTCTCACATTTACTCAAATTGATATGTATAACTTATTTTGGTCAATTAAATCAAGATAAAAATAAGAAAAATAACGCGCAAGTTTATTTATTTAAAGAAATACCTCAATTTAAATATTCTTTAAATAAATCATCTTGCACGTTATTTTTTTTTATCTTGATTTAACTGACCAATTTATATAAATGTAATATCTAAGTTCGTTCCTTATATTATAATTTCATATTTCTCCTTACTACAACTATAATGAATATCACTGTAATTTCTAGCATTTGATAAATAATAAAGATTTAAGCACTTATGTTCCTCCAAGTTAAAGAGTTGAAACACACAATTTCAAATAAGTTCTCAATTAATCCTATCATTCAGAAAGCATACACCAAAAGTACAGCCAAGTGACGCTTTCAGAGATAAAACATTTCACTTTTAATAACATCTAATATTATCGCGATGAGACTATTTTAGACTGAGAATTCCATTCTGATATTAATAAGTTTCTGTAAGTAAGTTATCATATTTGACTTACTATGTCAACTTATATTTATTTTGTATATTTTACAGCATGAAATGCTTGAAACACTACCAATTGGTATTTACTTTTATTGCTAAAATAATGTAGCCTATTTGTATGTGATAGTTCTAGAAAGTCATTTTTCACTGTTAAGTGAATTTAAACATTTCTTATGTCAGTATGTATGTTGTTTTAAAGGCATTAGTTATATTTTACTTAACTTCTACCGTGAACTTAATTAATTATTTATTACAAAAATAAATTTAACAAAATCTATAATATATTATTATTGTGACGAATTTAGCAATATTTAATGTGAAAGCCTAAAGTTAGCAAAGATATTCTAAGTTTGGTCAAAACAAGCAAAGAAACTGACCTTAAGTTCTGCAGCTCTCAATTTTGGTAGGTAGTGTCAATTTAGACAGTTCTAAGTTATAGCTGGTGAACTTTTATCAATATTGACAATCAATAATCCTTAACTACACTCTCTAACATTTTATTCAAAGCATATATAAGAGATACAAACCAATTTACATAGTAAGTGCTATTTTAAAAAAATGCTGATAAAATTGATAAAACTTTAATACACTATTAGTGTTATAAGTTAGGTGTATTGATACCATTTATTAAAAGTGATAGGTTCATATAATATGACCTCAAGTGACGTACGTATGCACGCACATCACGTCAAGTACTATAGGTGAAAGTTGATATAGTGTAGTTTATAGCTGTCAGATAAAGTTCTTCCTATGACTAACTGTAGTTTAAACCAGCTTGAGAAAATAACCTGTATAAAGTTTAGAAAGATTTAATTCAATTTAATTTAAGTGAATCTTTCTTAACTTTATATTTATATCACCGATTACTAAAAGTATCTATGAACATAACTAAAAAAGATCAGTTGTGTTTCATAGACCGGGGAAACATCTACTAAGGATCATGACTGAGAATTTTTTCCAGAATATGTGAGTGAATAAATTATAAAAGGTAGCGACGGATTATTATAATTGAAAAAAAAATGACAATTTTAAGCTAAGGAGCCGTAATATTTTAGATTTTTTACTGTTAAATTGATAGGTGAAGAGCTTATTTAAAGTAATAGTGTTAGTGGGCCACTAGGTCATAACAATTTTTAAATTTCTAGTAGACCACACTTGGGCATATAAATTGTTGCGGAACGACTTATACTTTTAATTCGTTTGTATTTTATATTTTGAGTTATAAATGGCCTATCTATCTTAGGCGATAGATTCTCTTAACATTTGAGTACCATTGGTAGAAAGGCTATAATTAATATCCCGGTTAGCTCTGCTGAAAGTGATTTTCAACATAAGATTTTCGATTTGATTTTTTGTATCCCTTTCTGTGCTAATTGGGTGCATTCACTCTAGGATAACCTACTATTCTCTTTAACTTAGATTAAGTGATTGCTATCTCTTGAATTAAACATATATATTAAGCGTATATTTTAATTCCTAGGTATATATACATACACAAACCACAGAATGCCCAATGAACAATAAATGTGTGAAATACAATTAATATACCCTAATTTTCCTAAGAATGTGTATATTTGACAGCTGTAAAAAGTGACTATATACACGTTCATGCTATCAATAGTCCAGTCATGGGATCTTCAGCTGTCCCTTTTGATATATAATACTATCAATACCTGTAAAATAACAATAATAATAATAAAATAAAATGTTATCAATGTTGACTGCAAGACAATATATTAGTTTTTTTCTGAAAGGTGCTTCAAATGTCCATTCATACTTAACTCAAGGTATAGAAAGTTTACCAAAACAAATAATATAAACAAACAACTTCTCCGTCAGAAATTACCAATACAACCGGTTATTTTTTTCTCATTAATAAAATATTTATTTCTTGAAATCAAGAATGTAAATTACGTTGTTCCTTTAAATAAACACAGGACCTTGAGTCCGTTTTCTGACGTTGACAACTCTAAATTTAAATGTTCAAGGTTATCGGTTGTACAAAACAGATAGAAGGCTCATACCAGCCATCTCGAACGTCAACGGCATTGTAAATTACTATAAAATATATTATACACTTACTATGCAATCAAAACTACAATGAATTAATGTATTAAAATAAATAAGTCTTTTAGCCAACTTTTAAGCGTGTTGGTCATGAAACATGGGAAAGAGCATTTCACTAAAATGTTGTCTTCGCTTGGCCCACACCAAACGCGGAATAAATATCAAGCTCATTCATTGTGGTTTGCTGGTAGTGGGGAGGTTGGGGTTCGAATCCTGGTCAGGTGTATTAAGGGTGTTCTTTCCTAAATGTTTTACGCCTCCATCGTTACGCAAATGCGAATACACTCCTTATAATTATACTCTCCTCATACCTACTCAATTAGTGTAGTTAAATGCATGTAACCCGAACAGGTAATTAAGACAGGGTGTAAAAACCACATGTACAGACAATACTTTAGTTTACAGTATTAGCTTTAGTTAAAATAAATACCAACGTGTAGAATATTCTTAGATGTCTCACATGTCAAATTATAATACAACTAGGGTAAATTTGGTAACGTCAGATTTAAAAGTTGTATTCTCATTTTAATATCACACATTTTATGTTCTTTAAATTTAAAAATGAAACCTGGACACGGAATCGAACCCAGGACCTTTTACTTAGTACGCCAATGCTATAACCCCTGAGCTATCCAGGAATGGTCCTATAACCGTGGCCATTTTTCACTCATATTTTACATATACTCTTATTTTGTTTATAAATTTTTCCTCAATTAAAAACAACTTTTAATTATTATATTATTTATTTTCACTATCATATTATTAATAAGCCAAGGGCCCTATACAACATAGCTTTGTGAATTATAATACTTAATAGTATTGCAGTACCAAACATTTTAAGGGTTGATTTAGCTAGTAAAGCATTATTTTGTTTTATATTTAATATAATTTTTTTTATCAAGGCTCCTTTTTATTCAAATTATATGATAAACCTTAATAAAATATGCATAATCTATACCCATATTTATTGTGAATTTTCAAAGTAGGTTGTTTTTGGAAAAATGAAAATAGTTTTGACTTTAATTTTATAAGAACTAGGGATGTGGCTGAGCAGTGTGGTGGATTTAAACAAAAAATATTCCAGATTAAAAGGAGGGTTAAAATAGTAAAATAAATCACATAATTTATTTGTATCCATAATATTTTGAAACGTAAACATCAACGATCGTAATTTAGCTTATTTAAAAAAAATACAATTATTTATTTTTATCTTATATCAAGCCAAGGAGTCGTCGTGTAGTCTTTAGATACTACAAAATGTATAACTAATTAATTTTATTTGCATCTGTTAGGCATAAGCCCTACATATAAGGCATATATATATAAATAAGGCACACACACACACACACACACACATATATATAGAGTCGCTTTTCTCGTTGGGGGCTCCGTCCCCAAACCCCCAGTGAGTTTTCTTTGCAAGTGGATGTAAACTAATGTAATTCCAGAGCTGTTTTTTAATAGATCTTACCATTTATCCACAATAGACCCCCAAAGAAAGATCCACACCGACTTTAAAGTTTCTCCGCCATTATTTTGAAATTTTTAACTTTTTGGAATTTTTCCGTCGGTTACAGGCTAGAAGCTATAATTTTACTACTAGCACCGGGTCTTAATACCCGTTCGGGTTATACTCACTTACGCTAATGTGTAATGGTAGGGTGATGGTTAGATGAAATGGAGGACCTACATTTTAACATGGGATTCAAACCACGGTGGAGACCTGGCATTCCACACATTCACAAGTTGTGATTAATACACGTCTTGTCAGCGGTGAAGGAAGGGTTTGGTAATCAGATAAATCTGTGCCGGGACCTAGGATTTAACCCCGGACCCCAGCAAAGAAGTCCGACACCTTACCCCTAGACCACCAGGTCACCAGCTAAAATTTTTCCTAATTTAAAGTTTCTAGCTCATCTGTAAGTGGGTAAACATTAATGTCAGTGAGTGAATCAGCCATATGGCTTTATAGTAGTATAATATAATATAAATATTTATAAAAAGGCTTTTATTCAAGTGTTTACAATCGTTTGAAGTCAACCCTTGAAGTTCGGCCTATAATATATAATATCTAAACCAAACATTATCACAGTTATGATAAATTTCAATATATTAAGCTACAATGTGAATTTACATGGTACCTTAAGGAATAATTAATACAGGGCTCAAACAGAATACTTCTATGCTAAAAAAACACTACTAGTCTTAAACCAATTATTTCCTTCCCCAGATAAAACGCTGTTTGTGAAATTACCGCTATAACCATTGAGTTTATTTATCCATATGTCCACTGAATTCGAAAGAGGAACCTTGCAGTAATGGCTATGCCAGCGTGTTTCAATCAGTGTACCGTGATAGGTTAGAGGATGTACCACTTCTCACTGGAGTTTGGCAGAAGATAAAAAAAGAAGGTAGGAACGATTCAAGAGCAATAATAAATATTTTTTAAATCCATGGTAAACATTATTTTTTTAAATAGCACAATTATTAGAAATTTAACTATTTAACTCAAACACAATCTTAATACGTGTTTTTAAATTATAAATCTCTCCTTAAAAAAACTAATGCTGTGTTTTGACAATTTTAGGGCCTACGCTGTGATATATTATGAGATTCAATTATAAATTTGGTTACTGTACACAGGTTATATTAACATTTTAAATTGAAAAAAATAATATGATTTAGTTTTTTGTTTTGTTTTAGCACCTATTCAGGTTATACGCTTATGGGTTGGGGATGAAAAAGGTTTAGTTATATAAAGTGTACCCGCATTTGCATGGAGAGAGAGTGGGAAACTATTTGAGAAAAAAGCCTCTTCAACTCATCCAACTGGGTCTCCATCATTGGTAGTCTATAATATATTGATAAAGTGACTCCTTAGACCATACGGCCTCCAAAGCGGCTTATTATTTAGTTAAATCCTCTATCCAGGGTGAGAACCGTAACCCTCGACGAGTGGAGCACAAGTCACACAATTGAATCCTAAATTTACATCACCATGTACTGTTTATTATAAAGCTGTAAGTTTTTAATGAATGGTTTTTAAACTATTTAAAACAATCTAATAAATTTAACCTTTACTAGTTACTTAGATTATTTACATATGGCCGTGAGCTATTTTGACTATTTATAATAAAATAGTTTCTAACATGAAGGTGTGACTAAGAAACATCGATTAAATCGTTTATTAATTTTACAACGTTAAGGGGGATATAATCACCACGTATTACTACCCGTTCGATTTATAAATATATTGATGTGTTAGGGATGAGAAAAGTTGAGTTTAGACGAATTGTACTCCCATTTACGCGGGTAGCGAGTGGAAAATATTTTAATAATAACTAAATACATCTGATCTGGATTCAAACCAGATCTCCCCATCATCGATAATCCAGTCTATCACGAGAGTGTCCTTATACCATTCGACCACCGAAGCGGGTAGGGTGAATATTATTGTCGATAAAAGTTCTATCAATAATAATTATAATAATACCTACACCAGCGGGCAAATAGTTTAAGGCATTGAGATTTCAATATACTAGATTTAAGCTGACAAGGAGATACAGGTTTGAATCTTGGCAAGGTGCTTTCGGTATGGTGTTTCACATATGGTTTAACGCTGTAGAATCTGCGACCACTTATGCGTGCGGGTGTTACTCTTATTCTTAACAATTCGACAAATTACTCGATAGTTCATTTGACATTTCACACTCTAAAACTTGACTTAAGACTCGCCCTATTATAAACCACACGAAATCTGTACAGCATCTTAAAACTAAGATATCAAGCAACTAAAAAAATATGCTTTGAAAAATATTTAGGGAAACTTTAGGTTAATACTAAAATATTTGTATAAAGACCTTAGGTAACAAATTGAAGAACACCTTTTAGATGTTTAATTTAATAATTACCGGCCAAAAATGTTAAAAACATAAATCTCTTGACATTTTACAAATTTTCAGAAAATGACAACAAAAAGTTGTTAAATACAATATATTTTTAAATTGAGCTTTGTGGAACTACAAGTTCAATCACCCTTAACCGAGATCAGTTAAACCCGAAATACTCCTTCATTCGACACGAAGAATACCGGTTCACTATCCTTGGCCAAGTTCCCGAACTGAAGTCTATCCTTGTTTCATGAATGAATAATTTTATGTTGCGTGTAACCTAAACAGGTAGTAAGACGCGGTGACAGAAAAAAGGTTTAGTTGATGTCGGTGCTACAATATACCAAGTCGAGTTTTCTCAGATCATCTGTGACTTATTTCGAGACTATACCCAGGGAGGGGTTGTGTTTTTTGGAGGTCAACCCCCTCCCGAAAATACTATTAATTATATAAGTTTATGTTCTCCCTCATTTCCTAAGCTATTGTATGAATGGAGCCTTATAAAATTCACAGAATTTACACTTTTAAGTAAAAGTATGTTTAGAAAAAGATTAAATTGGTTCAAAAGGAATTTAATGCTAGTTATTAGCACCGCGTCTTACTACCCGTTCGGGTTGTACGCACTTACGCTAATATGTAATGGTAGGGTGATTGTGAGATTAAATGAAGGACCTACAGTTTAACGTGGAATCCGAACCACGGTGGCGACCTGGCATTTCACACATTCACAAGATGTCTTGTCAGAGGTGTAGGAAGGGTTTGGAAATCATATAAATCTGTGCCGGGACCGAGGATCGAACCCCGGNATAAATCTGTGCCGGGACCGAGGATTGAACCCCGGCCGCCAGCATAGAAGTCTGACACCTTACCCCTAGACCACCAGGTCACCCTCTAATGCTAGTAAAATTCCTAATGGGAGACTTTATCACCAGCCTACACATATAGGACCCCTTTAAAATAAATGTATGTAAACGGGCCTAGCTTATTCTAATTCTGTATGCCAATATTTTATATCATCAGAAACATCCAAATACCCTCATCATTGGGCATAGAAATATCAGGTTCATCTAGAGTCCTTTCGACATAGGAATAGTGATAACTGAGAGCCAGCAGAAGCTATAAAAACTGTTAAAATAAATAAATAATTAAAAACCAATTGTTTGTTGTGTGCTGCCAATAGTGACAACAAATCAACAATTGGTCTTGTAGATAGTGTGGTGTGGCGAATGGATACATGAGAGGAGATCTGCTAGCTGTCAGTTACCGCAACTCCTATGGCGAATGGAATATGGTTTGGTCTATCCGAGAAGTGGAGGTTGGGCCTATAAATCATAAACACTGATCGGATGTAATGCGAGTGGTTTGATATTTTTCTTTTCAAAATGGTTTCTCTCTCTACCTCTAGGAAAATGTGAGTACATTTCTTCCAAATTCTACGATACTTCATTTCTACTCCATTTACCTAATTAAATTTTGTATGGCTCAGACGGTTAGTAAAATGCGATGGAAATATAAACAGTTCATTTTTAGGAACTACGACCACATTAGTCTCAAGGAGCTGATGTGAATTCACATTTGGGAAACACCAGACTCAGTGCGGTTGACGGAAGTTGAACCCAGTTAGCTCGATTAGGGGCCAGGCGCGTTAACTGACCACCTAGACCAGCTGGTTTTCCCGGGGTCGATTTTCTTGGTGGGGAAACGTCTGGCACATTTCGTACACACGGTAATGTTTTATATTTATTTTTTATCAACGCGTCTTACTACCTGCTTAAGTTATTCGCATGTATGATGATTACTCAAATGAGGTATGGACTATGAACCATTATAGAGATAATCTACCCGCAGTTGCGTGAAAAGAGAGTGGGTAACCATTTAGGGAAATCCAGCCTCAGTAGAACCTACCGGGAATCGAACCCTAATCTCCCAGTCATCAGTAGGCCAATCTAACTCAAGAGTGACGTATTAGAGCGTTCTTCCACTGAAGCACACGGTAACTGGGCAGTACTCAGCCTAAATATGTTTTCTAAATTAATCATAGCCGGGAAGTTTTGCTTTCAAAAGGTTTCATGAGATTGTATAGTTTAAAAGCAGTTGCATATCTAAGCATTTAAAATTTAAAGTCATATTGTATATTAGAAATAAAGCAGTAGAGTGTAAAAAGCGCGCAAACCCAAATGGCAAATTTTAGGGCTTTGTGGACCCAACAATAACATCGAATCTAACAGACTTATAGAGTACATAATGCTTGAAATTTGTTAAGTTTTAATATACCAGCAATTTAAATCAAATGATAAAAGTGATAATTTGATTGATGCTTTGGTATCTTACAGTTACAAAACCTAATAGAACTACTTACATACACGTAAAATAATATATTCGACACGTATCGCCATTTGTGGAAAGTTCTTTACTTCTCGCACTACGCATTTTAATAACTCTCTGGGAAATCAATACCTTACTACTAATGAGGACGGTAGAATTTAGATTAAATATTAAATGTATTCAGGTTTGCTCGAGGGTAGATTAATTAACAATTTATGGGAAAACATTTAAGTACACCCAGTCAGAATTAAAACCCCGATACTCTTGTCACCAGCAAACCAAACCAGACAAGATCAACGCCTTTATTCGTATGTCTACTGATGTAGGTTATACTCCTAGTATAGTACCACGACCACACCATATATGTGTTCATAACATATCCTAATAATTACCGAAAAAGGTAGCTTTACAAGTAACTTTACACGGTAGCTTTTTGTTACAAAATTATAAAATTACTAGTGGTGTTTTGGTTTGATGGAGTTTTGTTGAATATTTTGATTTAATAAACATAAGATATAATTCTATAAATCAATACATTTATAAAATGTATGTCATGTCCAAACTATGGCGTGTGTATAACTTCGCCGGGGGAATGATCTCAAGGTTACAATGTAGGGACTATTGCTTAACTTTGGGTTGGGTCAGGTAGGAGGCCAACTGGCCTCTGGGAAACTTGACTAACGCGTCTTCCTTATAGTGACCACGTGTATATAAACCCGTGAACAAGTTCATTACCTCACTGTCACAAGTATCAGTGAAATCTTTCCAAGAACTGGCACTAGTTTCACATCTAGATCAGACGACAAGATGAACCGAACAATCGTAAGTTGTCTTCATGGTTTTGTATTATTAGTTTAACGTAATATCATGAATGGAAACAGTTATTTAAAATTAATTTTACAATTTAAGAGGATCACAGCTCATATTCTACACCGCTGTCACCGGAAAAGCAGGTAATAGCTGCCTCTTGAAGACCTCTCAACAACCCAATCTAGGTTTCGTTCTGTCTATAGTTCCTAAAAGAGATAACCCTTTAGCTTTTGTTTGTTCTTTTTTGGGGGAAGTTGAAACGCGCATTAAACGCGACCTCTTAAAGGCTTTTTTATAGAAAAAATCCTAGGTGGTAGTAGCTAATTTCCTTCAAGAGGCAACCATTGCCTGTTTATCCAATGGCAACAATGTAGATTGTTAACTGTGTTTCTTTCTTCGTTGTGAAGTTTAAATTATATTCTTTCCTTTAATTTGTTCATATCCCTCCATCCTCTATCTGTTTCATGTTTACTCTATACACTTCGAAGTGTTAAATGTATTTCTTAAAAAAAACACTGTTTTAACTGTAATAGTTGTCACTAGCAGTCCCGTTTTCCTCGGTTGGAAAGAGCGTTAAGGGCTTTGTGCCCTTTAAAAGCTGGCAAAACTCCTCTTAGAGGTTTTTATGAGTGAGGGATTCAAGTTTTAGTCTTAAGGTGGGATGGAAGGAGATACGGGAAAAGGCCAGTGTTTTGCAGTTCTTATGACAATACTTTTTTCTTGGCCAAAATAAATAAGATATTGCTCCAGTACAAATATAGAGTTTAATTTTATCCACATGTTGATATCAACAGTTCCTGAATATCTGTCATGAGCATAGTGGCATTATCTAACAACATTTTTAAATGGAGAGAAAAAGTTGTCCTTAAATTACAGGACACTTTTGATAGATATTCAAGAAATGTTGACGTCACCATGTGAAGAAAACTAACTTCTATGTTTGTATTGGAGCAATATTGTCTTATATTAGCGAAAAAAAATTTTTGCTATAAAAAAAATGCAAACACACTGACACTTCTTCAAGTCCCCTTCCATCCCACCTTAAGAGGACTGCAAGAAGAGCGTTCGTTACAAACGTTTAGAAATCTCTGACTATTTATGGAGGGGTTTGATACTTTTTAATATCGTTTTCACAAAAATGTAGGCGAAAATTCTGACTAGTTAAAACGTTTACATTTTATGTTAAAAAATGTTTAATAAGTTATAACTTTCATAAAACCGTGTAAAATAATCCCACATTATTTTAAAATGTCATGTGACCTTGTCAAAACACGATTTTATTGGATAGAGGAGGAGGCTGGATCTAGGTTTATAACCTTATGCTTTAAATTAAGAATTATAGTTTTTTCCCGTAAATCTTAGTTGAGTTTTACTTTGACTCAAAATGTAAACTTTTTAACTGACCAGAAACCTGCTGATATTTTCGCCTATATTTTGTTGAAAGCCATGTTTTATAATATCAAACCACTTCTTAAATAGTAAGGTTTCAAACGTCTGCAACGCGTCTTAGTGCTCAACCAAAAAGCTCTCTTAACGTGGAATGGAAACTGATGAGGTGTTAATGATTCGGAGTTCACTATAAGGGTAATTTTCTAGCTCTTGTAGCCTCACTTACGGTAAAGGAATAAACAAATAAGTTGTATTATTGTGGAAACTATTATTGATTAACTCATATTACCTGCATTTTGCTACGACGCCACCTAAGTTTAATCAAACTCCTTTGTATTGTACTTTCAAATACTTTATTATAAATATTATAAACATGTGATATTGATATACACTCGTATTTTTATATTTAATATATTCTAGTCAGTACTATCTGCAAATTTCACGTTACTTTTTTTTCGTAAATTTAAATTAGTCTTAATTTTAAAATAGTTATAAAGTATAAAATATGTTTCTCATAATAACATTTATTTTCCCTTCAGAGTTGCTAGCGTCTTAAATTTTTTTTTAATTACAGTTTAATTTTTATAAATAAGCCAACTTAGAAAATACAAAAATATTTTTTGCAACAAGCATTGATAGTATTTTAATTTATTAATAGTGTTATTTTATAGATATCGATAATATCTATCAAAATTGACAGATTCATATCACATGTTTTGACATGTGAATACGTGAAAGTATATTTAGTAACTTCTCTACCCGTCAGGAATGGTTCGTCCCATGAATAACGAATTATTTATTTGGTGTAATGTGCTCTAGGCTACATAAAATTAGTGACAAAAATAAGGAAAAGAATGAGCGGAATTTTAAAAGGAATTTCTCCTCATGCCCTTACCTGGACCGAACAAAGAAACCTATAATATGCAAACAATATTTTTCCTCAACCTCTGCGGGATTAAACATGTCGGCACCCTTAAAATAAACAGTTTCAATAAGTTTGTGAACCGATGTCACAGGCACTGGTCAGCCACGCGGATGCTCTACAATTTGCTAGTGCATTTCCGTACAAATTTACCCCTAACCCCATGCTTTTTTTTTAGGATAGATTAAGGCACCAAGTGTAAGAAATAGCGTTGCAGTGAACTACTTGTTGGGTTTATCAACCTCTTATATCCCTCATCACTGACATTAATTCTCTTGTCGATTTATTTTCAGGCAGCTGTGTTTCTAATGGCTCTTATCACGGTGGCGTGGACATTCCCGGAGGCAGGCTCCGAGAAAGAGACGCTGGTCGGGGCAGAATCCAAGGGGATGAAAAAAGAGTACTACGAGCTTTCCGGCCCGTACGGAGGCTACGGTTCAAACGGTGGGGGTTACAACCCGTATGGAGGTTACGGGGGTGGTTACGGTAACGGAGGTGGTTATGGCAACGGAGGTGGTTACGGTCAACATCATGGTCAACATCACCACCATCACCATCACCACCAAGGGGGTAATTACGGATACGGGCGCTAAAGTCATTCCCTAATTTGAGCGTAAATATAGCATAGAACATCTTCCATTCCTCACCCCACGGATCTAGCTAGGAGTTTCGGTCTTGGCCGATCACGTCCAGAATTGGGAAAACGATGCATCGTAGCATACATATTACATATCCTTACTGGTGGAAACTTGGAACTATGCGTTATTTGGAAGATAAACTGGATGTGAAACTTACCTAAAAATAACCAAGAACCTTCGCAGACAATATGATGGTGATGGAATTTAGTTTATCACAAAACCCGTAAGATACTCCTCAAAAATTGAAGTAATTTAAGCTATTTTAATTTCGTAAATACACGAGTCTGTTTGTATTAGTGGTAGGTTTCACTTTTTAGTTATATCCCCTTAAGTTAATTTAATAAGTTAATAGTAATCATTTTGTAATGTATTTATTTTACATGTTAATATTTATTCAGTATTCTTATAAAATCATGTATACTAAAATGTCAATATTTATTGTAATTAAATCATATTTGCATATTGTAACTGTTAATATTTATTGAAATAAAATGGTATTTGCATTTTTAAATGCAAATGTAAAGTCTAAATTAATAATGTTGAATTAAATCAAATAATCGGTAGATTAGGCTAGAATTACTCTCTTTAACAAATAAATACCATAATAAATTAATTTTTGAGAAAGGTCCGTAAAATAAATCCAAATATTATGCAATTTGATATCTTACTTACTCCATGACATCAGGAACTCGAAAGCTCAATGACGCACTTACTAAAGTACGCCATCTATCCCTATCTTGAGCTAGCTATATCCAGTCTACCTCACTACACCCTATATCTCTATCTTGAGCTAGTTCTAACCAGTCCACCTCATTACACCCTATCTCTTTAAGGTCCATTCTAATGTTCTCCTTCCGTCTAGATCTTCCCAATGTTCTCTTCCCATTTGTTTTACCAATCATTACCCTGAACACGGTTATAGATTCTCCCATTCATACTGCATGTCTTTCTTACCCACCGTAATCTAAGAGACTGGATTATACTAACAATGTCTTGTGATGGGTACACGGTGTGTAAATCATGATTATGTAGCCTCCTCCACTCCCCATAGAGTTACTTATTATAAATAGAAGACCAACCTCGGTGGCGTAGTTAGTTAACGCGCTAGTTTTGTGTTGAGATAGACTTCCCAGGACGGGGATATCAAGGTTTGAATCTCACTCGGGTAAACTGGGGGTGGTTTTCCTAAACGGTTTTCCACCCTCTCTCAACGCAAATGCGGGTTAACTTCCTCTATATTCAACTTTCCCAATTCCTAACCTATTAGAGTAATTAGTATTCAAGCGTATAACCCGAACGCGGTGCTAAGTGTTAATATTATAAATAGAATCAGGTAATTTGATTCTAGCCTAACTTTTATAAAGTAGGCTACATCAAGATATAAAATAAAAACTACTATTAGATATACGGGTGTTAGCCACAGAGACAATATTCTCAAAAATCACATAGCTAACCAATAATTACAATTGCCTGCCTAATATTTACATTTCCTACAGGATATTCTTTGAATGTATTCAATGTAGTCAGTCATTCAGTTAAATTATATTTTACAATCTATGAATAATTTTATTCCACACACAAACTTTTGTTTTTTTTAAATATATGTTTCACTACCCATTTGTATATGTGATAATTATGCTAATGGAGTCTGGATGAGGAAGGTATGATTGAGAATAAATGTATCCCTATTTGCATTTAAGAAAAATGGGAAACCATTTAGACAATCCATCATCAGCACACTTGACCAGTTTATTATGAGTATAACGCCTTAGACCCCTTGATCGATGGTGCTGGTAAGGGTTACATCAAAGGAGTAGAAAGAGGGGGAAGGGACCTTAATATCAAATATCCCCAATCACATGGAGAAAGGAGGAGGAAGCTACATTAGAAATCGCATGTCTACCCCAACGCGCTCGGCTTAGGTTAGAACCTCAAACTCCACATCAATGGCGACTAAGTGCGACGCTAGTCTAAAGCTTCAGACTACTCGGCCACCACTGGTGGTACCAAAATTAGTAAAAAATATAATTACTCTTGAGAGCTGACATAATTCAATTAAGAGAACTAAACGCTTCTACCCTATTAGACCATTGTCCCAAGTTGTAGATGTGAAAATACAAGTGCTGTATTAAATTAGTGTATAAATGATCTCTAATGCTGTAATTTAATCTTACCAACGTTATTCTTTCATAGAAAGGAAGGTGGTGAAGGTTATACTGCTTATTTAATCACTACCCTCCACGAGTTAAGCGTACGTGATATTAAGTAAGGCGCTTTATCATTACGCTCTCCCAAGTTGAAAACGAGCAAAACGACTCCGAAAAGTAGTAAATATCCCGCGTTTAATCGCCGCGCCAAGCGCCATCAGTTTTTCTTTACTTAGTCCTGGAACAGGGGTGTACAAATAGTGAAATGCGTGTCGTTTTATTTATATAAATCAGAGGTTTACAAATTAAAAGTGCCGGAGGGCCACAATTGAATCTACGGGTCTAGTGGCGGGCCGAATCATAATCAGCTAGCGGACTTAAGGAATGCAATATTACTTGCGAGGATACACAAATTATTATTATTTCATTTATTTGCGCTATTTAAAGTGCACTTTCTGAACCTACTCATTATATCAGCATATGAAGATTTCTAATAGCGAGAGCGAAAGGGCCTACCAATTTTGCCGGGGAAGTTATGTTCACATATATTCAAGGGTTCTTTAACGTGCCACAATGGAACTGGGACCAACGGCTTTACTCCCCCTCCAAAGGAAGCTGGGATACGGATTTTTATAGCTCAAGAAAAATCCGTCAACCCCAGCTGGATTTGAACCCATAAATATTGGGAACTAATGCAAGCACCTTACCCCAAGGTCATCGAGGGTGACTACAAATTATTATTAAAATAGAGCGCAATTAAGTTTGTTAATGAATGAACATTACTTGGAGCTTTCATGGATATTTTTCCATGCAAGTTGAAACTTTTCGTTTCTCGGATAAAAACATTAATTTTTGCTACAGTAGATATATACTTTCCAAAAAAACTTCCCGGGCCACAAAAAAAAAGTCATCACTGGCCACGTGTGAACCACGAGCTGCCAGTTGGAAACCCCTGACCTAAATAATAACATCTTGCAACTACCCGCATCTAGAGATTAACGCTTTCAAGTAAATTTTCAATAGGAAAAGTTTCCCTGTAGTGGTGGATTGCGGGTCTACTAAGTAGGCTTTGAGTTGGGGAAGACGGCTTCTAAAGCCTATTGTATAAAAAAATCAAGTCATCAAATGGTGTGTTGGGGGAGATGATTTTTTGAAGGGGGGGGGGATTTTTAGCCAATAATAAATACAAATCCAAACAAGTAATGGCAATTAGAGATCCTTCAGTAAAATTTTCAAATCATTGAATTCTAGGGGAAAGGACTGTATTTGTTTTGGCTTTGGTTATTTTTTTATTTATTTTAATCGTATGTCACATTTGACCGGAAGGAACTTTGACGTCGAGGTTCGGTCACTTTATGTGTAGACTATTAGCCACTCTGGTATCACAGAACGTTGCCCGGAGTACTCCATTGGAGGTCGTCTACACGTCGTACCCACAATGAGATGATGATGGTAGTTATTATGATGTTGTGGACCCGAGGTGAGTCTTAACCTAACTTAAGTCTAATTAACCAAACCATGGGGACCATTGGAAATATTCCCCTAAAGGGAAAAATACCATAGGTACCAGTCAATGGTGCAGGTAACTGGATAGTACAACTATCTACTGCAGTCTCTTCTGTATAAAAATGACGAAGCTCATCAAATAAAGTTCCCCCTCAGTTTCTTGACATTCCTCATTTTCTTGTAATTCTTTCAATTTCTAAAAAAGAAATTTTAAATATAAGCTACGTTGTTATAGTACAGCAAAACATTATTTGAATTTTTTTTTCAGGCGCCATGTACATAAAATGAATGTAATGAAGTGGAGCGTGGCTTCTCAACTCAATGGAATTTCCCTCAATGTGTTTGGGTAGTTGACGTAAAGCACGTGATAATTAAGTGCCCTAAGAACAATGGTTCTACTTTTTACAACTACAATGGAACTTTCAGCACAATCATGCTAGCTTTGGTAGATAGTAATTACTGTTTCACTTATTTAGAAGTGGGTGCAGCAGGAAGAAAATCAGACGGTGGTGTGTTTTCTCGTTCAAATTTGGAAATGGCAATTGAAGATAATACTCTTAATATGCCCAGTAACTATATCATTATAGGGGACGATGCATTTCCTTTAAAAACTTATCTTTTGAAGCTCTATGCATTAAGTGGTATACTTACTTTTTAACCAAAATTTTCAACTACCGTCTCATCAGAGCCCGACGCATAGTAGAAAATGCTTTCGGCATTTTAGTATCAAAATTTCGAGTATTTGAGAAACATATTTCTTTATCGCCTGAAAAAGTCGATACAATTGTGCTAGCATGTTGTAATCTACATAACTGGTTGGGCAAGACCTCTCCTGCTACATATCTTACTCCAGGATTATTAGATACCGAAAACTTGGAAACTGGAGAGATACTGCCAGGCACATGGCGTGAAATACCAGCAGGTGGACTTTGCGACATAGGAAATGTTGGGAGCCATAATCAAACCAGATTTGATCAGATATAGATAAGCTAACTACTTCATAACAGCAGGAAGAGTACCATGGCAAAATGGAATGATTTGAATTATTGTTAGAATACATAGTATAATTATCACAATATACACGTAAAAAAGTAATTTTGTATCCCTTACTGCCACAATTCCTTTCAGAAACCGGTTAGCCACAGAATACCAACTTACTCTTGGTTTATATATGGCGTGTGTCAATGTTCCACTTTTGTATGATTTTGAAACCTTGTGATATTTTAGGGTATAGGCATTTCGAATACTTCTTATTTTGGCCTTAGCAGCACTTACACCAAATTCTGTGACTGAGTCAGAGATAACCTCGACTATTTTTCTCAGCCCATCATCTTTTTTATTTCTGTCTTTATATGATGGAAGTTTGTGGTTTCACAGGCATGAATATTGTTCATAAGCCTCGAGGAGCATTATTATAAGTTCTAATAACCATTTCTTAGATGATTTCGCCATTTTTCGTAGAAAAACTATAAGCAATTTACACATTTGTTCACAAACAATTAGGTTACTGGTTCCAAACTGTACAACCAGTCTTTACTTTACTGGCGCTATGATTAGTGGCGTCAGTCAGGCGGTGCCAGTTGAATCTACATGTTTCTGTATGCCACTAAACTGGCGCAAGTTGAGTGGCGCCACTAATAATCATTTCATGTGGAAACTCACAATATCTCAAAGCTGTTGTGTATAAATTTAATATAAGATATTATACTTATCCTCTACATTTAGATTATGTGTTTAATAATTCACATTAGTAGGCATGTAGACAAAGGCGCTATACCTGTATCATGTTTGGTTTTACAGTTATGTGGAGAGTTGGGATTGGAGAATTTATAAAGCCTACAATTATATATTTTATTTATTGAAAAATTCATATTCGTGATAAGGCAATTAAATCGTTGTATTAACTTAGTTTATATTATATATGTTATATTTTATTTTATTGAACAAAACTTCTGAAGACGGTGAGATCAGGTTTCGATACTGATCGAGGGTATTAAGGGTGAATTTTCCTAAATGGTTTCTCAGTATCCCTTCACACAAATGCGGGTATATTTCCTCTCAAATTCAACCTTCCTCATCTCTAACACATTAGTGTAATTAGTACATAGGCGTATACTCCAAAAGGTAATAAGAAACAGTGTTAAAATAAATTGAACAAAAACTTTAAACAGCAACTGAAAGGAGAGGAATACGCCAACAAATGAATACAACTTTATTTTAAATTGTTCTTTTCGTAGACCTAAAACTCTATTAGTTTCGTCGATTATTATAAGTGAATACGATGTAATTGACCACTCGAACTCATTTGTCATTCATTTTATTCACCAAAGGCTTTGTTTCTGCGCACTTCAACCCCGGACTATTCTTCATTATGGCCTGAGACGCAAACATGAAATGAAGGAAAATAGAAATGGTTTTATTTCTTCCTTGTTTGTATGGCGATCTAATTAAGAAGGTTTTAATAACCTCCTTACCTGCTTCGGTTGCTTCGTGCTCTAAGTCATCATCCTCGCAATAAACTATACTGCCGATGACCTGAAGATTGGGGGTTCAAATCTCAGTAGGGTGTACTGAGGGTGGTTTTCCCTAAATGGTTTTCCACTTTCCCTCCAGGCAAATAGGTGCAGATTTCTCTTAAATCCAACCTTCCAAATCCCTAACTCATTATCGTAATTAGTAAATATGTGTATAGCCAGAACAGTTAATAAGACGCGTTTGTTACTCAAAGAAAAACCTCTTTATCACCTCACTTTCATTCAGTCGGTAGTGTGTGTTCCTACTGAGCTAATGGTCCCAGGTTCGATTTACGTCATGACCAAAAAATGTATTGGTTAAATTGGGACTTCCCCTTTCACAGTGATGAAATAAGGTCTGCTGTGTCTGTTCAAGAATAAAGTTAGTTTATAATTGTATTGATATAAAATGTGTCTCCAAGTGTAAGTTAAATAGAATAAACTAATAAAATATAGCCTCATCATGTTTGAAACTTAAAAATATCTAAGAATAAAATAGCCGAAGCAATTATATTTGTTTTGGTGATGATTTACTCGCATCTAGATATCATATTCTGAAAAATATCTGCAATTTTCTTCTTATATAGTACCTCGTTGAAAACTATATTTTTTACTGCTGTATATATTATATGAACGTTTGTTCCTTCTTTATTGTATGTAAACATGTTCGATATTTTTATTTCGGGGTAGCTATTATAATTTTATATAAAGTGATGTTGAAAATGTTGTCACAAAATAAACAAAAGGTTTAGTCAATATATATATCTATATATATTCAAGGGTTCCACTTACTTTGATGGATCCATCTTCACAATGCTATATTTCTTATGGGACTGGCAGTTATAAGGCTCAATAACCAGTTATAATAAAATGTATGTTGTGACCCCATAAAAGTTGACTCTATGGGATTGAGGAAGGCCATTTAACATGATTTCAGAACTGTGTGAGATTATGCATTCGAATTTGCGTGCAGGAAGAGTGGGAAATAATTTAGAAAAAAAACAGCCTTATAACATTCGGCCAGGATTTGAGCCCCAGCGTCCCCGTCACTGGCAAACCAGACCCAATAGTAAGCATGTAAGTTCCTTGAGAGCTTATATTCAGTGTAGTTGGACTGGCCCAAATCTAGCGATGTAGTGGCTTAGATTCCAGGACGTGCCTACATTAGTGTGGTATTATTTTTTTACGTATTCGCCCCACTAGTCATAGGTTTGTGTACAAGAATCCCACTAAGGCCTCTTTCAGACGATCCGACTTTTCGCCGGACGCCGTGTCTGGTATGGCACTGTGCATACCAAAAGACGCGCCGTCGAACAAACGGCATGATCGTGAGAATCTCCGGCACGGCTTCACTCTGTGTCCCCTCTTAGCTGCTCTCGAGTTGCCACCATGGACAGTCAATAGAAATTGTTGTATATTTACTATTTGTATATAAAAAGTAAAAAAAAATTCAAGGAAATGGGCCCATCCTTTAAATCTATAAAGACCAGTTACTGGGGCTTTTGTCACCATGTATCAAGATTTAAGAAAGGATGAGAGAAAATTTTTCAACTACTTTAGAATGACAATAGCAAGTTTTGATGAGCTCCTGAATAGATTGAGTCAACTACTCCACAAGCAAAATAGTAAGATGAGAGATGCCATTTCACCGACCCAAAGCCTTTCTGTATCTTTAAGGTACGAGTTTTCAGAGTATATTACTTTAGCATAGTAATTACAGTATGTGGAATTTTTATGTGAAATTAAATAGCCTTTGGAAACAGATTTTCTTGTATTTTATAGAAAATAAATCAGTATGTATATATTTTAAACTCTTTACAGACTGATGAATATAGAAAAAAAAGAAATTAAAATTGGTAAATGTTTTACCAACTATGAATTATGAACACTCTGATCATTGCACCAACTTTGAGAAAAATCCCATAAAGTTTCATCATTACAAGAAGAACTAATTGATTCATTAGAAAGCGGAGAAATACTTGATCCTGCTGACAGAGATAAACGACGTGTTGACCTGAAGCCATGTTAATTGGCTGAAAACAATCCAACTGTCCGAATCCGCTTTTATGTCTAGTTGGCGTAGGTATTTTTTTATCCGGGGTTGAGTTGAAGAAAACAAGGTTTCCCCATAAGTTGATGAAGGTGGTGGTGGATATCTCCAGGTTGGTGGACACTGTTCCATTTGTTGAGATCCGTGGTAATCTAATTAGGTGGCGGTTGCATGTTTGATTGGTGATATACAGACCATGAGGCGCGCAGGGGAATTGATCGAGACCGGTGAATATTTTGAAGAATGTTCAAGACTTCAATTTGAAACTTTATCGTTCCATTGTCATCAAGTTTTTTAATATTGGGAAGAATACCTTTCAATAAGTTAAGGGGACGATCATCTGGCTCTTGCAATTTATGTAAAATTGACTTTTAAATATTCGACATTCTAGGTTTTTGTTTTTTACGTTTCTGAGAAGTGGTAGGGGATGGTGGATACCGAAATGTTTGATCATCAATTTTATTAGGTATATCAATTCCTGATTCCTTCTCAGCAGTACGTTTTATATTATTATTATTATTATTATTGTTATTATTATTACTATTATTACTATTATTATTACTATTATTATAATTATTATATTTATTATTATTACTATTTTAACACAGCGTCTTACTACCCGTTCAGGTTGTACGCACTTACGCTAATGTGTAATAGTAGGGTGATTGTGAGATGAACTGAAAGACTTACAGCTTTACGTTGGATCCG
The DNA here is from genome assembly GCA_902151445.1 of Timema monikensis. NCBI lineage: Eukaryota > Metazoa > Arthropoda > Insecta > Phasmatodea > Timematidae > Timema > Timema monikensis. The sequence goes on from CABFVZ010000536.1 coordinate 186,590, forward strand.
AACCACGGTGGAGACCTGGTATTCCACACATTCACAAATTGTGAAAAATACACGTCTTGTCAGAGGTGAAGGAAGGGTTTGGTAATCAGATAAATCTGTGCCAGAACCGAGGATTGAACTCCGGACCCCCAGCACAGAAATCCGACACCTTACACCTAGACCACCAGGTCACCCTCTCTCTCACTATCCATGCTAGAAGTTGTTTCATTTCTATTAGTGTTCTTTTGCAGGAAACCCAGTTTATAACTGTATATGTATTTCTTATTTGATTTTGCTTCAGATCCATTTCCTTTTCCATCTTCAAGCTTCTTCAAGTACTTCACCTGCCGGTCCCGGATGTTATTCCCCTAAGTAATGATGGCCTTACCCGAGACAGGGAGGAATACTTCAATTGCTTTTTACCTTTGGATAGTTGCTGTGTAACTTTCTTCTACACCAGAGGTGGTCAACCCACGGAATGTGTGCCACTGGTGGCATGTGAATGCATTTTAAGTAGCATGCCTTAAGCTATCATAGGTACAAAAACAAAATTGCAATAACAAATTATTATGTTAGAAAACAAATAAATCACCTAATAAGGCCAAGCTATCCCATTTCAAAAATGGTAGCTATTAAGTTCTCCGTCTCTGTGTATTGTTTCACGCCATTCAAGATGTATGGATAATTTATTCTTGAAAAATGAAATTATTAAAGTATTTATAATGAGAATATATAAGAATATTTCTTTGATCTCGTTATTCAAATTTATATGATTTTTATGTTCTTTATTATTTTTTTATGACATCATAACTACCTGGCGTATGGGAACAGCGCTCTGATTGGCTTATAGCTGGCCACGTGACTACGCTCCCTTGCTCTCCGATTGGCTGTTGATTTCCCCTCTCCCATCTTCCTGCCCCCCTTTCCAGTGTTCCAAACTTGCTTATACTTGTCTCATTTGTTTATTTTAATTGTGCTCATTGCTTTTATATGAGTGTTCATTGGTTATTTATTCAGTGTTTTTCTTATGTCTGGAGAGGATTGGGACGGGGTTGTTGGAGTTTTTTTATTTATTTATTGGCGTGCAGTTCATGTCACAGGGTGCTCTTCCCACAGCATCGCTAGTGAACATCTTCTATGGTCGGCCGCTTGGCGAAGAGTGTGACCAACAAGCAGCTGACAGCGTATCATGGCCGTAAGACCCCTTTCATTTTTACTTCACTCCCCACCCTCCTTACATCATCACGGCACAGAACGAACTAAGTTACACAGACTGCTCCCTCTTGCAAGCCTCTGTTGGACTGCCACTCATTTCACTCCCCTCTCCCTCACTTCGTCACACCCCTTTCTATGTGAGGTCGTAAATTGTCCCAACAACCATTACTTGTTATAAATTTTGAAAGAGAGTGTCAACAGGGTCTGTTGAAGAGTCATTAACCCCTAAGGCCGCTTGGTGCATCGGTCGTGGCCTTCTGACAGTCACTGGTTCAAATGTGTTTCCCCCCCCGAGACTGAAGGCCGTTTGGCTCATCGGTCATGGCCTTCTGAAGGTCACAGGTTCAGAGGTACTGTCTAATGACCACTCTGGGACCAAGTATTACATTCCTCCCACCCCCAAAATTAGATGAGCCTGAAATTTAGACATCGTGCACACAGGGATTCAAACCTTGATATATTTAGCACAGATAATTTCTGTTAGAACGTCCGTACTTCCTGCGCCACTACCATTTTAACGGTCGAACAAGTAAAATGTATATCTGATTTTGTTTCAAACGAGATCACCCTGTCATCGGCCGTGTAGTGACGCTTTAGAACACGCGACCATAAATGCAAGTATAAAACGCATTTTGACGGAAGTTTGATACCCAAGGATCAACCTCAGTACACACGCATGACAGGGATTCAAACTAAGCTCTTCAGACAAGCGTGAGATAAAATCTAATTTTGACCAGTTTAAATGTGTAACAGCATTAGTCAGGTATTGAAATTTGAAGTAATTAGCGTTTGTTGCCCTCTAAGGGAATTGAACCCCTACCTCCTTATGTTACAGGGTGAGATCTGTACCAAAACTTGCGCATAATTTACAACTGAACACGAGGAGGGAATTGATCACTCTACCACCGTTTGTATATCTTTGTCCGAATGAGAGAGAGACAGAATAATAAAATTAATGATGTATAATCATTTTCTAGGGGTTGAAATGTGAAAACGGCCAAAGTTATTATTTATGCTCACTTCTTCTAAATCATTGACACCTGGATATGGAATTCGAACCCGGGACTTTTGGCGCAACAATATAGGGTTTGTATTTATAAAAGTAATTAGCGTTTGTCGACCTTGCAGAGACTTGAACACCCTACCTCTTCCCATCACAGGAGCTAGATGTGTACCCACATTTGCGCTGCTGGAAAAATAAGGATTACCGGTGGTCCTTTATGGTATATAGGATCTCTCTAGCCAGCACAGGAGAAAGACATCCGTCCTCGGCGGGAGAGCTAGCGTAAGTATCAGATAACTATAAATAGATGCTAATTTACTCGGCTTGGGCAATCACCGATGCGGAATCAATATTTTTTACCAATGAGAAGCCGCCAACCTTACATGCGGCACACCCCCGTTGAAACGACTAAAAATAGGCCTTAAAATCATTGCATTTGGTCATTATAATTAATAATTGCTGCTAGTAAACATCATAATGACTTTCGAGGCGATGGAAAATTGGATAAATTCAGGTAAGTTTTAAAATCTTTTGTATATTTTAATGGTTACTATTTTGCTTATTACGTATTTGGTGTACAGCAATATTTGTTACTTTTACTGACCGTCAAGAAGCAGACGCACCCTTTCCACCTAGAGCGCCGGTAGCGTCGGGTAACCCTGAAACTTTAGCTCTTTCTAGATAGGGTGGAGTTTGCCTGGTGGGTGTAAACTGGTCCATGAGTAATAAGCATCCTGCTATAGATTTGATAGAATTGTCAGTGGGCTAATTTCTCCCACGATTGTAATTAATATGTATTTATTTAATTTCAGAGTATTGAGATCCGTACGAGCCGGACACCGGCCTGAGGGATTAAGTAGCAACCGCACGTGATTTAACAGTGTGTGTGTGTGGGTGCTGCCTCTTGAAAGCGGCGAAGCGATGGGCCCTGTACCGGCACACCTTCTAAAAGAGGTCAGTGCTCATCACGGCACAACCGTTCTCACGCCGCCGTCAGCCTTCAACCCCCAGGACTCTAGCAACGCTAGCGGAAATCCTATCCCTGATGTTTGGTGTGAATCGGACGCGATATACCGGCTGATATGTAAGTTTTCCATTATATAGTTTAGCCCCGTCTACAAGTAACTATACTATATATAGCCACTATGTTGGAAATAGACAGTTTATTACGCAAGAGTTATTCACATCATCTCCTCGCCAAACCACCGTTGTTTCGCTGGTATACCAAAACCTTTTGTCAGCTGACCGTTTCTAGAATATTAAATCTTATATTCCTGGTATAGAAGGTTATTATTACATACAAGAAAAGAAAGAAAAAATTATAATTGTCGCATAAGCCGTGTTTGCAATGCGTTGGATCAGATTCAACCACCACATTAGCGCATTCGATAGCATGTCTGTATACTTAACTATCGGTCCCGGGTTCGATTTCCGACACGGCTAAAAAATGTCGGTCTGATAAATTAACAGACAGTGGGCCGGATTTGTGGATGTCCTAGTCTTTAAGTTATTCACATTTCATGAATAAAAAAGTGACTCGAGCTTTAGGATGGAAAACAGTAACGGATTTAAATTAAATTATGATATTAAATGAAAAAAATTGCTTTGTTTAATTCTAAAACAAAATTATTTCTACCAATAGAAAACTTATTTCTGACCATTAAAAATTACTACCCTAACATCAATCGCTAATTTTACCAATTTGTGTTAAGACATGTTTTCCGCCAATACATTATGTAAAACTATATTTATTAAATAATTAGCACGGTGTGGTAAACTAGGTTACTTATCGAAATAACAAATGGAATTGCAAGTCACTTTAGAGTTGAAAAATATTTAGAGGTAAACTTTGTTACTTACCGAAATAACAGATTGCATTGCAATTCAATTTAGAGGGAAAAAATAAATTTGTGCTTTGCTGGCCAATTATATGATTTTAAAATGGGGGTAATTTAGATCTAGTGTTACAGTCTGTTTTAAGTATATACTGGCATAATAGTTAACAGACGAAATTATATTGATGCTTAAGCCGATTATTAAAAAGAGATAAAAACCCAATATATTGGTTATCTGATCCAAGGGTCACGGGTTAGATTCCCTGGCAGGGGTTAAAATGTAGGTTTACCATTTAACAGTGATAAATTAACTGCCCTGTACTGTATTTTGTACATGTTTTAAAGTTCAAATGTATTATTAAACACACTCTGCGAATGTTGGTATCAGTTAAAGAAATTATGTCTAGGAAAAATTATAACACATTATATTAATACCGAAAGTAGATTGAAATTTAAAAGTATTATATATTTGTGGTATCATTTTAAAGGGGGGGAAATACGCGGTAGTTTGCATAAAATATGTTCGGAACAATTATATTCAAAGTATTTACTTTGACACGTGCTTTTGTGTTATAGTTCAAATGAAGGGTGGAAATATCAGCTCCATCCTCCCACCACCACCGGCTGTGAGACACCTTCACCCTGCCACAGGAGCACTGACACCAAGACAGGGAGAAGGTGTTCGAGCCTAAACCACTTTTACGTATCGTCAGTATCAACAACACAAACTATGTCTACGGCATACATAGAACAGTTAGCTATGATCCGTTGCACTACGTGCACGTACTTATAAGCGAATCTGAAAGCCTGGAAATCAATATAAGAACAGACACTGATGAACCTTACCTTTCTAGTTTGGAAAAGTGTGCGTGAATTTCTTTTTCGATGCTGCTCAACATGAACTGTCCCTATCGAAGATACTACGTCAACCAAGCTGAAACAGGAATATCTTAGATCTACCACAGTGTTCCCTATCAACGCGGGCATAGGATAGGAAGTTTTTTAAGCAGCCTTTTCAAGAGCATCGTATCGTTGCTGAGAAGCGACGCTAAAGCCATTGAAAAACAGACGCTTCATACGGCTATCAACGTAATTTCCAACGTCGCCAATCAGCGTTGTCCTTTCAAAGAAGCTCTAGGTCAGCGTGTTGGTGATGCTGGAACAAACCTGAAATGCAAGGTGGAGCAGAATATTGACACATTGATGACCGACTCAGGCTATAAAGGGCGTCGTAAGAAACACCGACGTCAGTCTTCTGTCGTTTCCCGACGTATAAAAGTCAAGAAAGAAGCGGTAGATATTTTAAGTTGAAATGTCGTTTCTACACCCCCAGTCCTGTGAGTGTTCCAGCGGTGAGATCGATCTCTTTTCCATCCCATCCACGAAAACCAGTCTTGAAAGTGGACAATGGCTCCAGTACAAACCTGTCTCTTCCCTCTCCATTGATTCGCCCATCGAGTTTACCGTTACCGGTCGAGGTGAGTTTTTTATCAATCTTACACAGAATATGCTCTATCTCAGGACAGCCATCATTAAACCCGACGGTGGCGCTTTCACTGAGGTGGATCAAATTGCTCCCGTCAGCAAATGAATGCATTCGCTATTCAAAAAGGTGGATGTGTTTTTAAACCAAAAACTAGTCTCACTATCCAGCAACACGTATACTTATAGATCGTACATTGAGACGCTGCTCAATTAGAACGGTGATGCCAAAATAACACATTTGACTTGTGATCTGTGGTTCGCAGACAGCTCCAAACCTTTGAGGAGGCTAACGCCAGCAACAAGGGATTTGAGGCCAGTTGCAGTCTCACCACAAAAAGTAAGACTGTGGATCTTTTGGGGTATTTACACGGTGACGTGTTTAATCAAGAGAAATATCTTTTGAACGGCACCAAACTCAAAGGTAAGTGGGTCCATTACAGAGACAGGTTTAATCTTATGGCCATCCCTGAACTCCCTCACTTTAAGGTTCACATCACTGAAGCCGGCCTTTTAGTGTGGCGTGTCAAAGTAGTACCTTCTATGGTGTTGGCACATGCCAAGGCATTATACGTCAGTCCCATGAAGTATCCCATCACCCATTTGGTATCAAAAACACTCACTATTCCTATGGGTGAGACAAGGGAAATCACTGGACAACGTATTCACCGGACAAGTACCCAAACGATGCATTGTGGGATTTGTATCAAACGCTACCTTCAATGAAGACGCCACCAAGAACCCGTTCAACTTCCAAACCTACGGAATGAACTATTTCTAGCTGTGCGTGTGATCGGTGAACAAGTGCCGTCGATACCTTTACATCCCGATTTTTCAAACGGCAATTTTGTCATGTCCTATCAATAACTGTTTTCTGGAACAGGTATCCATTTCATGAACGAAGGTAGCGACATCACGAGGGAAGCATTCCTTGAGGAATATCATCTCATGGCTTTCGATCTCACACCTAATCTGTCCACCTACATAACATCGCATTGGAATTTGGCTCTCTGATCATCGAAGTGAGCTTCACCAGTGCTCTCAACTAAACCGTCAACAGCATCGTGTACGGGGATTTTACCAACATCATCACCATCGACGAGGACAGAAACGTCGTGACCAATTATGGGAGTTAGTATAAGCGACTTCCCGCCCCTTACACTCGTAATTTAAATCATGGACGTCACTGTGAAGTTACAGAGCTCCATCGACGACAGCAAAGAGTTTATCGTCAAGGAACTGACTTTTTTTTATCTTTATGCGGTATATTACTTCAAGATTGGATGTTAAAAAACCCATACGCTATCGACGAACTTCCAGCCACCACTAAAAAGCAAATCGACTATATCGTCAACAAACTGCACGGTATTCCCTGGAATAGTGGTGATGTGGATTAGAGCCTACTAGAATCCCTCATCTCCCGTGCCACAACCCGTGCAGAAACCGTCTACGTCAAGGGGGCAGAAAATAAAATGTTTCTAGCCAAATAAACGCTTACACCCGTCGTAGATATGTACGAGAGAGGTTGTTTGACTTTGAAAACACTTGAATTGGGCCACACCATGTGCATGGCACATAGTTCTGTATGGAATTTCTGTTCGGCCTCCATCGTTTGGGGACTTCAGGATTGGATGATTGACGATGGACAGGCACACCATAAGACGTGCACTGAAAACAAACCCGTGGTTCTGGTCTGTACAGTCGTGTGTTTACCCTACTGATCAACTATCCGCAATAATAGCTCGACCTGCCACTCTAATAATCAACACTGATCCACAGACATAGCCTGGGACGCATTGGGTTGCCATCTTTATTGACAAGAACAGCGTGTGAGAATATTTTGACAGTTATGGTTTTCCATCCCATATAAAGTCACATCTGGCATTTATACGCAAAAAACACTTCCCGTTCGTCTCATGGCACGCTACAACTTCAAAGCCTAACTTCAGACGTTTATGTCCATTACTGCCTCATGTACCTTCTCTATCGTACCCAGAACATTCCGATTAAAACTCTCCTAACCCTATTCTCACCCACCAATCATACAGGCAACGACGCTAAGGTGGTGAGATATAAAACACATTTTTCAAGACTGTAGGGTCCTGCCGCCCCTCAAGGGGCTACGTCCAATCAGCATGCGTCTGTAAAATTGGCGTCCCGACGGCGTGCCGTTCATAACCACAACAGTCGTCGAAGCAATCAAACATCATGGAAGGCCAAGACGTTTGCACTAGCAAAGCAAAGCCGGTGAAGCCGCTTGCCATCACCAGTATTTTCAACACTTTGTTTCCACTGGATGAAGTCAACGCCAAGTGAATCATCGTCGGCATGCGCATCAAGAACAACTTTACGCCTTATGTCCAGCTAGAAAAATGCATAGGGAACTGTGAAGTGTTTAACCATACATAGTGGCAAGAACTAGGCAACCTCAAGTCGGTCATAACAAAGTTTTTCAGCAACACGCAATCTCCTCTAGAAGATTAGTTTGACTAATCATGAAATCTCTCTGAGACGCATGTGCGGTGACCGTATGGTCGTCATCAACGAGATACAAGACACCAGACTCAAACGTGTCACCAATCTAGCACATAGCTGAGCGCGTCTTTGTGATGTAAGGGACCTCATCAACGTCGCAGTCAACCAATGGCATATGTGGTCGACACCCGTCGCATGCTATTGTAACGATTTTATCGACACACTTATCGAGGATGTATGCGATACGCTAACAGAATCAGCGGATGTCATTGATCTCGAACAGCCTACTGTGGAAACGCACATCAGAAACCTGGATTTTATCAGTGTTACCTACTATACACGTCAAGTCATCGGTTTGGACAATTACATGCTGGATTGTGAACTAAAATTTTTTTTACTAATGCATCTAGGAGACACCGTAGAAAAACGTATGAACGAATATATACGGCATTTCTGTAAAAGTGTATAATAAATATTATGTATGATGTCTGTGAAAACTTTAATATGTGTCTGTAAAACCTTTAATGTTTAATAAATACATGTTTTGTAATATTGTGTTTTATTCACGCAGAACCATTTTGTCCCTTACACGTATATACGAGTCTCGACTTGTCGAGCCATCAAACTGTAACCAAACATGAACAGAGTCAATGACCTCTTGTACTAGCTCACGGTTTCAAGGTCACGATCTATTCTTGTCCCGACTTGTCTTGTCGACCCACCAAACTGGCACCAGTCATTAGGGAAAACCCATTACCGCATTGAGGGTTGTAGAGGAGTTGCAACACCGGAAAAACCAATTTCCAAACAGGGGGTGGGGGCTGACGACACATACCTCTAAGGAGGGGTAATGAGGGAAGTGAAGGGAGTCTATGGCCTGGAACCATTTTTCACACTCTTTGTTAAGTGGCCGGCCAGAGAAGATGCTCCCAACGCTCACTAGCGATGCTGTGGGAGAAGCGCCTGTCGCCGTGGAATGCACGCCAATAAATTAATAATAAACTCCAACGTCCCATCCCAATCATACCCATACATAAACAAATCAATGAAGAAACAACCAATGAGCACAAATTAAAAAACAATGAGCATACATAAATAGCCATTGAGCACACATATAATAGCAATGAGCACAAATAAAAAATCCAAACGAGACAAGAATAAACAAGTTTGGAACACTAGAAAGAGGGTCAGGAGGAGGGTAGGGGGAAAACCAACAGCCAATCAGAGAGCGAGGGAGTGTGGACACGTGACTGGATCTAAGCCAATCAGAGCGCTCTTCCCATGTAGTATAAAATCTGAAATAAACAAAATTAATCCAAATTGTTTAATTAAATCGATAAACAAAGTTTAAATACACTATCAATCCTTAAGGTGGGATGGAAGGGAACGCGAGCTAAGGGCAGTTTCTCGTAATTTTATTGCAATTAGTTTTGCCAAAATGAATCAAATCTGTTTCTAGTAGAAACATATAGTATAATTTTCTACACTTATTAATTTCTGACAGCTCTTGAATATCTGGGTTTCCTGGAACTAGACGATAACTTTTTATCTTAATTTAAAAAGTTTTTCATCTGATGCCATCATTCTCATGACAGATATTCTAGAACGGCTGATTTTACCATTCCTAGAATGTTAAATATTATGTTTCTAATGATGAAATATTTAATTTATTTTGGCCAAAAATGTTATTTGCTCTAAAAACAACAAAAAACTGCCCTTAGCTCGCGTACCCTTCCATCCCACCTTAAATAGGCCTATTAAAATGTTGTATTTTTTTAAATAGGGTAGTGGTTACTAAGCATGGTCATCCATAAATGGGTAATAAACTGAAATGTTTTGTTTGTGTGTTGAGTTTTAATTTTCAATGTTTTTAATGCCAGGTGTATTTTAGGTACCTTACAAGTGGTAATACTTTCACTGATATTCACTATGTTTATCGATTTGGAGTGTTTCCCATCTTAGAGATTGTTCATGAAGTTTGTGTTGCTGTGTGGAACAATTTGCGTTTCGAGTGTATGCCTCCTTTACCAGAAGAAATACTGGAGTATGTTTTCAAAGAATATAATCAGAAAACTCAATATCCTCATTGTATTGGGGCTGTAGACGGAAAACACAGTCGGGTCATAAAGCCAGAACATATTGGTTCTTTGTTTTTCAACTACAAGGATTTATTTTCAATTGTACTGCTTTCTGTGGTTGATAGTGAATCTTATGTGTTCATTGGAGACGAAGGCTTTGGGATTCACAAACATCTTATGCGGCCCTACTCGAGGAAAATCCTGAATCAACTAAAGCGAATATTTAACTACCGTTTGAGTAGAACTAGGAGGTATGTCGAATGTGGTTTTGGGATCTTATCAAATAAATGGAGAATTTTCCATAGGATACTCAACATCTCAATGGAACTATCTATTAAAATAGTAAAGGTATTCTGCATAGTTGTGCGTGAAAGAGAGACGGATATAGCTTTGAAGACATATTCACAATAGTAGGTCTTGACAAACTTGGCACAGAGGGTGAACGTGGAAACAAGTCAGCAAATGACATTCGAAATTTCTTACTTGTTTTTTCATTAACAACAAAGGGTCACTTCACTGGCAGTGGAAAGTGTAGATTTAAAAAAATAGGGGAGAGCTAGCCTACTGTTTAAAGAAAGGTATTTAAAAAATCAATAGTTTCTTGGATTAATAATTATTATTTCATCATATCACTTATACTCGTAATTGGACATGAATAAGTTTTCTTATATGTTTTCAATTATTAATAGTTATCTGTTAGATATAGGTATTTAATTAAATGTGGAAGCTTAAATAGTTTCCTGAAATATTATATTATGAACGTTTCTTCATTCATGTTCTCCATTATCAATAAACTCAAACCTATTTTAAAATACACGAATAAATCACGACAACTCTGTGACACACACTATCTATATCGTTGCCTATAATGTACCTATACTCCCATGGAATAGGGTAGTTTCACATAAAAAAACTGGTGCCAGTTACATAGTCAGACTAAGTATAAAGTACGCCTCAAATTTGGCACTACATTAAATACATGACACCTACCTAGACCAGACCCTTTTATTTAATGCAGTGCCACACTTTAGGCATGCTTAGTCTATGAAACTGGCCTTATGTAGGTAACATCGTGTATTTAGTTTTGAGCCGCATTTAAGGCGCAATAAGCTCGACTATGAATCTAGCCCTAAGCATCCCCTTAACATTCCTACATAAGGTGCATATATTGCTTGGTATCAGATCTGGTCGTGTTTTGACACACTAGCACAATATCCACGCGGTCAGTACAAACGATATAACCTATTTAGACATATATCCAGTCTCTTATCGTAGATTTTCAAAATACTATCTACCCACGCGATGTGAAAGTGAAACTCGTTTCCCGACACGAATACTGTGTTGTCCATTCATAAGCACGATCATATTTTATAGAGATATTTTTTTTTTAATTTGTCCCCTTTTTATTTTTGATTTAAAATTAAAATATGCACTGCGTGATGATTTAAACATTCTCTAGTTTTTATTTTAAATTTTTAATATACAGTACACACATTAAAAAAACACATTAAAAGGTTTTGTTGGACGTTGATAGAATATATAAATGAATTTACCATTTGCCCATAAATATACGGTATGTAGGAATTAATTTGTTTTGAGTGTGGATATATATGTGTGTGTGTGTGTGAGCGCGAACGTGTACATGTGTATGTGTGTGTGAAACAGCGTCTTACTGATCATTTGGACTATCCACATATTTTTGCAAGGTGACAGTCATGAGGAAGGTATAAGTTGAAGGAAATGTGTCCGCATTTACGTGTTGAGACAGTGGGAAAACGTTTGGTTTTAAAAAAACATACAGCCGACCGGAATATAAGGTTCAACCTCCCAATAATTAGCAATGCATTATATTTCGAGTGTGACTTCTTAGCCTATGCGGCCGCCGATGAGGGTATTGATCAAATCAAATGAATGCGGATTAGTGTATAAAATCTTACTTAAAATACTGTACAATTATGAAAGTCCGTTTGATCCGTTGATTTTATTTTTTACTTTCTCATGCCAAGAGAAAATATTGTGATNGGGGGGGGGGGGAATTGATCTCGAGATTGTGACGAATTTTTACTGTGAACACTAACCCAAAAAAGTTGATTTTATAATTCAGTTTGTCCCCATTTCCATCTGTCTGTGTGTCTGTCCCTGACCTAGGATCCTAGATGATAAGATGGATTTTGTTCAAATTTGAGATCTAGATGTTATAAGGCATACCACAAAAAAGTTTTTTTTTACCCTAACTCTTTAATTAATGATAGTTAACAGATGAGGTTTTTTTTTAAATTCCAAAGTTTACGAAAATGGCTATAGTGATTTTGGTTAAAATAAATGACAACTAGCATTATATGATTGGTTTTCGGGCAAGAAATTTGTTGAAGGGTAGTTTACTGATGATTGGTTTTTCAGAACTTTGAAATATTTTACAAATACCACTAACGATTTGGTTCCAAATGGGTAGCTTGGTATTGTATTACATAACAAATAACAATGTTTACTGGTTTTTGGGCTAAAAACTCATTTATGGGAATAGTTTACCGATTGATTTTTCAAAAACTGAGAATATTTTAAGATGGTGCTAAAGATTGGGTTCCAAATGGGTATCTTGGGAGTGTTTGACACAAAAAATAACAGTGTATACTTGTTTTTGGCGTGAAAACTCATTAATGAGTAGTCACTGATGAGTGATTTAAAAAAAAAAATTAATAATTCTATACATTTTGTTTCAAATGGGTGTTTTAGGAGTGTTTGTCATGCTAAATAACCCTGTGTACTTAGTTTTGGGTAAACATTCAATAAATGGTGATGAGTGATTTCTTAAATTAGAATTATTTTGAAAATGGCTATAACGATTTTGCTCATGATGTATAGCTGGGGAGTATTCGACATTAACATGGCAAATAAAGCTGTATACTTGTTTTTGTGGGGAAAATTTGGTTATGGGTAATTTACTGATGACGGTTTTTTAATCTTAATACTAAACAAATATTTAGTGGTTCAAAATGGGTATCCGTTAAGTGGTTTGTATTATAATTGTATTGTATTGTATTGTATTATTAATTGTATTATATATATTTTTAAATCAATTAATGGTTGATTTTTGTAAAATTTAATTTTTTAAATATAGCTCTAGTGATTTGGATAAAAATTGTATCGGGTGACTATTTTACAAATCAATAAATGTGTTTAAAATAAATTAATTGAAGGGTAGTTTATTTAAATCAAATTATTTAAAATGCAATTTCAGAAAACACACTTATATGTAGTTTACTCAAAGACTATTTTTGAACATTTTTTCGAAGGCATAATAATCAATATGAGAAATTTTGTGCGATTTTGTCGTACAATTTATTTTAAGTTTAGGTCTGTTGATAAGCAATGCCTACTATACCAAGGAAATTAAATCAAGGATCACCATGGCCAAGGAAGCTTTCAACAATAAGAGGTTATTGCTGACTAGCAAGTTGAGTTTGAAACTGAGGAAGAAACTAATGAAACACTTCACTTGGAGAATCGGATTGTATGGAGCAGAAAATTGGATTCTTATGAAGGTGAAATACTTGGAGAAATTTGAAATATGGTGCTCTAGAAGAATTGATAAGCCCAGGTGGAAAGACAGGGAGACAAATAAGAATCCCTAAGAATAGTGGGCTAGAAAATAACTATTTTGGGTGTGATTCTTCGGTACGAAGCAAAATGGATCAGACACATCCTTATGAAGAACTGTCTTCTGCACGACGTCATAGAAGGAAAGTTTGAGGGATTGAGAAGCTAGGTAGAAAGAGGATTCAAATATTAGATGACTTGAAGGAAAGAAAAGGATTATGGGAGCTCAAGGAGGAGGCAGAGGACAAGGTGCATTGGTGGTCTAAGTCCAATGACAAAATAAATGGACCTGTCATGAGACAGAACACCTAATTATGAGGTATTTTTAGTCTGGTCTAGAAATATGTTATTATTGGCAGGGCACAACAGGAAGATTCCGGGAGAAGTGTTGATATATTTGTAGGTATGTGCTGTAACACTAAACCAGTTTTGAGTGAAGGTCATCTTTAATTGGGTACACACTCGTAGCAGAATTGGTTATCAGTGGATCATCACCTCAATTAGTAACATACCTTTAAGTGAAAAAAGCCTACTTACAAACAGTCCAATATATATTAGTCAATGCAGTGGCCAAGAGAACTAAGCCAGAAACTTTTGGAAAATATATAAGTGTCGTTTTGAAACGTTTTCGAAGAGGGTTAGGTTATTAATGTTTAGAAAACATCGAATTGCAATCAGTACAGAAACGTAGAATGGAACATCTCGATTCGAGTGTATAATTTTAATGTGGTCTTATAGTAGACATTTATCGTTTCGTTCAGATTAAAGTACTGGTTATATTTTTATGTAGTCTAATTAAAAGTTTTGATTTTACTAGAAGTAAAATATTTTTGTATAGCTCTATTCCTATATTTTTATTGGGAAGCGTCGCTTAAGATATAATAATTCTGTTTAAGAGAAATATCTTTATAGCTTTTCAAAGGTGGTCGAGTCATTATGTATTCGTTGAATGCAGCTTTACAGCATCAGTTGTTTTGTTATTTGAACAAAACAAAAAAAAACTCTGTATTATGTCCTTATCATGGCGTGGGGAAGATTGGAAGGGCAATTTTTTTTTTTAGTTAAAAACGGGATTTGTAGTTCTATAAGAAAAACACTTCCATGGTTGAAAACTGAAAAGTTTTGAGCCTAATTAAATACCACCGCTGAGGATCAACAGAAGACTTGTGTTTATTTCCAGGTAACATTGCTTTTGGCAAGATTTATCAGACAGAACGCAATCGTTTCATAGGTCACTATAATCTAGATATTTCAGGCACTAATAAATCAGGAATATCTAGTGCCTCAAATAAATTATTCTAAAAACAAATTAAAATTAATATTTAATCAGTGCAGGTCAACTGTAGAGTATCCCGGACCAGTGGCTGCGCGGACTGAATGCCAATCTAATTTATTTTGTCTTTCTAAACCCCTATAATAAATACTGAGGGTGTATTTTCTTTAATGGTTTCTCACTCTACCTTATTGAAAGTGTGGTTACATTCCCTCTAAATTACACCTTCCTTATCAATTGGTGTAATTGTGCGTATAGCCCGCGCCAGTGTTAGGATGTAAAGCAAAAACATTTGAAGGGTAGTTTTTTAAGCACCGTGTCTTGCTACCAGTTCGGGTTGTGCCTATACATATTAAGTACTACAATATGATAAGGATAATCAATGCTTAATTTAGTGTAAGTGTACCTACATTTGCGTTCAGAGAGTGTGGAAAACTATTTCAGGAAAAACACCCTCAGTACATCCGACCGGGATTTAAACCTCAATTTTCCCACCAACAGCAGTACAGTCTATTGCCAAAGTGACTCTTAAGCGAAGGATAATTGAATTTCAAGACATAACGAATAAAAAAGAGGAAGGGTTGGCGATATATTGCTCATAAATGTATATCTAGTTAATGTTTCAGGAAATAAATTGGTAGTAAAAACCAGGTCACGAGTCATTTAGTCAATTCTTATTGCAGTTAATAAAATAAAAGCTCCTGAGCCATCAAGATAATAAAAACATAGACTCCTATAGCTCAAGTATGACTCTATAAATAGACCCACACATTTTGAAGAAAAAAAACCTCTTATTTTAAGACTGTCAGCCAGTGGAATGTAATAAAAATTTAATAGTTGTACATAACAAAGCATATATAACTCAAAAATGTTCAACTAAAACCAATAATTTCACGTTCATAATTATTGACTTAAGTCCTTTTTTCTGAATATTTTATTTTTAGACTTGAACTATAAACTAATACACAGACTTATAGCAAATTGTGTTATCACAAAATTTGTGGACATAAGGGTTTAAATCAATAACATGTTTCTAACACAGTATATAATCTTATGCAATATTTTTTTTAAGTATAATTTTTGCACACAAAAAATGTATGCGTATTAACAGAATTTTGATCAGTAAGATAGTAATTTTGTTAGATTCTCATTTAGAAACTGATCCATTAAAATAATTTATATATTATTAACTTATTTAATTTAATTTGTGTTTAATTGATCAAAAACTCTACAAATAATTACTAGCAAAGGTTTTGATCATTTTAAGAGATAAATTTAAGATTATATAAAATTATATATAGTCGATTTTCTGCATGAACGGCTTGTTACTATAATATCGAAAGATTGATCGAATCACGAGACTAGACTTTTTTTTAGTACCGCGTCTTACTACCTTTTAGGGTTATACACTTAAATACTAACTACGCTAATGATTTTAGGGATTAGTAAGGTTATATTTAGAAGAAGTGTAACTGCATTTGCGTGGAGGAAGAGTGTAAAACCATTTTGGAAAAACCGGCCTCTACACCTGAATTATCTTCGAACCTAGAACTACCCGTCATCAGTAGTCTAGTATACTGCGAGAGCAGAGCGTTAGACCACGTGGCCACCGAAGTGAGTACTAGCTTATTTTATTATATTTTGAACATTTTTTTTACATCCTTTCTCATTAAGATAACAAATTTTTATTCGCACGCGTTCAAGTGGGTTGGTTACTAGTGCCTTGAAACTTTTCAATCGAAGAGAATATTATGAGGTATACATACACCGTGAGGAAACATAAATATTCATATGGCCGAAAGGGTGGCATACCACACTGTGGAACAACCCCATTCCACCCCCGCCCTCTTCAATTTATCCAGTCACACGTAGACAATAACCCTAGCGCAAACCTAATTTGACTGGATTACATTTATTACTTAAAACCAACCAACACACACCGTAAAATTACTCAAAATTACTCTGGTTAAGATATTGTAAGTAAATGATATCTACTTTGATTGAATAAATTATCTCCCTATTACTACTAACATTTTAATTTTCGTGAAGCGATTCAAACAGCTGCGCCATAATTCAAAAACGGGTTTTCTTGTTTTACCAGGAGATTTTCATTTAAGAGATTCTCGCTATAATCTCAGCTCTACTTTACTGCATGTTGCTCTAATGTTCCTTCTAATCCCTTTTCCGTCATCAATCTAAGCCAAGGACAGACCCGACCCCTAGACCCTCGTACACCCTTTTATTACACAAGACCAACTCGCGCGCGTCTGTTTTAAGATTTTGAAGACGCTACTCTCGTTTGGAAAGGAATGGCTGTCGCTGCTTCACGCTTAGCGCTTCCTGATACAAGAAGGGCGTTTCCCATCACAATGGGTTAACAGGAGCACCTTTTGAAACAGATGAGCAGCTCACATGCAAAGTGGACCCGTGAACGTTAGCATCTTCACGGCTTGAAGTTTCCCTGTCCTGTGGCGTCTCACGGAACAGCAGATGCCGGGAGAGTGTGCTACCTAATATGTGCGTAATTTAACTACACTTCCCTTGTCACACTAAAATTCCGATAATTCACGTGTTGTTTTTTTAAATTTAGCATCACGTTCTACTACCCGTTCGGGTTATACGTCTCAGTACTAATAATGCAAATGGATTAGGAATTGGGATGGTTGAATTTAGAGGAAGTGGACCAGCATGTCCGTGGAGGTAGAGTGTAAAACCATTTAGGACAAACCACTCAGTACACCAGAGCAAGATTCTAACCTCGATCTCCCCGTCCTCGGCAGTCTAGCTCAACACGAAACTAGTGCTTTAGCTAACTACGCACCTAAGTGGGTGATAATTCGCGTTAAATGGGTGGGTTGTAGGTGCGTGGGAGGTTATAGTATGGATTAACGAGAACAGCAGAACCACGAGGAAGTTGAAAAACACACATATATGTGTGTGTATGTGTGTGTAATGTACACAAAGCAGAGAAAAGTTATGTATTTGTTGAATTTATAGTATGTATTTACAAAATTTCAATACTATTTAAAAATTAATTAAGCTGGAAGTGAACTGGATGTTCCTAGATCTGTTGAAAAAGTAATACTTGAAGGTGGCTATAAAGCTACAGTTACACCTGAGAGAACAAGACAGAATGAGCAGTAATGACGAGTGAACACCAAATATGGTTCAGTGTAACCGGCATAGAGAGCGGCACCGAACACCTCTCGATAGGCTTTGCTCGTGTTCACGAGGCCCCCAATGTCGTTCGCTTGTGCTCCAACTTTTGTCGGTTTTTCAGGGAATCATTGAAAGGATATGCATCTTCTTTCCTTATCGGTTTTATTTGATTGTGGCCGGGTATTAGGTCCAGTTATAAAGGCGTTGCCTCCAGTTTTACTTAACCTAGTTTCCGTTGTGTTCGCATCAGTGTAAACCAAGCTTAATACAGTAATAAGTAAAAAAAAAACATAGCCATAGTCCAGATTAACAAAATCTAGAGTAATGAAGGTTTTTAGTTCATATCCCTAACGTCACGGATTTTAATTTTCAGTGATACATTTTAAAGGGCTGTATTGAGTTGCATTCCAAGTCACACCCCCTTGAGCGAGTTGAATCCCGAAGAATGGACAGATAAAAATTTTCTTCCGCCTGAGCCGTGTTTGAAGGATTAAACAGATAAATTTTACTGCCAACTGAGTTGCGTCAGTAGGAATGAATTATAAAAAATAAAATAATATTGAAAGTATAAACAAAAGTATGTTCAAAATAATACATAATCAATTCAACAGTCAAATGTTACATAACACATCCTGACCTAAACTAGAGAGGAAACTGCATACATTATTATTAATTATTATTATTATTATTATTATTATTATTATTATTATTAGCACCGCGTCTTACTACCCATACGGGTTATACGCACTTACGCTAACGTGTAATGGTAGGGTGATTATGAGATGAAATGAAGGACCTACAGTTTAACGTGGAATCCGAACCAGCCTGGCATTCCCCACATTCACAAGATGTATTGTCAGAGGTGAAGGAAGGGTTTGGAAATCAGATAAATCTGTGCCGGGACCGAGGATAGAACCCCAGCTGCCAGTACAGAAGTCTGACACCTTACCCCTAGACCACCAGGTCACCCTGCATACATAATTAAAATATATATTGGATGTTTGTCAAATTATTATTGTAAGAAAGTGACTGACTTTACGGTTCTAGTAAAGAAAGTTGCATCCCAAATAGCATAGACATGAACTTCCACCACTCACAGGTCTTGAGATTTGAGTATTATACCACCTCTCAATAAAAATAAAATCTTGTTAGTGAATAGTTTAGTCTGCTAAGTGTATTGTTTACCTCATCCTGATATTTTTTCTTGTGCTTACACATAAGCGCTTAAAGGCTCTTCTCACTGTTCTTTTCTGAGTCACGCTTCTTTAAATTTTTAAATCATTTATTGTTTGCTATTTTAGATAAACATTTGATACCAAGGAGACTTATGTCTATCTTGTGCAGAGTTTCCTCGACTCTTTTGTATGTGCGCAGCGCTGCTCGTTTGTTTGTCCCTACGTGGATGGCTGCGCACGGTCACGATGGGCTCTCGTTCTGGTCTTGTTAAGAGCACGTCGGCTAGAGCCTGGTTGGGGTCATTGCGATGAATATTATTACATACGCGCGTCGGCACGGAGATGAGGTTTTCTTTTCGACGTACAGTTGTGTAACCGAATCAACCAAGTGGTGGAATTAGAGCCCTGAATAAAGACTTGAGGGACTACACCCTGAGTGCCTTCTTCGTGCAACCCCTTCATGACGGCAGCGCCCCAAGTGTAGGTCGCAAACCCCTGCTATCGGCACCGGTGTCAACGGGAGCTGACACGAGTTGTCTCCCGTAGCGTCATGCTGGATTCACACATAAAGCTACGCTATGCGATATTTTTTCTCGTGTGTTTCACACAGTGAGCTGTACTACGCTATACTTTGGAAGGTTTAGTAGAGTATTTGAAGTCTTCAAAACAACATGTCTTTTAGGGGTCTGTCCAATGTGCGCATGCGCAGCACAAAACGTAGCGCGAGTGAGATGTCAAAATCGCCTGGTCCATGATTTCGCTCGCAAAACGTAGCTTAGCACGTCATAGCATAGCACAGTATAGCGTGATGTGTGCACGTGTTCGTTTAAATACTTGGGTGGTGATCTTAAAACATAGCATAGCGCAGCAAAGCATAAAATCTCGTAGCGTAGCTTCATGTGTGAATCCGGCATCAGAAGGGTCCACAAGAGGTATGGGCACAATCTTACATGTTAGAAAGATTTTTAAAATCTATTTTCATTTATAGCTACAGAGGAGCTGAACTGTAGATAATTTTTCAACTTGATACATAAATAAACCTCCATGGCTTCAGC
This sequence comes from Timema monikensis, assembly GCA_902151445.1. Lineage (NCBI taxonomy): Eukaryota > Metazoa > Arthropoda > Insecta > Phasmatodea > Timematidae > Timema > Timema monikensis. The sequence continues at coordinate 206,916 of CABFVZ010000536.1, forward strand.
CCGCAAGCGAGCTATACATTTGTGGATAGAGGGTTTCATGTTGTCATGTTGTCCGGCCATTAATCATAGTTTGCTGGACCCGAGTCGCTACTTATTTATTCAAGTAGCTCTTCATTTGTCCTGACGAGGCTGAATTGAGCCCGTTTCAAACCCAGTGCTTCACAGAAAAATCTAGAAGCTCCACGGAAATGGACCCCGGACTTCTGAATATCTAGCCAGGCAGTCCAACTTGATACATAATCAGTAAAAAAATATATTTTAAAATAGGGGCTACAAATTAATATTTAAATTCTAAAAAAATTATTAATCCCTCCTTTCCCCCAATCATATTTCTAAACTAATGTGGGTGCATTTATTCTACGTTTACCGCTTATCAATTATATTAAGTCCTTCATAGTATTTATATTACTTAGACTTATAAAATGAATTTCTTAAATTCCTTTTTTTTAAATAGCCAAAATTTTAAGGTGAAGTTTTTTTAAAAAAATTATTTAATTTTTGAGATCGCGATCTATTTCTATACATATAGTAACTTAAGTGGGGGGATCAAAACACCATGGAGATACTCTGGTTAGAATAAAGATAGAGTCAAATTCGTCTTCTGGTGGTGCGATCGGACAAATTAAGAGGAATTTTTAATTCACTATTAAGTGCATTCTCAGGTACAAGTGTTAAATTAAATATTGAACTTAAAAAAAAAATATCAATAACAAATCCTTTTAAATGTGTACACGCTTGACAAGGGTTATTAAAGACATTGGATTGTGGAGCGCAGTAAGAAATATGTTTTCAATCTGCTGAGGAGAAAATAGGAAACCACTTTGAAAAAAATGGGAAAGGGGGAGGATATGGACAATTTACCCGACAGGATTCAAAACCCTTAGAACCGTGTTCTCACGAGTCAAGAGTCAATCAAGCTGAGGTAAATATCAAATAGTAAGACACGGTGATTGTATTTATTTAAAAATTAAACTAACAAACACACACACATATATATATATATGTATGTGTGTGTGTGTGTTTGTGAGCTTACTTTTTAAAGTTACCTAATTGTTTCTAAGATACGTAGAATTTATAGCTACAGAAATCTATAAATCCTGTACTAAGCTCACACAACTAATGCAGTCTCCATCTATTGAATGTAATTTATAGCTTTATCAATAGAGGAGAAAGGTTTACCATCAAAAGTAGTTGGTATTTTCACCGCTTGGGAGCCTTTCAACACTCTCCTGCCATCTAGCGGACTTGGTTAAAAGGCTGAATGGCGCATGTGTACATCAGCGCTCTCAATAAATCGAAATCACTACAGTGCAACTTTCATAGGAAGGAACTTTTAGACAAAGTATACACATTCTTTGCAGTTACATTTGATAGCATTTAACTAATTTTTAGTAATATTTTATAAAAAAATTAATTGATAATATCTATCAAAAGTGAAATGACTTGCAATACTTGAAGTATAAATACGTGAAAGCTGTTTTCGTGGTGCGAACACAAAAGTTAAAAGTACTTAACGTCCACATTTCTGACATAATTATTGTCATTGTAAAATATTGTAAAACAACCTAACATACGAACACCTATGATTAGAGCCGACCTAAGAATCAAGTTTGGTATTTATTATTATCACCGCGTCTTACTTAAGTATATATAGTATGATAATTACTCTAATAGGACAGGGATGAAGAAGGAAGCATCTTAGAGGCAATCCACCCGCATTTATATGAAAGAAGAATGGGATACCTTTTAGGAAAAATTACCCTTAGTAGACCAGACCGGGATTCAAACACCGAGCACTCGGTCATCAACAGCCAGTCTTAAAGGAGAGTGACACCTTATACCATTCGGTCCCTGAAGCGGGTAAGTTTGGTGTTAAGTGTAGTAAATAGCCTACTTAGGCTAAGGAAAGTGCTTAGTTGAAAATACACAAACTAAAACTAAAGAATTTCTTAAGAAAGTGGCAGTTTTGACGCTTCAAAATCAACATAAAAAAAGCCTTCAAAAAAATACACACTTATATTTTTTCCGCCGTTTACTTTATCTCAGGGTTGCCACTTTTTTCGTAAAACTTCATCAAGAATGAGCCAAATTTAAATTTTTGTATTTGCTCTCAACCCCTCAGAGAGAGAGAGAGAGAGAGTTAACCTATTGTGAGCGTAAAAAAATAATCCAAATCGATATTTTGATAAATGTCGACGTTTCATGACCCACAGAAAATTAAAAAGTTGTTTTTGCTACGCTGTCTGTCTATATCTCGGCCTTGGGCCGAAATAATTTCAACGATATGGCTAAAGCTTGGTATCTAAAATTTTTATAAGGCTCTCCCGAGGAGTTTTTGGAGTTAGATAACCAACCCTAAAATTAAGTGTAGCTTGCTGAAGGGAAAAAAGAGAGAAAATATTTTCTCAAAATCCGCTCGTACGATTTTGATTTCATTTTTTTTATCCACCCATTGTTTAGCATTACAAACAAAATTTCAGTTCTCGTTCACCCATGCAACTATTTTGAGGTACTTTATATAAGCGGAAATTTCCAATTTTGATCATATCTTTGCAACTATTTGAGATATAAAATAACTCACTATTGTAAAGTTGTATTACTAATACAAATAAACATATTTTAACTGAAATATATATTTATAAAATCTATAGTTGTTGAGCTATAAGAAAAATATATATGTAAGGTATTTCAAATTTGAAATTGATTGTTATGCTCATTGGGGGACAGGGATGCTCCTCTTTTATCAATGTTTTTGTTTAAATCTTACAGTTTTTTTAGTAAATATCTCTATTTCAAAATAATAGAGATAGATAGACTTTGTGGTGCACTATATCATTTATTTTGAACAATAACCTTTAAAATACGAGGTTATTAATGTTAAAGATACATTTTGGAATGAACCTTATTTAAAAAATAATTATTACATAATGTGGAAATTTTGAACGGAGGCATACTAGTTGACGGAGACCATTACCCTCTACCTCTTTCCTGTAATCGACTTAAGTTTTACTAGAAATAACTGGAAACTAAATGGTCTTTGTCCAACAATTTGTAATCAGTTTTCACTTATTGAAATTAGCGTGTACTCACTAGAGCGAATTTTAACATAATTTTACTAAAACTAATTGTTATCCTTATAGTATTCTACCATTAATTAATATAATCAAATAACTATTCTATTAATTTATAGGAGGCAAGTTATTTTATACGTTATCTACCTTAGCTTTGTTACTTTACTGTACATAAAATAAATTTTTAATATTGAGTGTGAATTAATTATTAAATTAATGAACAGTCGAATCGAATATTTAATCTAGAGTGGATTAAGAACAAATGTTCTGAGCCGCTTCGGTTTCCGTATTGTCTATGGCACTACTCTAGCAGACGACTATGTTGACTGCCAATGACGGGGAGATCAAGGTTCAAACCTCGGTCGGGTGTGTGCTGAGGTTTTTTTTTTTACAAATTGGTTTTACATTCTTCCTCCACGCAAATGCGGGTACACTTCCTATAAATATAACATTCCTCATCCCTTGAACAATTTAAGTAATTAGCACATAAGCGTATAGGCCGAACGGGTATTAAGACGCGATGCTTAAAAAAATCTGGTTAAAGGGACAAGTTAAATCTTTAATTTTCCTCTCTTAGTTCTAGGTGTGGGCGAAGCTTACCTTTTAAATACGAATCGAAGTCAAAGGGAAACTTGAGATATGCAAAGCAAAGTCGAAGTTAAGCTTTTTGTAGTTGTAATTTTACACTCCTTTTAGTTTTTAAACTGTCCACTAAGTGCATCTAAGTAAAGTAAGATGCTTAGAGAGAAAAAGAAAAGAACATTACTTTTATGCTGACATTTGAATCTAGCTCTGGTTACGTTATATATGTCATTTAATCACTAATTTAACCGCTTCCGTGGCCGAATGATCTAGGGCGTCACTCTCGTGTTAGACTGGCTTGCTGAAGATGTGGAGAGCTGTGTTCAAATCCCGATCTGGTCTACTCAGGGTGGTTTTTCCTAAATAGTTTCCCACTCTTCTTTCACGCAAATGCTGATGGATTACCTCTACCATACTTACTCAGCCCTACTCCTTTAGAGTGATGATCATATATACGTATAGACTGAACAAGAAGACGCAGTGATAACAAATAATAATTTATAGTTTGTGATAAAATAATGTTTAGCTGCTACTTTAAAAATTATTATATGTTGAAAAATATCATATTTAGTGAGATATATTCCACAGATAATATCGAAGTTTTCTTTTCCATCCGAAATTTTTTGAAGGCGTGAAGATTATTGTGGGTGTCGAGTCGAGACGAAGGAGAGTTAACCTTCGACCTTTCGAAACTTCATCACACACCTCTATTTATTTTATGAATAGCTGAAAACCTATTTAATCGAATTGAGATTGTAATAAAGAGTAAATGCACTCGCATACAACATAAGAGAGAATCTAAAATTAGCAATGAAATAAAACGTGCGAATGGCTGAACAATCTATGGCACTAGACTGTAGCTGTAATTGGTTATTACTGACAAAGAGGCAAGGGTTCGATAATTCATCCTGGTGCTCGTTGTTTAGTTCTCTAAAGTTGATTTTCACTGTGCTTCATCAGATCTTCTCCACAATAATAATGAAGCATTTTATACAAGCTACCCTCACCAACCATAACTTTTGTGTTAAGATTAAATCATTAATAGTGATTTTGTGGACGTTAATAATTAAAAAATGTATTATATAATAACCTTAAAAGCTTTCGGTAGGGGTGGAAAAACAAGCCCAAGTGTCAAGTACTAGATTCAACGACACTATTTTGCAACTCTGGTCTTTAATGTCGTTTTATTTTGAGAAAAATCTTATTAATAATTTATTCATCGATATAAACGGTGTTACAAGCATAGCTGGTCATATAATCTTACGTGTTTGACTCAATTGCTGATGATTAGAAGATCAAAGTTGAGTGTTCTAAAGATGTTTTTTCCTAAATGGTTTCTCACTCTACCTTCATGCAAATGTGGGTATATTTGATCTATTACTATACCTTCTGTATTCCTCTTCAGATAAAGTAATTATTGTTTGCGTTTAGTTCAAAACGCGTAATATGTTACTTAGTGGGGAGAAAAAACGTAGTGTCACAATGTTTTATAAAAAAGAGGGGGTGCATTTAACTAAATATTTCCCCGAACTTGGTGAAATGGGGGTCAAACGCTACTGCAGCTCTTCAATCAGCCGCTTTTCGACAGTTCCAACTTTTATCGCAACGCCCGCGGCCACTTAATTGGATGTCAACTTCATAAAAGAAGATACTACCTGAACGAGGTTAACCACTGAAATATTTCAACCGCTGAAATTGTGCTGTCAACCTAATACATAAAAGTTCACGCAAGTTTAAAATGAGTTTACACAACCTTTTTTTTTTCGATACTGCGAATGACATATAATTTATCTATGTATTTCTAAAAATTCGTTGAAACGTTTTAATTCAAAATCACACGAGAAAACAACATAAGATATGAATTTAATTTAAAGCATATTATTTTATAGGCAAAGTATACATATGGTTATATAATATTCTTTGTAAATTAAACCCTACCTATACACTTGAAACATACGAATATATATATATATATACTAAGTGTGTTCACCAAAACATGAACCGAAATTAAATTGAGTTCTGAATGCCTCGTAACACACTCCCCAGTTTCTATAAAAACGATCCGCTACATGGGTTTAGGACCTAATAACGTGTCTCGTACCGAAAGTTTTCCCCTGCGCGATAAAAGTTCCTTGAAGCAGAAATCCTTAAATATTTTGACCATGGCTGGATTCGCTCTCGAACTATTTTAGATTTCAACATTTATAACATTTTACCATATTAAAATTATTATTTTATAGGTATTGATAATATATTATACAGTAGTTATTTTTATTACTATTAATTTTATTTGTATTACTAATATTACTACATAAAATTTAATAGTTATTAACAGCTTAAACTAATAGTTAAATATGAAAAGGGTGGCTTAGCGCAATGTTTTCCAAACTTTCACCAATCACGTACTCCTTTCGAGGCATGGCCTATTCCAAGTACCCCTTCCGGCGCTTTATAAAATAAAAAGGAAAAATTGCTATTAATTAAAATCAGGAGTACGATTAGCATGGATATGAAAATACTTGCCGAGTATAAATAAATAGGATAGATAGCAAGACGTGTAGCACGGGGGTAAACATTGAATGTATTTTTTAAATATTGCTGGTTACAAAAATAATTGAAAAGTGTATTTAAATATAAATTATATTTTGAATTTTTCACCCAAAGCTCAAAGTGTCTCAAACAATTCCTTTTTATATTCTTCAAACTTCCTGGAGGTAATGGCATTTGAATACTCCTTGATATTTAGTTTTAAAGTGGGAAACAATATTTTAAAACGCAACTGTGTGTTTGAATTCTAATAAAGGATTTTTTTTATGATCGCATCTTACTGTCAGTACTAATTAATCTGATATGTTAAGGATTAGTAAGATTGAATTTGAGAGGAAGTGTACCTGTGTTAGCATGTAGTGAGAGTGGAAAATCATTGAGTAAAAACCACCCTCAGTACATCAACCGGAATCGAACCTCGATCTCCCAGTCATCGGCAACTTAGTCTATTGCAAGAGTGGCGCATTAGACCACGCAGCCACCGAAGTGGTGCTCAAGGAATTAAAGCAGAAATGTGATGGGAAGTATATTAGTAATATTGAGTTCGATATAATCTGGACACCTCAAGTGTGAACAGCTTAGCCACAAAATATCTGGAGAAATAAATTCTTGGCTCTTCCTTAGCCAAATATTTAAATTTTACTTCCCAAAAACTAGAAAAATACATTCAAAAAATTATTATTTTATTGATTCAGATGATTATTTTTATGTACATGCAAAAAATAAATAAACAAAAGGCAAAATTAAAAAAGCTTTATAATAATAAACGATAAAGACATTTCGTTTTCATTGACATATAAATAAAATTTCATATCAAATCACAAAATTAACTGACGCTTTCCTGGTTTTTCTAATAAACTTATTATATTACTCATTATTATTATTTTTATTATTATTATGATTATTATTAGTACAACGTCCTACTACCCGTTCGGGTTATATGCACTTACGCTAATGTGTCATGGTAGGGTGATTGTGAGATGAAATGGAGGGCCTACAGTTTAACGTGGAATCCGAACCACGGTGGAGGTCTGGCATTCCCCACATTCACAAGTTGTGATTAATACATGTCTTATCAGAGGAGAAGGAAGGGTTTGGAAATCAGAAAAATTTGTGCCGGGACCGAGGATTGAACCCCGGACACCCAGCACAGGAGTCCGATCCCTTACCCCTAGACCACCAGGTCGCCTATACTTATTAGTTATTAAAGTCTTTCTTATTGTATGGCAAAACCCACAATGTGTTCAAGTGCTTTTTAAAAAGGGCAATATAAACTTCATAATGTGGTAGATAAATCACATATGTTTATTATAAACATACATTTCAAATTTTTACATTACGTAACGGAGCTATACTTAAAAGGTATAGTCCGACAACTTATACCATTCCGTAACGTTTTTACCTTTTGAGCTAGGGGCCTTGGATTCATTTCAAGACATCGCCAAAAATGTATTATTGATAAATTGTTGATTAGGTAGTGTTTATTCTAATATTATACTAGTTTGTAGGTCTATGTGCCGATCGATGCCTTCATTTACAATGCCACAATTTATATCATTACTATTACTAATAATATTATTACAACTGAACACGTTAAATAAACAATTCCCTTCATTTGAAATTCTAAACAAGGAAAGCCTTATTTCAAACAATAGACTATAGGTCACCAAAAAAAACATTTTTGACCCAAAACTAATATTGACATGGCTACGTGGTATAATCAATCATGTTACATCAGCTGGAGGAAAAAAAGGGGAAAGCGGAAAAAAAAAGTGAAAAGTTTCGCCGACTCATCGTATAGTAATGATGGCTGTTGTAAAATCTTGCTGACGTAAAATTAGGTGACCGTGACTGTATTTTCTTTCCAATATGGTTTAAAAGTGAGGTATTTTCATTTAATTTACATATTGAAAGGGTTTTTGTGTCAAGAGGGTAAAATAAAAACATCCAATTTTTAAATTTGCAAATACATAATTTATTTTATTCGTCGTTGATTTAGGATGTCAAGTAAACGAAAAAATAGTGTATTCATTTTCAATTTTAAAGTGTTAATCTTTGTAAATGGAACTACAGTAGCCCCATGGCTTCTTTGGTGCTGACTGACTGCTTTAAAAAGTTACCAGACCAAATTACGTATCCCTACGCCGAACCAGATGATCTGCAAAACATGTGTTTAGCAGCTTTCACTTATGACAGTCAAAATTTAGGTATATACCTAAATGTTGACTGTCAGAAGTCAGCTGTGAGCTGTCAGTCAGCACCAAAAAAGTCATGGGGCTACTGTAGGTCATAGAACACATTGACTCTTTTGAGTTCATCCATCTAGAATGTTACACGTAACAATGACCTCTTAAAGGCCTTTGCACTATGGTTTGGCTGGCGTTATTTTAAATTTGGTGGTTCTAATCGTATTTTCACCATGCAAACTCACTTTAAATAGCCAATGTTCAAATATGTTCAACAGTCCAGTTTTCATATTAAGGACCTTTTATAAAACACTTTTTTTTTCAAACAACAATTATCACACTTTACTATTTCATTCGTATTACTTTATAGGTATTTTCAATGAGTTATCTATCAAAAGTGACAGATGAAAATCACATGACCTGACTTAAATTAAGAGTACGTGAAAGTAGATCAGGTAGTTCTTCTAGCTGTCGGATAAAGAAAGAAAGGCCCCTTCTGTAAACATTAGATTGTACCTAATATATTATCCAGACACCCCTAGCTTGGGACTTCTACCCCCCTCCAATCACCTTCAAACCTCAATCGACAAACCCCTACTAATTTATGTAAGTTTAAATAAGTCCCAAGCTAGGGGTGTCTGGATAATATATTAGGTACAATCTAATGTTTACAGAAGGGGCCTTTCTTTCTTTATCCGACAGCTAGAAGAACTACCTGATCTACTTTCACGTACTCTTAATTTAAGTCAGGTCATGTGATTTTCATCTGTCACTTTTGATAGATAACTCATTGAAAATACCTATAAAGTAATACGAATGAAATAGTAAAGTGTGATAATTGTTGTTTGAAAAAAAAAGTGTTTTATAAAAGGTCCTTAATATGAAAACTGGACTGTTGAACATATTTGAACATTGGCTATTTAAAGTGAGTTTGCATGGTGAAAATACGATTAGAACCACCAAATTTAAAATAACGCCAGCCAAACCATAGTGCAAAGGCCTTTAAGAGGTCATTGTTACGTGTAACATTCTAGATGGATGAACTCAAAAGAGTCAATGTGTTCTATGACCTACAGTAGCCCCATGACTTTTTTGGTGCTGACTGACAGCTCACAGCTGACTNGAGATAGAAAGAGAGAAGAATATATATATATATACATGTAAAGATAGAAAAATGATAGGGGTGTCTGGATAATATATTAGGTGTATATATATAGATAGATAGATAGATAGATAGATAGATAGATAGATAGATAGAAAGAGAGAAGAATATATATATATATGTATATGTAAAGATAGAAAAATGAAAAAAAACATTTGAGGGGGGTAGTCCTAGATATCAGCATATTTACAGTAGCCCTATGGCTTCTTTGGTGCTGACTGACAGCTCACAGCTGACTTCTGACAGTCAACATTTAATAATATACCTAAAATTTTGACCGTCAGAAGAGACAGCTGCTAAACATGTGTTTTTGTAGATCATATGGTCCGGCGTAGGGATACATAATTTAGTCTGGTAACTTTTCAAAGCTTTTAGCTGTCAGCTGTGAGCTGCCAGTCAGCACCAAAGAAGCCATGGAGCTACTGTATCTTAATGGGATAAGCAAGAAGAAGTTAGGGAAGTGGGAAGAATGAACCCAGATATGCGTGGAGAGAAAGAGAGAAATCATTTAGACGATCACACCTTCTTGCATCCAATAGGAATTTGAACACCGACCACCCCGTAACTATCAAATCGGCCTATACAATATGGAGGTATTGTTTTCATTTGCACACAAGTGAGTGTATGGTTGGATATAGAGAAAGATATAAGGGTAGACAAATGGATGTATTTGTATTATATTATAAATATATATGCTATACATAATTAGTGCATCAAAAACTGTCAAGTCACTTTGTCTTTAGAGATAAGCGTTGGCCCGGAATGTATATTATAAATATATACGAGTATGTATAAGTGTGTGTGTGTGTGTGTGTGTGTGAACACACAGAGAGAGAGAGAGAGAGAGGAATATGCCATCCAAATTAAGCATAAAATTTTATAAATGGCTGCGCTGGTTTTCAAAGCCCCCCATAATTAGGACACCCCAAATTCCTGACTAACGTTCTGCTCTAAAGCCAAAGAGTAATTACTGGTTTGTGATGCAGTAAGTGCGGGACGCATCGCCCCCCAGGGAACTGAAACACTCTTGTATGATCGGATTAGCGCACAGCAGAGGAGTGATTGCCGTTAATGTGAGAGCAGGTCCGTCCTGGCATGCGCGAATTGGATGCGCAGTCGACACCATATTGACTGCACAACTGATGAATGAGGGATATGGGAGAAAACGTAGCCAAGTTTGTTTTTGTCTGTAGATTCACATTTTTTAGGGTTGGAGTAAAGGTTTTATACTAAATGTCACGAAGTTACAAGCGCTAATTCTAGTTTGCAGCTCTTTCAACACAAAATTTAATTAGCGGCTTATTAGGTTTTTCTTTGATCCAAAATGCTAAGGCGTTTGTACTAGCATCTACAGTCGTGCTGTTTCAGAAATATTACCAATTTTCTTCAGCAAGATAAGATGTATGTGTTTTATGGGCTAACTACAGCTTTTCAGTGGGGTTTGGGCCGCCATAGACACGGTTGTTTGTATTCTCTAACATTACCTAACTTAGTATACAAAACCTTGCCACATAATGTAGGGATCAGGGCTAGAGAAGGGTGCAGAACCAAACCCATTATAGTGGGGCTTGAGGCTGCAATAAAAAACGTAATGTGTATAATAAACCTAATCTAATCTAGCCTGTTCTAGAGGTTAGTTGGCTTGGTGTGTACTTTAAATGTGTTTAGGTTGGCAACCAATATACAAGTTTGATAAAAAGAACTACACTTTTAGAAGGTTGAGAAAACAAATAACTGTCAATTTAATGGTTTCCCTATATGTGAATAGCTCGAATGGTTTGTAAAACGAAGTGCAAAAATATAATTATATATCGTTGGTGTTAAAAGTATTAATAGTAAAGGTACCTAAAAAAATACAAAAAAAAGAACATAGACCTATTCAAAAGTGAAAATAATAGTGTGTTAAGAGCGTTCATCATAGCAGGCCCAATTCAGATCCCAGCTCGCATATGCGTTTGTGTGTGTGCGTGCGAGATTTGGGTGTAAAAGGGAAAATAAAACACCAGAAGGGTTTGCAGTGCATTCGTATTTGAATGATTACCCGAAATTTTCCACGGTGACGATGGATGACAAAGTGACAAAGTTAATTGGTAATAACCACAGTATATCCCTATAATAACAGAATGAATATTTGTGCACAATGCTTATCTGTGAAGACATTAGAAAATGGTCAAAATCAGCTTTTTATCCAAATATCATATAATATTCCAACAATGTTCTGTATTAGGAACTTCTATTAACTCTTTACCTGCATTAATATTTAATCATAAATGATCAACGTGCAATAATGATCGTTTAAATTTACAATATCTATCCGACTGTATCATGGAGTTGATTGGCTTGTGATGCACGCTCTTAATGGAAGGAATCGTTTATAAATATGTATTTGGCAGGGTGTGGAGGAAAGGGCGATCCAATGTATCCGTTTGTGGGTTAAGTGAAGCCCCCTACATCGCAGTCAACCTAGACATAACATCAATTCTGTCTGCCCGACTGATAATAGCGCTGGTGTTTTGAGGGTTAAAGAAAGATAAAACGATTAAAATTATGGTAGGATGTGACGCGTTAGTCTGTCAGGAAACAATTATCTGTTTGCATTAGCCTGAGCGATCGTTTCCTGTGTTTCGCTCGGCTCCACTAGATATAATATCTTTACAGTGTTTACTCATACTTTGATCAGGTGTGGGTGGCTATGTTGTTGGTAGGGCGGGACTAGACTTTGAAGTGGCAAGGTTGTCACTATGTTCTTAATATAAATTTTCAGTGTTTTCCAGAAGGAATTCTCAATTATTCCAGACACTTTAAAAAGCAGTATAAAGGAAAGAAATCTTATTTTTCATAAGAATCTCTAGCGTTGTCATGTAGTTGGTGTTTAAAACAGGTTTATTTGACCTTGAGGAGGAAATGTATATTATATTTAGTATACAACCTAGTGTCTAAGGAAGAAAATAAGGGGAGGGGATAGGGCATGTGTTTGAATCAGCACGCTTAGTTCTTAACTTCGCTTTTTCTTTTATACAAATGTATCCAAGCTTGTAGTTTAATATTCCAAATTAACAGATATTCCAGTAGATAATTAGTTTTTTTGGTGAAATCTCATGTTTTTCCTCCGATTATTTCCAAACACAAAAAATTCCCTGTTTTTTACCAATTTTCCAGGTACATGGAAAAACTGAGTGGAGGATAATCGTATATATAAATCAAGGGTCACAAACTAAAGCCCCTACAAGGGCCAAGCAGTTAGCATAAGTGATTTAAGTGGGATGGGTGTAATAACTATCAACTGACAATTAATACGTAATCAAACTTTATCTAGTTTTACTGAACTATGCTATCATAAAGTATAATATCACCAACCTGAATGATAATAAAGATCATATTTTTAAATTTAAATTTAAAACATCATCTTAAAAGGTAATAAAGTAAAATATTGAATGTTTCCTTCGTAATTCGTTAGATCTTTTATTAGGAGCCGGACACACGATTGACAAGTTCTTTGTGAGGTAAACCTTCCGATTTTTCAAGAGAATCTGGAAATCCGAGTTTTTACATTAGCTATTCCAATTTTTAAATATTGGCTTGAAATTAATCAGTTTCTATTTCTTTTAAGACTGTGTCAGTCACATAAAACACGTTTCCGGGCTGGGTGCGCCCCACCGGGTGCTAGTTTAATACACCTGATTTAAAGATATGATTTAAAATTTATAAATAAATCAACACTCGGTTATTTATCAAAGGATTCACGTTCATCATGGAATGAATTACACATAATATGCACGCAGGTTTTCAACCATCATTGTAGATAAGTGGTTAGAGGTCTAGTAAGGCTGGTAATATTACACGGGATAGACACAAGAATTTCGTATTTGGGTTTAGATCCCTGATAAATAGTCGGGTGTTAGTGTCAAGTCTTTTATTATTGACGCAAAAATGCGTGTATACATGAATTATGTTAATATGGTAGGGATGAGTAAGGTAATATTTAGAGTAAATGCATGTGCGTGAACGTGAGAAAACATTTAATTTAAAACAATTTACGTATTGTACACTCGTATGGAATTCTAAACCCAACTTATCCGTCACCAACAAACTATATTAAATGAACTTGATATTTAAGCCACTTATCCACCAGCACAATTATTTTAGGTAAAATTATTTTTAAGTTGTGGGCAAAAAAATATGTTTGGTTTGTAAAGTGCATTTTCAATACTCTTAATAAAAATTACACATATCATTAATCTTAGTTTTAATAAGTTCCTGAATGCGTTTGCTAAAACTTTGTTTATTCTTGATGCTAAATAATTGTATGATTGAGTTTTTAAGGTCTCAGAGAAGCACCCAGCAAGAAACAGGGACAAAGGAACTCACTCATGTTTGATGCAATGTGGGAAAAGGTTCGCTCTTTACCACAAGATCAATCGACCCCCAAAGAGGTAGTCTTGGTGAAAAGAAAAATATAATATTAACCTCCGTATGGAATACTGTTGTCGCTCTTAAATTAGATGTATGAAACACTTGCTATAAAAAATTGTTAGTGCTTCAATTGCTTATAAGCTTTGACTTTTATACTTTATCGTAACTCATAAAAGAGAGGAAATTAATAATGTAATCGTGAAAAAGAAAATCAAGATTTTTATGGATGTTGTTGAACCCGAAATGTGGTTTTCACATTACCGTATTTCTGTGTGTCTGTTCATTGGGGTGGAATCAAAATAATTCATTAATCGATCCGTCTATAAAACATGATAACTTCAACAAATTTCCTCGGGGATTTTTTGGATTTACCGATCTACCTTTAAAATTAAGAGTGGTTTAACTATGGGAGGAAATATACAAAATCAATTTTATCTTAATCAACTCCAGCGATTTTGTTTTAAATTCGTGTATAGCACAATGTTTAACATTATAAATAAAATAACGTATCTAATTTCTATGGAAACATGACTTAAACAGTACTTTATATAAATATATTTCTATAATGCTTATTTATTTATATATATATATATCACCATATTTCAACTACAATTTGATATATTAAAAAACATCAATGCTAAGTTGTAGGTTTATTAAAGATAAAAATTTGTATCCAATTATTTTTTTAAGATTTTCCACTTAGTTTTAAATGAAAGCCTGAGAAATGGGGAGCTGAGAATATACATAGCTAACACATTTCATACAATCATAATAATCTTTAAATTTATAAACTCATAAATGTGAGAGGGGAGTGGCTGTATGGGAGTTAGAGGAAAGTAGAAGTTCTAGAAAATGCTGGTGGGTTCTCTAAAAATAAAATAAATAACATATGCTGTTAGCCATGCTGTTGCTTTTTTTTTTTTACTTTATCGTTTCAATATGTTTCCATAAGAGTGTATATTATTTCACTTAGCTCTTTGGGTGAAATTTGGCGCTATTTATTCCTTTACGTTTCCATACCAATGTACATTATTTCGTTTCATTTATTTTATGATTGATCTTAGACATTTATTGTTCCATTTTTTTAGGTACTTAATAGAACGATAAAGTTTTGCGGTGCAACGCACTATTTATTTTAGTTTAACATTTATGTGTAGCAATGTTAGTATGTATTTACAATACTAACATACTACGATGAATTTAAGTTAAGTAATGAATAAATAAGTCTTTGATCGGTTTACGAAGCAGCCATAAAATGCCTCAAATTTTACAATTTTTTAATATTTCATAACTAGAATTCAGACACCTTAACTCAGTTGGTAATGTGTCTGTCAACTGAGCTAAAAGTCCTAGGTTTAATTCCAGGAATGGCCAAAAAAATTCTCAATTTTTTTGAAATGTGGGTTACCCCTTTCACCGTGATAAATTAACGTCCGAAGTCCGAATGTTATGTATGTTCTAGATTCAAGTTAGTTAATGAGTTGTGTGATGGTATAATCAGTCAGTTCAGAAAGTGCACGCTAAATACCTCAACTAAATTAAAAAGGAATAATATACAGTTGCTGAAACTATTAAAACAAGAATTGAAGATTTGTTGATAAGTATTATTCCTAGTTTAAATTGATTTTTACCCATATAAAGAGTGAATAGTCTTGTTTGCAGTTAATTAAGAATTCAGGGTTTGAATCCCACTCAGATGTACTCAGTATATCTTTTCCTAATTAGTTTCTCACTCTCTCTTTAGATTTTATACAAATTGTACCTTCTTCATCTCTACTTTATTAGTACTATTAAATGTGGATATTCCGGACGTGGCGCAAAAAAACAACAACAAAAATTTTGTGTGATAGATTCCATGTTCAATTTTCGGATGTAGAATCTCACAATTAAAATCAAGTCTTCATTTTATTTATTTTTAACAAATCTAGCTTTAAATTATAAAGTTTCACGTTTAAATTGTAAGATTAATTTAAAACCTTCGATAGTTGAAATCTCATCTATTAACATCTAAGATAGTTCCCAATTTCGTTCATCCATCGCCGCATGTTTTTTAAGCTCAAGTCATTCATCCACCGTGGTTTTTGATATCCACAGCCTCTCGACAAAAGTTGTTTTGTGATGGTGATTATCCCAGACTTGTCTGACTTCTCACGTCTCAACTACTAGAGGGGAATTAAATCCTTTCTCCTGAGTGAAGAATAGGAGATGATCACTTAAAATCCACAACAGTTAAAACAGACAAAGCTTTGCCCAGAACAGTTCAATAAACAAAACAAAAAACAGATAGCAGAACTGCCTAAAAGACGGTAACTTGCGGAACTACCTCAAAACAAAAACTAGTTGAGCTCTATCACACAATAACTAGTGAAACTACCTCAAGACTGTAAACAGCGAGACCACCCACCTAGAAACAGTGACTCGACTATCTCACACAGTAATTACTATAGAAATGTATTCAAGGCATTAATTATCAAAATTACATCAATCCAGTAACTAGCGAAACTAATTGATAGACTGTAAGTAGAAAAATGACCTTAATATAATAACTATCAAGACTACCTTAGGACTGTAGCTAGTGGACTACTTCAAAACATTAATTAACGAAACTAATTAATTTATAGTAGGCCTAGTTTCTTCTTTATAAATTGTAAATTTAAAAGTTTTATCCTGTGCTGCAAAGTAGCAACGCCGTGCCTGAAAATAATAATAAAACATACACAATATTTGACCAAATTTATCTGAGTTTTAGTAAAGTTATTACTATGGGAAATATTACGGAAAATACATATAAAATGAACTTTTTCTTGTAAGACCAAAAATTAAGTAAAACAAATTATATTTAATATATATTAACATGGGCATTACATTCAAGATGCATTCAACAAAACTGAAATTGCTTTGGGGGGAAAAATGCATGTCGTCAATGCAAAATATTTTTTTAATAAAAAAATAAACTTGAAAAACTACAATAAGTAAAAGATAAAAAAATGTACAACCAATTATTTTTGATAATGAGCTATAAATATGGTTTTATAACTATGAGCATTTAACTTACCTTTCGAAACGGAGTAATAGACAACAAACCAACTTATTCTGATCGAGCATTTAATAACTTACACCCGATACCAGAGATCAGAATTCAAATATCTGCGTGAAGGAATGAGTCCATACTTAAATACTAAATTATTTTAGTCACTGTCTGGGGTCGAACCAGAGCCATCCAAATCATTATTCAACCTCCCAAAACCATTAGCTGCGGAGACAACTGTGTAAATAATCATGTATTTTAATATTCGAGGACAGTTTTCGTGGCTTAACTAACAAAACAACTTGGGTTTACAACAAATAAATAGATCATTTTGTAATAACTGTATTAACATTTTAAATTAATACAGTGTAATTGTTAGTACTAAACACGTTAGCAAGTGCTTTATTGTTTATCTAATACTAACTGGTCTACCTGTTATTCGTTTTTAAATTATATCTTCTTTTTAAAAATATTTTAAACTCTCGCTTGTTGGTGCTAATAAAAAAGAAAGAAGAATGTTACAGAATGTATAATTATTTGTTAAAACGATGTAATTAAATCCAATTAACAGTATTTCCACTTTTTTTTTACCACATTTCCCCCATTTTGCCCATTTCAACATTTTTACCTAAATAACTAATCCGTTGCCATTTTCCCCCTATTTAGCCTTTACACCTCTTTTACGCTTATCACCCTTTATGTCTCTTTTTACCCCTTTTGCACCTTTTTAACCTGTTTACCCTTTATATTTCTGTATCTCTGTGGTCTAGTGGTCAGGGTACCTGGTTACAAATCCAGAGGTCCCGAGTTTGATCCTCGACACTTCCAAAATTTATTTGTGAAGCAGTGGGTCTGGAACGGAGTCAAACTCAGCCTCGTGAGGGTAATCAATGAGTAGCTACTTGAACAAAGAAGTAGCAGCTTCGGTCTAGAAAACTTAAATTAGAGACCGGCATGACACCCTCTATCCGCAAATGTTGGCACTATCATCGCTAACGATGGCGGCCACTCGGTCTTTTGTGGGCCACACCATGGGGTTATTATATTTCTTTGCTCCTTTTAACCACTATACCCCTTTTATTTTTATGATATAATTTTTACCCTTTTTACCATTTTTGCTCTTTCTGTTTTTTGTTCTTTTTGATTAGATTTACTTGTTACCATTTTTCCCTTTTTACTACATACCCTTTTGACTATATACCCATTTAACCCTATACCTTAATACCCTAAACCCTTTTAACTCTCTTTATTCCTTCTAACTCGTTAATTCCCCCCCCCTTTTAGGCTATTTTCTGTTTTTTATTCTTTTTAACGATTTTATTTCTTTTATACCTTTAAATCATTTTTATTTTCTTATGATTTACTTTTTGCCCTTTTAACCATTTAAACCATATTTGCTCAACTGTGCCTTTTCTGACACTTTTTACATTTTGGTCTTTTTTGGACATTTTTGGGCTTTTTTCTCTTGTTAAACCGTTTTACATGAATCACCCGGAGAGATATTTTAGAGCAAAAAGAGTAAATAGTTTAAAAAGTTGTAAAAAGGGTTAAAAAAAAGTCCAAAGTAGCGGTTCTCAAATTATGGGTCACGACCCACAATTAGGTCGTGGGAGATATGGGTCGGCTCAATTGAATAAGACTCATTAATTGAGTTATCATGTTGACTCATATTTTAAAACTGTTTTCAAATAAACAAGTTTGATCCCATTCTGGATTAATGTACGAGGAGAATACCCAAAAAGATAAAAAATAGCATCTAGACACTTGATGGGGTTTGGTACAACTTATGTGTGTGAACGTGCCTTTACAAGTTTGGTGTTTTTGAAAAACAAATACAGAAAATGACTTTGTGTAGAGAGCGATTTGAACTAAGACTATCAAGTTTCAAACCTTTCTCTCGATGGTGCAAAACAATGCCATAAATCGAATTGACTTTTAAGCTTGTCTTTAACCTTATTAAACTTGTCTACTCGTGAACGTAATTTTTCTTAACTTTAGAACACATTTAAGTAAATATACTTTATATGTACTCATTAATCATTCAATATGTAAGATTAATGATTGTATTAAACTTAATATGCATTTCAATTTAAACACCTATAATTCTCAATTGAATATGTTATTTTTACTTTCTCGCCTTCTTACAGGTAGAGAAAGTGATCATCAAAAATATCGAACTCGAGATTTTGACGAATCCCGACGTTTTATGACCCCCCGAATCCGAAAAAGTGGCTTTTGAATTTCCGTCTGTCTATCTGCCTGTACCTCCAACTAGAACCTAAACTATTTTACTGATCGGACTAAAACTTAGTATCTATGGTTTTCATGGGTTTGCCCCGAAGGATTTTTGGAATTGGATAACTAACCCTAAAATTAAGGGTAGTTTACTGAAGAGCAAAAAGAAAAAAAAATCGATATTCTCAAAATCGGCTTTAACGTTTTAGATTAAATTTCATTACTAAACATTTATAAATATTTCAAAAAAATTGTTACTCTCAATATTTCGGCAAAATGACTTTAAGGGCTCCGGTCTTATGTGTAAATTCTCATTTTGTATCATATCTCCGAAAATATTTGAAAAATGAAACTACTTATCATTACAAATATGTAGATATATTTATAATACAAATATTTTAATCGAAGCCTATTTTTATAAAACCAATAACTTTCGAGCTATACGCAAATATATATATTTTTTAACTTTTCGAACACTAAAGGTAAAATTGCAATCATAAAAAAAAAAATACGACGTCTCATGACTCCGCGAACCCTAAAAAGTGGTATTTGCAATGCCGTCTGTCTGTGTGTCTGTTTAAACTTAAATTAAAAGTAGTTTAATAAAAGGAGAAAAGAGAAAAAATAGATTATCTCAAAATCAGCTCTAACGATTTTGATTAAAATTCGTATCTGGGCGTTGATCAAGATTATAAATAAACTGACTATTTTAATTTTTCCGTGAAAATGACTTTTAGGGTACTTTATAGAATCGGAAATTTCCTTATCTCAACTATTTGAGATACTAAATAACTAATCATTGCAAAATTGTAGTACTATTAAAAATTAAAAACTTTTATATGGAATATATTTTTATTAAACCAACAGTTTCTTAGACATTGGCAATTATATTAATACATTTTTTTGAGCTGTAGTTGTAAAGATATACTACTTGTATATTAACGCAATAATTCTCCAATGCCATAGAGTAATTACTTTTAGAGTAATTAATTTTGAGTAAATATCTCCATTTTTAAACAATAGAGCGAGGAAGTCCGTGCGGAGCTCCGTACCATTTATTTGTTATACATTCATTAATAAGTGTAAAGTGCCATACCCGCCTCGGTGGCGTAGTTGGCTAACGCGCTTGTCGTGATGAGCCCAACTGCTGAGTACGGGGAGATCGAGGTTCGAATATCGGTCGGGTTAACTGGGGGTGGTTTTTCCTAAATGGTTTTCCACTCTCCCTCCAAGCAAATGCGGGTTCACTTCCTCTAATTCAACCTTCCTAATCCATTAGCGTGATTAGTACTTAAAGCGTATAACCCGAACGGGTAGTAAGACGCGGTGCTAAATATAAAATATAAAAATATATATACTAAAAGATTTTTTTAAACCTTTGGCCTTTGGCTTAACTACGCCACTCAGCTAACCTGTTTGTAAGCAAAAAGTCTGAGGCTCAAATACCTCTCCGGCTACATTTTTTCGAATATATCATTTCAGCTTATCAGAGGATTTCTGAATGAACTGTAATTTAAAATGAATCCAAATAGAAAGCTTTTTACAAGTAAGTCCCACAATAAAAGAACATAGGATAACTTTTTTTTCTCTCCTCTCTGTTTTAGGTCCCCCCCTCCAGATGAGGCAGTATGCAGACATTGTGAAACCCAGTTTGGATGAGCTGTTATGTTGGAATAACAAGCGGCCCGTGATTGTCTCATTGATTTATCGCCGCCCACCGCTTTCCCGCGACAACAGAACGCGTTCCCAAATATAATTAACATCCTCTGACACGTATTCACATGCAGATTTACCCCAGACACTCAAAAACATTCTACACACTCGCCCGTATACACGTTTAGATTATAAAGCCGGCTAAGAAGCCAAGCAGAGGGAGTAAAATAATATATGCTTGCAATATTTGTAAATAAAAAAATTAATAATTATATCTATACATCAAAATTTCTAACATTATCACTATAAGATTATTTTGAGCCAATTATATAGTACGCACATATTTACTTCACCCCGGAACTTTATTTTCATTTTATATTATTTATAATACTAAACGATTTCGTAGTGATTCGTTTTGTCACAATTTAGATTCAAATTCATTTTCCATTGTTTTTAAATTAGTTAATCTAAAATATAATTACTAACGGCTAATGGAGCACTTTTATTGATCTCCGAATCAATAGTAGCTTGCCTGGTTTAACACCACATAAAGACTCGGTATTGTCAGACTCCTTACCTCTGCCGGTATTGTCAGACTCCTTACCTCTGCCGGTATTGTCAGACTCCTTACCTCTGCCGGTATTGTCAGACTCCTTACCTCTGCCGGTATTGTCAGACTCCTTACCTCTGCCGGTATTGTCAGACTCCTTACCTCTGCCGGTATTGTCAGACTCCTTACCTCTGCCGGTATTGGGTTTGACTATTAAGATAAGAGTATCGGGTTTAATTCACAATATAACAAAAAAAAATAATCATATCATTGGGCTTACCCTTTCACATTGCCGAGTTGGCGGGTGAGGATCAGGATGGTGTTGTTGTTCAATAATAATAATAATAATAATAATAATAATAATAATAATAGTGGCGTTTTGGGGCTACATCAATCTGTAGCTCAGCTTGAGGAAAATTAGCCAGTACTTAATGTACCGTTGCCCAGGGGAGGCCCGAATGTACTAATTTTATATCCTTTCCGTGGAGGCTCCTTCTATGTCCCGATGAAATGGAAGAACAATGATAGTGAATATGAGGGTGTGGAGCCAATGAAGACCTTAATCTAACTTATACCTAATTAAACAAACCCTGGTGAGCATGGGAATTATTATCCTTTCGAGAAAAATCCCCCGGTACCAGCCGGGACTTCTAAGTCACCAGCCAGGGACTTTGCTCTGACCACTATATCACAAGGTCGGTTTTTGTTCTAGTGTTAAGCTCACCACTAAACTGGTATAGTTGCCCAAACTTCAATTACTACTATTTTAATTCATACTTATATCTTAAGAAGCAAAGCAACTAAAGCCATTGTATGAAATCTGTAGTGCCATTGAATCTAATTCTAATTTATGTACATCACAATTACAAACCAAATTGTTTGAATTAAAATAAATTATGTTCAGTATTATAAAAATGGTGACTAAATTATTGCAAAAACATATACCAGGCTGCCACTATTTTCTTATTACAAAATTGTATTTGTTTATCAGGTTTGCTAGAAGGAATTTACGTCTTTCCAGACAACTTTGATTGAGGTATAGAGGAATTAAATTTAATTTTTCATAGCATTTCTATTGTGAAGTCGTGCCATTCGTGTTTAAAATCGTACAGTATGAGCTTGATAGGGAAATATCTGCAGTCGTTACGCAACCAATTACATCATGAGGAAGAGTTAGGGGATAAAACATATGTTCAAAACAGCGTGATTAATTCTTCAGTTCGTTTATTATAATATAACCAAACGTTCCAAATGCACAAATATTCCAATATTATGTTAAATATGTGTGTGTGTGGGTGAAATTCCCTGTTTTCCGATTTGTGATAGTGTCGAAAAAAGAAGACATTTAAGGGTTTTTTCCCAGTTTGCGTAAGGAGGCTGTTAACGCTAAATTGAAGTGATTAAAACAAATTATTATACCGAAAATTTACTTCAGGCTTCAGGCTGGCCATGGACTGAATTTCCTGTGAAGGATATGCCACGATTAGACTTTCATTCGGGTATATTGGTGGTAGTTCTCCACATTATTTTGTCAATATGGGTATCCAGTGGTTCCATAGCTAACACTCACCCTGCTGTTTAAAAATCAACGAGAGATTTGTAGCAACATTTTATTTATGTATAGTAGTGTTTCATTTCCGTTTTGTTCGCTGGAACGAAGTTAAACTAGGCACGAGGATATGGACCTAGACGCCTTTAATCTCAAATAACTAATTGAGCACGTGCAAGCTGTTGCTACGTGTGTATATTAGGGAACAAACGTTTAAGGTAATAAGCACGTGCATAAATGGAAATTTCCAAGCGGTGGCTAATTACATTATTTAATAAACTTTCCGTTAATCTTATATTGAGGACAGACATGATTTAACTGAAACAACTACCTTGAAAAAAAAAAGTTAGAAAAAAACATTTTGTTTGAGTTAAAAAAAGTAAGAGCTTCCCAATCCACACTCGACGCTAAAAAGTTTACAAATTCAGTTCATATTTTGATATGTATATATAAATGCAGTCATTACACAATCATATATATATATATATATATAGTACTTATGTACCGTTGCCCAGGGGACGCCCAAATGTATTAATCGAACAGGCTCTTTCCATGTCCCGGTGATATTGAGTATGAGAGTGTGGATCCAGTATAAATTATTAAACCTAACTTAAGCCTAACTAACCAGACTCTGGTGAACTTTGTGATAGTTCCCCTTTCAGGAAAATTACCCATGGTACCAGCCATGAATCGAACCCAGGACCCCTATCCAGGTGAACTGACCACCATACCAGGGAGCAGGTTGATATTATGACTAAGCTTATTCATAAATGCTATACAAATTATAGAGAACATATTTTGAATTAAGAAATTGAGATTCTGGTACCAGGAAACACTTATATTGAACGTCGAATCACTTGCACCTCAACTGCTTTTGCACTATGTAAAAAAAAAAACCACCCCACTAGGATTCAAACACACAAAGTCCCTCAGATATGATTTGAAAACATTATAGCTCAAATCAGAATGCTTTCAATATTTGTATAACCAATCTTAAAATAAAATAAAACTTTCCCCATGTTTTGTTAATATTCTGGTTTATCCATATTTAACTACGTTAATGGGGTGGGTATACAAAATGTATAATTTAATTTAGAGGAAATATAACCCAATTTTCTTATAGAAAGAGTGGGAGGAAACTTAGAAGAAGAAGAAGGAAAAAAACACCCTCATTTCACTCGGTCAGGATACGAACATTGACCTCTCCGTGACCAGCAGGCCAGACTAAACGAGTGTGCTCACAATTGTAAGTAAGATAATATATGCTATCATCTGAATATGTAGTTTTGGATACTAATGTGCTGCATTTCTCCTCGGAAAAGTTATACTTCAAATCTCGGCTGTGAGTGTAAGTTACAAGAAGTAGAATGATATCCAAGCAACATAAACTAAAAATAAAAACGCGTGTGAAGTATTCACAATTTATCCTGAAAAATAACAAGTTTTTGATATAATCATGATGTAGTCCTTCAAGGTAACACTGCTATATTCAGGGGTGAATTACGTGTACTTTAAAAACCGTTAAATGATATTTGAGTATTTCCTTAATAATACTTATTATACATTTGCAGGGAGGAGGCAAGTATTAACGAAAGTTAAAATTATCTGATCCAACTCAAATATTACTAAACACTCACTTATGATGTCAATTAAATTACCATTGTAGATAACAGGCGAAATCGTTACACTGAATATTTTCTTAGACCTATTATCAATATTTTCTTAGAATTGAACCAGTTTGTTTACATTTAATAGTTATTTACTTACTAATATAAACAATTATACATAATCAATTTTCACCACTATTTCATAAACTAAAAGATATTTTACCCACTTCAGTGGCCAAATGGTCAAAGGCGTCACTCTCGTGTTGGACTAGCCTGCTGATGACGAGGAGATCGGGGTTCTAATCCCAGTCGGGTCTACTGAGGGAGGTTTCCCCGAAATGGTTCCCCACTCTTCTTCCACGCAAATGCGGGTGGATTACTTCTAAAAAAATTCCTTTATCATCCCTACCCCATTAGAGTAATTACATACATACGTATAACTTGAACAGCTAATAAGACGTGTGGATAAAAATAATTGAAAACAACACATTGGAGCTGACATGGTCCTTTAACCTTTGATACCCTAATCTATATGTAATTAAAGTCAATCTATAATTATATGGATGTCATTATTATGGAGTTCTCGGTGTCATAAAAAAAACAATATAGGCATCTAAAGAAATATTTGTATATGTAATTTTAGACATAAATACAAATATTATGAACCTTCATTGGGATTCACCACAAAATCTGTAATTTAGATAATCAAGAAAGTAGAACTAGTTGATTTTTTACCCGGGGATGACTAGTTTTATTGATATACCTAGTCCTCGTTTTTCATCTGAAGATCAATTTCGGCTCCACCTAAAAATGTATTAAATGTTTATCTCCAGTGTCACATAACCTCTGTGATTTGGACCATTGGTTTAGCAATAACAGATCATAATGAATTGAAAAATTAAAATACAATAAAACTATATTACGATAATATATTTGAACGGCAAAATGCTTGGACGGTGAAATTATGAGAGAGGTGATTGATTGCATTTCACACATATTTGTTGATTCATAAGATAAATTTGTTAGTAACAGCAAATTGGTGTTCAGCACACTGCAGACTCTGAACTGAACTGTTGCCAACATCGGCTAGGGTGGGACAAAAGGAGGCCAGCCAACATTTCGGAAACACTCTGTGGTCCATACCTAGTTATTTTTACCCTTCGGTTAACAAAGTGGAGACTAGAGGTCGACTATACAGTATGGTATGTATAAACACGTGAAAACGTTTAAAATAGTGTTAGGTTTTAAACAAATCTATAAAGCATTGTGTTCACTTTTAAAAGACGAATACTGTGCGTTACAATGTCAAGATTTTACCGCGAGCCGGTAAATAATGTTTGGGGAATATAGATCTTATATATATATATATTAAATATATTTGGTAAAGAAACGTTTCACTATAGTCGGTGGATACATGGATGAAGGCATCACTCTCACAATAATCAACACTTTCAGTGACAGTTTGAATCCCGGTTGGGCATACTGATAGCTTATTTTCATTTTTGGTTTCCCACTCTCTCTATCTCCAATTGTTGAGATTATTTATAAAGATATCCAAGGATTCTTCAGAGTAAGGCCAAATCATGAAAATGTAATCGATGTAGCGAAGCCATATATAGAGTTTGATGGGATAAGATTGTAAAAAAGCGTTCTTCTATTAGTTTCATATACATATTTGCATATGAAGGAGCCATACGTGTACCCATAGCTGTGCCCTCTATCTGTAGGTAGTGTTTGTCTAGAAAACTAAAGTTGTTTAATTGAAGAATCATACTAGCCAGCTCCACAAAGCAGTGGTAGGTTTGGACCGAGGAGGTCTGCGCATAAGAAATGTCTCATTGCTGACATGCCATGCACATGTGAGATGTTAGTGTAGAGCAGTGATTAACAACCTTTTTTGTTTGGAGGAACCCTTGAAATATTACGAAAAATCTCAAGGATGTTAGTAAGTTAGCTTTTCAGTAGTTACATAGTTTAATTACTATATGCTTATAATCAAGGACAGTTGGCTGAAGGAAAGCGATCATTTTCTTATAAAGCTCTATATAAAGGTGACATTTTAACAGGCCATCTTGTAACCAGTCTGTTATATAACTTTATACAACGTATTCACTGGACTTCATTGCTTCCTTGAAATGTTTAATTGCTTAGACAGACGAAACCTAATGAAAATCTTTTACGTTAAACATATGTATTTATCTTTTGTATCTATATAATAAATTATTGTAACCCTTGAATTTGATCCTTTGTATGTATGCGACCACCCTATAACCATTAAGGTGGGTTGAGTTAGTGGTGAGATTCTCTAGAGTACCTTCAAGCTGTAGGAACTCTTTTATCCGTGCGTCATTATCATCGGTTGGATCTTCTGTGAGTGGTTTGTAAATGGAGTGGTCGGATAGCTGACTTTGTGCCTCTGTGATGTAGTCAATACGATTCAAGATGACTGGTGGATCCCTTGTCCGCTGGTAGGATGATGATATCACTGTTGTTTTTTAGTGCTTTGATAGATTTTTGTTCCTTGGTGTTGAGGTTCCGTTTCAACGGAAGTGTCTTCTGTAAGAGCGGATCGGCAATATTGTAAAGCAGGTAAGGGATTAACTGTTCCAAAGAGTGTTCATAGGGTAGTGGTAGGGGGGGGGGTCCCATTCTGGGGGTGGCTTGAACTTGTAGAGGGATGGATTTATGGATTTGTCAGGGCTGGTAGTGTAGGATTTGTTTTGTAAAAAATATTTCAATCTTAAAGTGCGAGAATAGGAAAGAACATCATGAACTAGGTCAAAGTGATAAAATTGAGAGAGAGATATGAAAACGAAAGACCCTTGGACAGAACATTCATTTAGTGTTTTGAGAGATTGTATGTTGATAGGTGCAGGATGGAACTGTTATCTGGACCATTGGTGGATGTAGTGCTAGTTATATTATTATTGGTGGGCTTATTAGAGTGCGTTATCTCTGAGTAATTGTGCTCTGATAGGTTCAGAATGGAACTGTTATCTGGACCATTGGTGGATGTAGTGCTAGTTATATTATTATTGGTGGGCTTATTAGAGTGCGTTATCTCTGAGTAATTGTGCTCTGATAGGTTCAGAATGGAACTGTTGTCTGGACCAATGATGGATGTAATATTGTTTTTGTTATTGATGGATTTATTAGAGGGTATTATCTCAATTATTCTTGAGTTGTGTACATTTGGTATTTTAATTACATTTAGTACGTCCGCCATGTGGCTGCAACTCTATTAGGATAGCCCTCTTGTGTATATAGATTTTTAATTTCAAATGATGTTTGCTCCACGTGGGTGTAGTTTGTTGGTTACGTCGTGGTACTCCATTTAATAATTTTGTAAATAAAAAAAGTTATTTAATGTTTTAAGTAGTGGAAATTAGAATTGTGAATTAATACACCGACAAATATATATTTTAAAATAATCTCAAATCGATATTACTGAGGGTGTATCAAATAATACATTCTTATGCTAGTTTTATATATTAAGGAATTTAAATTATAGTATCCTAAGGAAAGAGGTGAAAGTGTATTTTAAGGAAATGTAAATTTTATTTGCTTAAAGAGGAAAAAACTAGGACTTTATAAATTTAGTATCGGGTTGGATACTTACACCTTTTCCATCTTGTAATCAAATATGCTCTTTCACATCCAGCTTTGTATATAACCCTTGTGTCATACGCAATAATTAAAAACGTGACACAAGGGCTATTAACGGTTTTATACTAGAATTAGGGATTAGAAAGTATAACAGTATTATTAGGGAGAGAGGATGGGAGAAACCACAGTGATAACTCACAGACCAGTGCGTGAAGCCAAGATTTAAACCCCGAAATTTCTGTCACTCGCAATCCAGTCTATTGTGAACGTGATGTCATAGGCCACGTGACCATATACGTTAACAATACTAGCCTCCCTGGTGGTCACATGTTTTAATGCGTCACGCTCCCAATATACTGGTTTACCAGTGCAGTGGTCTTACAAGTCAAAAGTCAAGCACGTTAGTGACCGCCCCTCCCCCCTTTCCCCTTTCACTCTACCAACAATTCTGTGAGCACATTCATCCAAAACAGTTCAAAACGAGAAAGTATGTCTGCGGTCACATGTTATTTTCCTTTAAATTACGAAAAATAAAGCTAACACATCGTAAAAGGTATTCTCTATATCAAACCCCAAAGTTTCAAAGAAATTTTATGGTTCTATTTTAAATATAGATAAGTAGTTCTCTGGGGATGAAAATACTGTCGGTAGATTTTATACCCCGCTATACATTGCTAAAAGCCTTTGATACTCGTTCTAGTACCCTTTAGGGAAAAAAAAGTTAATGAGAGTTTATACTGGCGCCATGTCTTGTCGGGAGATTGGCGCAGTGGCGCTACCACTTGACGGGCCCCGGAAATTAAGTGCGGCCTCGATGTCTCTGTCAGCGTCTATCTGTAGTCTGGGCACGCCCGCGACAGATATGTGTCGCTTACAAGCAGTACTGTTAATTAAAGTGTTTTCGTGACAAGCAGGATGCTTGGTGATCATAATGAATATATTGTGTCACTAATTACAACCAAGC
Source organism: Timema monikensis (assembly GCA_902151445.1). Lineage (NCBI taxonomy): Eukaryota > Metazoa > Arthropoda > Insecta > Phasmatodea > Timematidae > Timema > Timema monikensis. The sequence continues at coordinate 236,069 of CABFVZ010000536.1, forward strand.
GGACAACATAATTAAAACAATTAGCTTGATAAAATGGTTTACCTAAGAGAGTATTTATTTGCATACGTCACATGGTACATACACACATGAATATAAGTCAAACTATCAGTTTGACCTGTTCCTCGCACTGGTAATCCGAATCCAGTGAAATGAATATGGTTATTTTATTAATTGGTTTCCCACTCTCCTTCCACACAAATATTGGTACATTTCCTATCAATCCTGCCTTCCTCATTCATACCCCAATGGTGTGGTTGAATGCAGATAGCTCGAAATAGTATTAAGACGCGGGGGAAAGAAATAAGAAAACAACTTTTTTTAAAGGGCCCTTGGTTTTCTGGAGTACATTTGTCTGGAAAAAATTTCAAATAAAGTTGTTAAGTAATTGAATTTGTAATGTTTGTGTGTAAACCGTGTCTTTCTACCCAATCTGGTTAATTGCATAGTCACACTAATAAAATAGGGCTGAATAAAATAGGGCTTAGAAAATATGTACCGGAATTTGCGTGGAGGAAGAGTGGGAAAACAATCTGAAAAAAAAATAACCTCAGTACACTCTGCCGGAATTTAAACCATAACATCCCCATCACCAGAAGTCCTATATATTGTGAGTCTGACGCCTCAGACCATTCGACCACATATATCAGTAATTTTAATTGAATATAACCGATAGCAAAATGTACCTTAACTTATGTATTATTATTACTATCCGCACTCTCACCTCAATATAATTCTGGCGCTGATCCAGAGCACAATCGATTAAAATCCAACAAGTTTAATTGTACCTGGAAATTAAGGTGGGATCGTAGGAGACGTGAGAAAAGGTTAGTGTTTTTGGATTTTTTGGTTCAAAATAAATAAAATATTCCTCCAGTAGAAACACGAAGTTTAATTTTCTTCACATGGTGACTTCAACATTTCTTGAATCTTTCAGAGGTGTCCTAAAATTTGGTGACAACTTTTTTCTTTTCACTTAAAATGTTAAAATGTTTGTCATCTAATACCGTTATGCTCACGACAGATATTCAACAACTGTTGGTATCACCATGTGAATAAAATTAAATTATATGTTTCTACTGAAGCAATTTTATACTTTTTTGGTCAAAAATGTTTCGCTATAAAAACTGCTTGTGTTTCCCACACTCCCACCTTAAAACGTGTTTCCAACAGTCCAATTCAACTTGTCAAACAAACGCGATAACAAAGCACATATTGTAAGCACCAGGGCGGTAACAACGGGTATAAGGTGGGGGGTATGAGAGAGGGAAGACAATAAAAAGGCTTCGGGCGCCGTCAGACCTGGAGAGCTACATTATTTATAATTATTCAACAGAGGTTAACTGATCTCTTTAATGTGATTAGCATCAAGACGGCTTCCATTTTGCAACATCAATCATCTCTCTTTCTCACACTTACTACTACAGCGTTAGAATGACTGAGCTACTTAATTTAATAATATTCTTTTCAGACTGTTTAACTAACCGTTGATAGGGCAATTTTTATATAAAGGACCTTATCCGACAGATAAGAAATTTACTAAATCTTTTTCGCGTATTCATATTCTTGTGATTTGCAGCTGTTCCTTTTGATAGATAATATCAATACTTATAAAATAACACTAGTAAACGAGTCAAATGTTATTAATTTTGGTAGCAATTTTTTTAGAAGATTTTTTAAAATGAAAATTTGACTATGGCAATAATGTTGAATCAACCGGAGGGTGAATCGTTGCTATAATTTAAGTAGATTTTATGTCACTGAATTTTGGTTGGAACTGTACAAAGTATGTTGTGTTAACTATATATATTTATAATTTTGACCACCAAAATTCAAGTCACTACACTACGTGGATGGAGCAGCCAGTTATTAGGTAAAATAATATTATCTAGACTACTTCACACAAATATATCTTGGTACGGAAGTGGAAGGTGCAGTAAATTAAAAACTTTCTTTATAATAGTCACAAATTAACTTTTTTACCTCTTTAATATATAAGAATCAAATAGCCGAAGCTATTATTTATGCTTTTTATTGAAGAATTCTCCATAAAAACTACACCTGGACACGGGAATCGAACCCGAGACCATTGGCGTACTAAGCAAAGGTGCTGGGTTTGATTCTCGTGTCCAGGTGTCATTTTCCAATTTTCAGAATACGATATCTTTAATATTTGTTTCGTGGGTCCCTATCATCCGTGGCACAGCTCGTACTCAGGTTGCGGTCTTCAGATATGAAGAGTAGCTACGAATATATTGAATAAGCAGTCGCTGACAGCCGATAGGGGTGATCCTCCAGTTTAGGTTTGGGCGTGGGCTTGATTAGCTTTCACCGTAAAAAAAATTAATCAAGAAACACTAAAAAGTATGTAATGACTGTCCCTGGACTCAAGATATGTTCACGGTAGGAATTGTTTTCTGAAAGGTCTTTTTCCCTAACATAAATCTATTATATAGTAGGATATTGGTAGGAAAAAAGAGCTTTCAGAGAGTAATTCCTACCGTGAATGGAGTATAGGAATCGGTGGCTTACTTTAGTGAGTGCGGTAATAAACTTTCGGGTTCTTAATGCCATAAAGTAAGTAACGCTTTAATATTCCTACTGAAAAATTATTTTAATTAGGGGTTAAAGAAATTTAAGGCTTATATGAGATATTTTTTCAATATGTAATACTATAGAAAATTTGTTATGCACACAGCTTGATTAAGTTTGATTACATTTCAATCTCACGATGCCACCTTTTACTAATAATTTACACTTGGATGTTGAAGTTTAATAGCTCATCAGTGCTGCTCAACTCATCTGAAATCTTTCAACAACATAAAAGTATTTTTTTTAAAGTTCTATTAAAGAATTTGTTGAATAAAATAATTCATTAGACCAAAAAAAACCTCCGTTTGGGAAATTTTCTTGATGTGTTGTTAGCTCGAAGAGGTCTTAATTAAAAAGTAAAAGTGGTTTTGTTAAATATAAAATATGACTGGGGTTGTTTCAAACAGGCTAATAAGGTGAATCTAAGCTATTGCAGCAGAAATTCATATTAAACAACAAAAAACATCAGCCCGGTTCAGGACATCAGGCTCGAACGTTTGATTTTTAAGTTAAAAATTCCAATCCCACTCGTCGTCAACTAATGCAAGGATCAGAATAAGGAAACTAAAAGAGTGACAAAAGCAATTTGTCCTGAGATCCATCACTAAGGGCACCATCACGAGCCATATGTGGTAGTTCATCTTCCTTACAAAAAAAACTGTCGTAAATTTGCAATAAAGTTTCTCGGCGCTTCTCTTTGTCCTAGTCATTTAACGACGAACTATAAACCTTTATAGTGAAAAGATTCATTATCATGCATTCTTTCACGTCCTCTCTCTCTCTCTCTCTCTCTCTATGAGTGCGCTCTAATTGTATTTTAGGAGATGTTGACCAAGTTCCAGCTACGAGCAGGATCGTAAGAGCGATTTAGGCTTTCAAACGTTCCCTATCCACCTCTGAGGCGCATCGGTTGGGATACCTTTAGGTTCAAAGTGTCTAAATTCTCACTGGGGGGGGGGG